>OX376167.1:15572995-16172995 GCA_947363495.1 Euzophera pinguis | reverse complement strand
GTAACTAAATGTACAGAATGTCCTGGATAAAACGAGAAATCAAGAACTGGTTGAGAACATAACCAAAATGCTATCTTATGTTTTGACTGTTACACATCAAAACAAACTTTACATTTTTAATTTTCTCAGTTTCATCAGATACCTTCATTTAGTTTTTCGTTTAGTTGTCGTTCAGCATATTGGTAACGTCGTTGAAATTTCATCACATGGTAGCCCTAGCCACGCACTCGTCATGACAAATATCCTCTCGCTTTTTACGGAGGGTGTCGCAAAAAATGTATAAGGAAATTTACCTAATGTCTACGATTCTTTATTCCCCATGACCATTGTCGCGGGACAATACTCTAATGGAGCGATGACGTGAACACGCGCACGCTTTTATTTCGCGGGTCCACTCCTGAATATGTATAGTATAATGCTTCCCGGCTTAGTCCTATTCAGATACTTTGGCTATTGTACGCGCCAGTGTTGTAAAAATCTTTGCTACTCTAGCAAGGGGGCAATAGAAATAGTTATAGGTAGATGTGAAAAGATTGTTCATTCATTCTATGTATCTGCTGCCATTATCATACTATTCATACTGTCGTACTTTTATTCAATAGCCATTTTGACTCGACAAGAAAAAGTTCATTTAACATAGATTCCATTTTAATTCACATAAATCTGAAAGAGTCCTCATGGAGTTTCAGTATATCCAGTGTGTTACAAGACTCTTAATGCTATGTGTAGTAGACCTTTTTGGTAGCAGCGTATTGAGCTCAAAAATTCTGAGAGGTCGTCAACAAGAGGAAGGAAAGAAGAGTCCTCTATTACCTACTACACTTTGGATATGGTGCTAAGATTTATTCTGATCGAGCAGCTAGCAATAAAATAGTGTCACTTATGTTTCAAAGAGTTAGAGACGGGTGCAAGGCACGGCGAAGCTCAGCCACCCAGCTGGTCCAGGTGATTTATGGGCACAAAATATTTTTCCATAGTACCATATCCTAACGTGCTCAAATGCTCATGACACCTTAAGAGTGTCACTCATACGTTGCTATCTCCCCACAGTAAGTACCAGGAGCCCTATCTTTGAATGTATGACATATTTGTCGAATGAAAATCGTTCGATATCGAACAAAAATCCTTCGTTAATGAACGAAATTCTTTCGATATCGAAGAAAAGTTGTTCGACATACGGATTTTGCGTAAGTCACACTTTTCAAAAATAGGGTTTCTATACGCAATAATTCTAAATGATAATAAAAAGCCTTCAATTGGTGATGTGCCGTAAATTTGACATCGCGCAAAAAAAATTGGGTATATCTTTCGAACAGCTTTTTCATCGGTCCCGGTGCCCCTAGTAGCTGTTTGTTTATTACTTTGGCTTCCGCCAATACCCAAACTGGACATCGCATGTGCTTAGGTCAGGAGGTAGAGGATAAGTGTCAGTATTTTTGTTTGTTACTAATTTGCTATTTTTCATTGAATATTAATCCAAACGATGAAAATTTTGAACGTATATTCAAGGGGCTGTTAAATCAAAACGACAGCGATGTTAGTGACACTGAAGAGCGTCATTTGTACGAAAATTGTTGATTCGATCAGGGGGCAAAACATCTTATTATGTACCTATGTTTAACAAATAAATAAATGATTGATTGATTGGCATTCAAGTATTACGTAACACAATTTGGGGGGAGGGGGGGTCTCGTAAAACGTTACGATGCGTTACAGGGGCAGGAGGGGGTCTTTCTTACAACACGTTACGTAACATTGTTTTTTTTAATAAACAATTAGGGAATCAAATCTCCCAAATTGGCAACCCTTTTCATTTACCTACGTTTTACGGGGAATCCCCCGATTGTATTATTATGGTCGTCATTTTTAATTTGGTGTCGCAAGTTGGCAAACCTTTTCGTTAATATTTCACTGGGAATCCCTAGATTGTATTGTACGTCATTTAATGTTATTTTCGTTGTCAGTATTCGTTACGTTAGTGTTTATGCAGAAGCACATTGCTGTAGTCGGTGTTATTAAAGTGAGTTCATAGTGTTCATCCTGTAATGTCCTCAAAAGAGTATTAGAGGGTTAATAGTTGATTATTTTTTAATTTTGTTAAGAATACGATTTTATTTCGAGTAAAATGTTTAATTTCAGTTGGGTTTCTGTTTATAATTGCATTGCCAAAGGTTAAAATTAAAATGTTATTTTATTTTTAAAGTTTATTAGTAAAAAAAGCTAAAATAGGAGAATAAAGGACGAAAACAATTGTGTGTAAAGCCAAAAATTTATTAAAAAAAACAAACAAAATACGCAAGTGTTGCAAAATCTCTTGTTGTATTTAGTATTATTACCGCAAAGGCAATTAAAACTTTACCAAGGATAAAAACTACAACATAACTTTTTGCGACTTTAGGGTAAAAATGGTCACTTGAGTATTACGTAACGTTTAGAGAGGGGGAGGGGGGTACAGAAAAACGTTACGGTGCGTTACAAGGGGACGAGGGGGGTCAAAAAATCTTCAAAAATTGCGTTACGTAATACTTGAACGCTCCCTCACGATACCAGAAGTGAGCTATCTTAGATGAAAAAAAAGATCCAGATCTGATCTATCACCCGAATTTGACTCTGATGATGAGATTCTTATCAATTTTGCAACAGACCATACTATTTAGGAAATAAAGTTATAAATATTTTATAATAGTTTGTGTGGAATAAGAATCCTCTTAGAAGTAGTGTTAGATATTTGAAACATAACATAGAAAAATATACAGTTAGTCTCCAGTATACTTATTGGTTTTTCAGAAGTACGTCATGAAGGTTAAAAGACGTCAGAGCCCTAGAAGTGGTTTCAAATAACTCCGACAATATGATGTACAGGTTCGGTAGACCATAATATGAATAAATAAAAAATAGCAAGACTACAACAAGATATTATTAGAAAAAGGTGTGCATCATGGTGAACAATATGTGATTTTCAGGAAAAGAAAATCATCATACCAATTAATGGGAAAATAAATTTTAGATAAAACCTTTTTTTTTGTAATTGTTTTATGTAAAAAATAATAAAATTTTCATACTAGAGAATTAAAGCAATTTTTTTTATCTTTATTTAATTTGAACTTGTGTTCAATGACTAACATATTGAATGATATAACTGTTTGTTATTAAAAAATTTAAAATAATAAATAGAATCACCTACTATTATGAAAAAACTAAATTCTAATTCTGCAGATTTCAGTCACAATATTTAACTTGATATTAAATTTTGTAACAACAAAAATAAATTAAATTATGATAATTCTTATAATTTGACATTTTAATCAAGTTATATTTGTAAGCTGTGACTATCAGCAAAATCATGATTCTGAATTGCTGCTCTAACACCAACTCATTTATGTACTACCTATGTTTTCACAAATAAATGGTTTGGTTGATTGATTGATAAAATTTAAAAAACAAGCTCTAACAAGGATCACCTCACATAATAGACTATTTACTCACCTGGAAAAATCCTCAAAATGAGCAATCCAATAGAAACTTAAACAACCATCGCACATTTCAATAATTTATTTTTTTATTAAAAAAAACTTCATACACTAGATAAATAGAATGTATCACACACAATAGAGACTTCATACTGCAATTTTAAATATGCCAGAGACAGGTGTCCTCAACAAATTTCAATATGCTACTGCGGAGAGAACTTTGAGGGGACACCGATCGGAGAACGGAGTCTCCTCACGAATACATTCAAAAATGTACTATTCCTCAAATGCCATTGGATGGTATAACCCACACCCTTTTTGCGCGTGTGCTAAAAAACGAAAGGGTTAAACAACTTACCCCTTTTTAGAGCACCCCTCATTTTGCATCTCTTTCTTTATTTACCCCTTGCTCTTTGCAACCCTAAAAAAAACTTATAAAACATGCATATTATAAAGAAGATAAAGCAGTAAGTAGAAAATTATGGCTATTAGCTGTGTAATATAATAATAAGCATTTATGTACTTAATATTTATTTACAAAATTAATTAAAACTACTTATCAATAATTAGGTAAATCCTTTTTATAGACACTGCAATTTTATGTCGGTATCGGGTTTATACTGTTGAACCTTGTATACACTTTTACATCATCATAATAGCACAAATTGAACACAAAGTGAAATATAAAATTCAAAAACTTTTTCTTCTGCAGTGTTTGTTTTCATTTTACTGCATTTTTGCTGATTTCTGATTTGCTGTTTGATTGACATTGACATTGACTGATGGTGATGACAGAAAAGACAACGTTTCTTTTACACTTATTAATGAAATTAACACGCGTGTGGCATGTGAAACAAGCAAAAGCACAAATCAAACAATTTGATTTACTACACGTATGAATAACACACGATTACAAAAAAAAGCAAAAGCAATGACTTGCGATTTGTGGTAGGAATGAAACGTTTTTAAATAAAATTAGCTAAACTTCAATGTCAAATTGACACTGACATGACATGACAGCATTCATTACTTATCTGGCAATTCCTTGTAATCTAATTTATTTAATTTTACATACTTTTGAATAGTCCACACAGTAAAATGACGCTGTATCATTTTGGAAATTGTCTAGCGTTAATTTACGCACCATATCATATGGTTTACAAATTTTCCGGCATGTAAGTATATTACGATAATTAGGTTAAGTTCGCTGGCTGCACTCAATTCCACTATAACTGCAAGGAATGTCTTTTCAGATCAGAATATGCTACATTTTCCAAATGCGTGTATGCCGGAGGGCTATATATCTTCACACAGCTCTGCAAGATGTTGCTTCTTGCTACCTTTTTCCCAGATTCCGACAGCAAAGTGGACGGGGAGTATGATATAGTATTGGTGAGTGACTACCTAAATGACTTGTAGGGAAATGTTACTTAAAACTAGCTGAAATAATTATTATTGAATTTTTATTGTCTAAGTAGAACCTACTATCAATAATATATCATAAACTAGGCAATCCTAGAAAATCAACTTTCCAGACATGCAAAATATATGCAATACAGCAAATGCAAACTAAATCTCTATGGTAGCTTTTTTTTTATTTGTGAGATCCAAAGTGCAGTTCTCTTCAACATACTCTCTTTTTGAATTATTATTATTCTTTATCAATAATAATAATGATTCAAAAAGAAAGTAATACAATACATTTATATCATGTAAAATACAATGTAAAACAATATTGATGAATATTAAACTACTTTCAGGAAATTTTGAAAGCGACAGTGGACTTTGCCGATCTTTTGGGCTTGTACTTTGCTCTGAATGCTGTGCCTGGTAAAGGCCACGCCAAGATTTTAACGGCGGCCATAGGATGGGCCAGTGCTGAGGTTTGTTGGATTTTCATTACTTGTTTTGGGTTTTCTTGTATAATGAGTGAGTTCATGGTTAATCGACCCTGGTATTTTTCGGAACTCCTTCCGGTTTTTAACATGGTTCCTTTGGTGACCACCAGATAGCAACCAGGAGAAAATACTTATCATGCCTTCCAAAAGCAGAGTATCACATTTAATATCAGACAATCAGGTGATTCAAGTATGCAATGCCCCAATGAAACTGGAAACAACAAATCAAAGCATGCTATGAAAATCTAACTCATGATCAAGCCAAACAGCACAGAGGCAGTGAAAAGGATGTGGTAAAAATAATACTAATGTGGATGTGATAACATAAATACTTTGTTCAATGATTTTTACTTGTTATGACAAATAAAAGCCATATTAAAAGAATAAATGTAGAACATCTATAACAATGCCACGTAAACCTCCATCTCTACAGGTGCTGGTAACCCGTAGCATTCCACTGTGGGTGGGTGCTCGAGGGGCAGAATTCTCCTGGCGATATGTGCGGATGGCGGCTGCTGCTAGTGTGTCCTTGTTACACACGTGCAGCGCTAGTGCCTTAGTGTGGCTGCGGGCCAGAAGAGACTTGCCCAGCGGGCTGAAGGGACATGTGGCTTTGTTGTTGCTGCTTACACCTTACAGAGGTAAATTTGTTTTAGCGGGACAAAATTAACCATTGAGGATAAGGGTTCCTCTCAATTCGAACTTGGTAAACTTATTGGACTGCATTGTTACTGCTACTTTGGTAGTACTGGGAATTACAATGTCTCAACTGATCTCCATAATCTGTTTAACCAGACTAAGGGGAATATGACCCAAGATGTATTAATGGCCAATGCTGTCAGATGGGCAGACTGGCATCTGACACAGCCTAATCAATGCTATCAATCAATAATAGCAGAGCCCAACGTCTTAAGCCAGCTCCCCTTAAAAACTAAGATTGTCTGTTGAGGACAGCACCAATAGAGACAGACCATCGATGCACCAGCCTCCTGATGCACCCTTCCTAAGTTGTGGGACCACCTGACTGTCCGGCCCCGGCTTCGAAAATGAACTGTATACACCTCCCCCCAGCGCGAATCACAGGAACAGCACTCGGCTTCAACAAAGAAAACACTCCTTCAAATTCTTCCTTTTATTTTCCCTTTTTTCTTATTCTAGTTACACTGCAGCGACACGACACAATGTATGGAACGTGTCTCACTTATATAGACTACAGCAACTTCCCCCACCATCTGTGGAGGTACCAAATATCTAAAACTACCTTACAAACTATTTACATTTTAACATTTTATATATAGGCCACGCCCCCTCCCAGACCTACATAAGATTTGGGTGTGCAAAGTCGATTGACTATGCAATCTTCTCAACATAAAAAACATTACCTTCCTGGCTTAAATCTGACCTACTTATTTCATATCTCACTCAGCCCTAGACCAGGATTAGGCCTAACAAATCTTATGGGATAATAAAATACAACCAAAACAAATAGTTTATTTCATATATGTACATACATCGTTCATATATCTATGGGGCGGGCCTTTTAATACATACTTTGTGTGTTCATTTACACCACTAAAGCGCTTAAACCAATAAATTTACTTACATATTACATAACTAGAGAATACAATCTCGGGATCCCGGGATCCCGACCGTTTTCTGGCCCCGAAAATCCCGGGACTGTACTTGGCTAATCTCGGGATTTTTGGGATTGCCACAAACAAGTCTAGTTTGTATTCCGTAGTCCGTTGCGTCTTGAAAATAACCTTGCCTAGATTATTTTAATACATTACGACAAAAAGCAACTCGTACAATACGTAGGTAGTTAGGTACCCACTATTTACTACACAGGTACAGTCCTAATAATATGTTTGTCGTAGAACTTAGAAGGGACTTCCCCACTCGGAATACTTTAATACAATACTCTTAAGGTAATTCCCCAACGACCCAACAGGGGAATCACCCGATCATCTCATATCATAATATTGTTGCGGGTATTTCCCGTCGGGGATTCCCTGTACGAAAGTATAAATATGCAAATCCGGTTTTATTTTTTTCATTTATTGTTCTGTCAGTGACGGGTTACGTAGGCTACGTCATTAAAATTTAAAAGTCAATTATCTGAAATTAAGTATTTCAAATGGCGGGAGACTTTGTTAAACATAAAAAAGACAGTGATACGACGTCAGTGTTTAGTTATTATTTAGTTGCGAAGGACGGGAATAGTGCTAAATGTAAGCGATGCCCAGCCATCCTCAAGACTTTGGGTGGATCAACTAAGGGATTACATACACATTTGTTATCAAAACATAACATCATGGTTATATCAGCTTCAACAAGTCAAGATTCTGAAAATCTGAACACAGCACCGCCGCCAGCCAAGCGAAAGTTAGATGATTATTTTACTAAAAGTGCCGACGATAGCCTGGATGATATTTTGGCAAAAATGATTGCATTAGATGGATTTCCATTCAGTGTATTCATAACCTCAGATGATTTGAGAAAATTGCTCTTAGCAAAATACACGGATTTACCAAAGTCAGCCGTCACTGTTCGAAAACGTGTTATGAATTACAGTGAAAAAATCAGAAAGCAAGTAACTGCACATTTGAAAAGTGCAGGTGAAAGATTTAGTCTTTCTTTCGACGAGTGGACTTCAACTTCCAATAAACGATACATGGCGGTCAACGTTCATTCATATAAAAAATTTTGGAACTTAGGACTTGTTCCTATTTACGATAGTATGACAGCTGAAAATTGTCTTCGTATATTGCAAGAGCGTCTAAGTAAATTTGACATTTCCCTAGAAACTGACATCGTGGCTATTGTAACCGATGGACCGAATGTTATGATAAAGGTGGGGCGGCTTGTTTGCACTGAACAACAACTGTCTCTCGCACATGGTATCAATTTGGCGGTCTGTGATGTGCTTTATGAAAAACATAATAATTTGCAAGATAGCCCTACCTCAGATGATACTATAAATGAACCAGCTGTGTCTGTTGATTATATGGACGACAGCGATGATGAACACCATTTAGAAGACTTAGACTGTCCAGAATCAGGTTTAATCGTAATGTCACAAAATGATCTTGCGCCAGAACACGTACCAAAGTTAACACAATATGAAAATATTAATAAGCTGATAAAGAATATCCGCAAAGTTGTAGAGTATTTCAAAAGATCTCCATTGAAAAATGAAACAGTACTTCAAAAATATGTGAAAATTGGACATGGAAAAGAGTTGTCACTTCTTTTGGACTGTAAAACCAGGTGGAATAGTCTTTTAACAATGCTGGAGCGATTTTATCTTTTAAAAGCATGCATTCAAAAAGCTCTTATAGATCTCAATCATCCAATTCGTTTAGAAGATGTTGATTTTGAATTGGTAAATAAAATTGTTGATGTGCTGACCCCAATTAAATTAACAGTAGAAGCAATCTGTCGGCGAGATGCTAATTTATGCACAGCTGATGCCGCTTTGAAATTTCTTATAAAACAACTGTCTAGCAAAAACTCAGCACTTGCCAAAAAAATTAAAACATCCTTAGTGGAACGTATAAAGCAACGACGAAGTGATGATTTAACTGGCGTGTTAAATTATTTACAAAATCCACGAATGGATGATGAAAATCAGTTATTATCGGATTTGGAATGGCACGACTTATTTCCAGTTCCGACACAGGCTTTAGTAAGGAAGCAAATAAAGAGTATTGTTAAAAGACTTAATAGTCGAGACAACACGGAAGAAGAAGCAAGGTCAGGATCACAAACAGATGATGAGCTAAGGTCAGAAACCTCCCAATCCCAACCCCAATTGACATTAAAGGAAAAGTTACAGCTGGAAATTAACAAGAGTATGAAATCCCCAGATCCTGAAGTACAAGTAAGCATATCTTCTCCTGTCACTCGCTGGTTGACTGTAAGAGATCCCTAAGTGGGATAAGTCCGCCATTGTACTTATTGTTATTTCATGCTTGTGTATGTAATTATTGGTTTTATTCTGTACAATAAAGATATTACAAACAAACAAACAAACAAGTACAAAATGAATTGGGGTTGGCAAATAGTATTAGACGTGAAATGAGCCTGTTCGAAAATGGAGGAGTTCGTGGATATCACTTAGAAACAGCATATAAGTATCTATTGTCTATTCCTCCGACCAGCGTAGAAGCTGAACGAGCGTTTTCAGCTGCTGCTTATGTTGGCAATAGACTACGAAGCAGGCTCGGAAGTCAAACATTGGATGCTTTGATATTTCTGCGATTATATTTTCGAAATTCTAAATAGTTATTTTGTGCTGTTTTTTAATTTCTTGCAAAAGTATAGTATTTTTTGGTTTGTGTTTTTTCTTTTCTTATTATTATTCTGATTTGTGTTGTGCAAAGACATTAAAGACATTTTTTTTTATTACTCGTGGTTTTTATTTTAGCCCAATTAGAAACCACATAGTCTAATCCCGGGATAGGCCCGGGATCCCGGGAAAAGGCTTCAAAAATCCCGTAAGCCCGGGATTGAAAAACATGCTCGGGATTGTATTCTCTATACATAACTCATACAAGCGATCCTACTCAATGGGCAAAGCCTTTATTTACATTAAATACTAATTACTAACACTACTACTAATACATACAAAGTAGCTATAATAAACGGCTGTGCCTAACAATTGATAACATCATACATAATGAATAAGCTTATGGCATTATATGGAAATTAAATAAACTAACAGCGAACATGAATTCTGTTTTCAAATAGCAATACCGTAACGAGAGCCGCGACGTGTTTAGCCACTTATTTTGCTAAGAAATATGGGCCTACTATTTATCTACCTACTTATGTCGCTTGTCCGTAACAATTGTCTATAATCTCCCTCTGAACACTTAGTCGGACAGCTTCGTCTAATAGATTGGACGACGTAAACTTTTTTTGCCAATAGTTTGATTAATCAAACAAACAGGTTGCTCATATAAAAACCTTGTTACATACAAATCTATACCTTCATCCTACCGCTTTCCTATTAACATCATCATCTGATAGAATAACAGATTTTGAAACAATAGCGGGATATCTACTTTTCAACATTTTATTTATTTATTTATACATTAAAGTAGCAGTAGTAGATTCAAGACGAGATATTGTAATCTTAACGGATTCAAGAAGTGCTCTGCAACATTTGGCTCGATGTACCTCGGACAGCCGAGGGATGCCGATAGCCTATGATATCCTAGGAATGGTACTGAACTGCAGACAGAAAATTAAGTTGCAGTGGATACCATCTCATATTAACATCCTGGGTAATGAGGTGGCAGATTCCTAGGAAAAGAGGCAGCTGGAAGGAGTGGGGAGGTTTTGTGCCTGCCATATGCCTCGGAACATGTACCTACATTTAAGTTATATTGCTTAGAAAAATGGAAGAAATTCTATAATGAATGTGCTAATTCGAAGGGCATCTGGTACAGGACCATTCAGAGTTTCCCCACTCTGGTACCCTGGTTTGATTGTGCTAGACTCACAAGGGAACTGTTGGTGACTGCTTTCAGAGTAAGGTCTGGCCATGTTACAGTAAATAAGTTTTATCTTTTAATGAAAAGGACACATACAGATGCTTGCAATTTTTGCGAGAGAGCAGAAGATTTAATTCATATTTTGCTGGAATGTGGTCAGTATGCCGAGCTCAGGGGTCGTATTCTGGATGGCGTTCCTCTTGACAATGGCGGTCTCAATGTTACATTGAGTTCGCCTTTGTCGGGTGGAGCCAAGTCCATTTACGCTTTCTGGAGCTCTCCAGAGCCGCTCAGCCATGGCCAAAAGATAAGCTTGCTTCACCTTTGACTTTCCCCATGAGGCTGGCATAGTCACAATGTGTGACTGAAGCCTCACAAAAAGATATTAAAAAAAAAAAAATAATAACATTAAATTTTTATATACAAATACAATATTAGACTTAATACTAAAAGCATTATCTAACAGTCAACCTTTGGGTCAAGTAAGTTTTGGGTATTTATCTTCTTAATAAGCAAATTTTTTTGTTACAATCAAAAGTGCACTTATTAACTCTGCTTATTATTTCCCAGGTTTGCTCGAAGAAGCTATCGGCAGCCTGCTAGGGCTCGGCGCGTGGCCGCTCGTGGCGTTCCGAGCGCTGCACGCCTCTGTGGTCGGGCTGCTCGTGTTGGCCATGTATGCCGTGCTAGCACAACAGATTGGGATATGATTGCATTAGGTTATATTATGTGGTGCGTGGATGTGAAATGGTTATTTAAATTAAATTATTTAAGCTGAAGTTTGTTTGTTTTATTCTTTAGACTTTTTTTTGACCATTCACTTTATATTATATACTATAAGGGTGTCTCTGCTAGGATCAACCACAAACTGTAACCAAATTATAAGTGTCGTAAATACATTTTCAGTGCATGGACTGGCTGAGACTAGAAACTATAAGGGTTCCTCGTGTTTACTACGGCACCCTAAAAAGTAATATAAACATCACAGAAATAAAATTAGGTAGAAACATGGAGCAATTACAAAGAGGAGATGCCGTTTGAAATGGCGCAGTAATGTGATCATTGGCGCCTCGCTGACACATAAGTGGGCGGAGCTTGTCATTGCTCGTGCTCCATGGTTGGAGCCACGGCCGAAATCAAGCACCCCGCACGTCTGCCTTCCGCCCCGTGTAGCGTCACAAATACTTTCTTACAAAACGCTTATTACGGCATCTCCTCTTTGTAATTGCTCCATGGCTAGAAATACCATGTAATAAATTTAAGACTCTGGAGTCTAAACCGGCCGAAACATGACACTTCTAATTTAACAAAATTGTATGTCGTATCACAACACAATCACATCGTAACGCACTCATAGTGATGTGCCGCTGAGAACGTTCTCGTTGTCGGCAATATTGCCAGTGAGAATATTCTCAGGAAACAAGAACGCTGCCGGGAATATTCTCAACAAAATAAATTTAGTTTATAATTTGATGTTATTGTTTATTTATATGATTTATGCACAGTGCTTTTTTTTTTTGCTTCATTAACTAGTCGTTACAAACAAAGCATGAAATGTGTGAGTGAGTATTATTGTTGTCCTGCTCACTCTTTTCGTGGCGACCGCGCGCCTTGGGACACGGACACGCGTTACTTGAGATGACAAAATGATGATTTTGAATTTTAATGCGCATCAGTTATCTTTTGTTTGATGATGAAATACATCGTCTTCTCTCAAGAGCTGTTCATCTCACTGTACAACCTTTATCACTTTGGAAAGAAGGGCTCCACTCATTAAATCCTAACTACAATCCACCGACGCGTAAAATGATGGCGACAACGCTCTTAGATGTAGAGTACAATGATGTTAGGAGACAAATCCTAAAAAAAATTGGTCAAACAAAAGTATTACACTTAGCAGTAGACGGCTGGTCCAATGTCCGAAATGATTATACTTATTCTAAATATCATTATTTTATTACGACAACAATTTTATCATCAGTTTTTGGAGACGAAAACTCAATGGCATACGGCAAATTTTAGAGGACCTAGGGGTTGAAAAGTTTATGGCAATCGTTAGGGATAATGCAGCAAATCATGAAAATGATTTGAACATGAAGAATCTATGCTTTCCATGGGAACCTTTGATTTTGATGAGTTTCAGGACATTGGAGAAGAACGATTACTTCTTGAAGATCCTCTTTCGATAGACTAGAGTTATTTTGTCGTACGAAATGGGTTTTGTAAATTGTCATACTTAATATTTTTAAATCGGATCTCATAGTGACTACTTCTTTTTTATCAATATTGTTAATTTTAATATTATTTGTTGATTTTTACATGTTTACTTTTGATTCGATATTATATAATTAAGGTTCGTTGATTTTTCTTTAGATAATTGTTGATTTATTTTGAGTTACTAACCACTAATGCTATTGAATTGTGTTTCTAACATTTTTAAAACAGATTTTCTGAAATCGCGTTAACTCAGTGAATAATGTATATTTTCTTAGCCAATATTGTAGTTCTGAAGTTAATATTTTTTGTCTCATTAAACGGAGTTGATTGCGAAAAACTGTTTTATTTTGACCATTCAATCTGTATTTACAAAACTTATATTTAATGTCAAGTAAACGAACAATTAAATTGGCCATTATTTAATTACGATAAAAAAGAAAGTGCTGGCATCGTCCGTATCAATAAAACAATGTTTCACTAAGAAAAATAAATAAATTTATTAAAGGTGCAGTTATGCCTAGAATATTGCTGAGAAAGTACCCGAGAATATTGTCGAGAATATTTGCTAACACTGAGAATCTTTTATTAATCTTTTTACTGCAAATAGAGTGTACAGTTTTATACACAATTATCTGTCGACTTTATTTGATAATATTTTAGATAAGACTACTTGGTTATTTCCATTTTATAAAAATGATTCCCAACCGTTCTCACTTAGGAGAATGTTGCCGGGAACGCTGCCGGCATTATTCTCAGGCGGGAGAATATTCTCGGGAACAGCACATCACTACGCACTCACTACCATGACTGTTTGCTGACACAGTTACTTACTGGCCGGTGAGCAATGTCTTAATAAACTAGTATCCAGGACGAAAACTCTCACTTCAAAAAAATCACTACTTACTGTAGCCATTTATATGTCAAAGTCAGAAACAGTCAGCTGTTCTGTCAGTTTCTGATTGCCGTCACATCAAAAAAGTCAAAAATCAGGCATCGGCCATCGGGCGGGCATGGATGGGAATTATTAGTTGAAGTGGCTAAAGGATAATATAAATTTTGAAAAAAATTACATAAGTATAATTTGCTATCAGGGAAACACTTTAATGTGCGTTATCATAAAGAAAACAATCTGTGCCATATTCCACCTGAACATGTACCAAAAACACGATCGTGTCTCGTATTTATTACAGTGATTTTTTAAATAAAATATGACGCTACCGTCCCGTGTATTGTTATTGTTTGTTGTATTTTTACAACTATTTTGTGTTCTAAACGCGGACTACAGTGTTAAATGCGTTGATGAGAGTTATAGTGGGACTGTTTTCAAGCCTTCCGAGGATGGTGTGAAAGGACGGTATGATGTAGAATGGTGCACAGAGGGAAATTTAAATTCAACTACTTGGAACCTAGTACTCTCGTATAATTTAGTTAAGAAGCAACAAAATTGTAACAAAAGAACACAGCCAGCCCTCAAACACTCGGAATTTACAGTGTCTTTTCATCCTGAAGATGTTAACTGTACACATGTGAGTTTTATTAAACTATTTTTTAATACCCTCATTATCTTGTATGCATTAAAAAAAAATATTAATATAATTTAATAATAATTATTGGGGTTATTCCAATGTTCAGTCTTACGAACTATACAAAACTTTAAATAGGTTGCATGTGCGCTAGATTCAGGCAGCTTCCTACCGGTTATTCTACGGGAATCCTTGGAGGTGGCCTATGTCCAACAGTGGACTGACACATTTATTGATACTTATTACAATTTAGAGCATGAAGTAAGCTCATTGTTCATTCAAAATTACACTCATGTAAATAAAATAAATACTACATTTGTAAGGATATTGCTATATAATTTTTTTTTTTCTTTATTCTGTATTGTAAATAAAGTCTTGAAACATTTTACATGAACCCTTTGATTCCAGATGTGTTTCTACACAAAGCTGGACATGATATTCTCCAGCTGCTTTGTGCTGGAGAACTGGCTGCCGGCGATGGGCTCCCATCGGGACTTCTTCGGCCAATACATTGTTAATAACTACACAAGGGATTCTTTCTTTGATAATGTTATTAATGCCGACGTGTTCACACATGAGTGAGTTGTAGTCAAAAATATAAGTAGGATTAAGAGGAGAAATACATATTTCTATTCTTATCAGTTAGTGATATTAATTTTTATAATTGTAGACCCAAAGCATGCTCCAGTATATTTATTAAATGTAACTTGTATGTTATTCCCCGTCATACCTATCCTTATACAAAATTCCAATTTGTTCAGCCATTCTGATGTTATAAATTGTGTAGATAGACCCAACTTTTTTAATGTATTTAAGATTTTAAGTCTACCATAAAATACCACAAGTTAGAAAGATGCAATGCTAGAAATCTAGAATCTTGCTGTTTGGAAAGTTTTGTTTTTATTTATTTATTACTTATTAAAGTACATCGGCAGTGTAAAAAAGCTCTAGCATGAAAAAAACTTTGAGGGTTTTCATTTGATAATAATTATAGACAAGTCAAATACAGTAGAGTCCGTTTATAATGACATCGAAAGGAATTGACAAACACGTCATAATAAGCGGACGACATATAAAGCATTATGTAAAATGAAAAACTTTTATGTAAATATGTATGTATTTAAGTATTTTAATACAGACACATAGTACATAATTACATAAGTATGTATACATACATATTAAATCAAAATCAAAATTGCACGTAATCAGCACATTATTATATTATCACATACAAGTGTATTTTTTACTGTAAGTAATCTGTAATTTGTGTAAAGAATCATGTCGGTCATTATAACCGGACATAATTTATTAAAAATGGGTCATAATAAGCGACATGTCACTGTAAAGGTAGTCATTATATCCGACTTTTTTATAAAGAATTTTATATGAAAACCAAACTACGTAGTGCAATTACGTCATAATAACCGGCTGGTCAATATAGGCGGAGTCATAATAAACGGATTCTACTGTAGTCAGTGCAGCCAAATCTAGGACTATGACTTACATACCCTACGTTCCGAACCATAAGCTGACGACGCAACTAGGAAAACAGTTGGGTGATGAATAAACAAGTTAAATAACCTTTTATGAATTGTGTTGAATTTTTGGTGTTCATCTGATTGTATAAAAAGTTCCCATTTCCATTTTTTTTTTCAGAAAATATGTTGCAGTTCACTGGCACCTGGGCAATGTGGTCGCTACAACATACAACATGAAGCTGTGTGAAAACCACAAAACCTCAGATGGAGAGCAGGTTGGTCTAATTTATTTTAAAGATAAATATATATTTTTTTTAATTATCTGTATTGTTTCATAATGGTGCTGATTGTCCTGGATCAAAGGTACGAGAAGGGCTAATCCCGAATAAAGGGATAAGGCACTGAAAAAATTTATATTATTTAATTTGAATTAAAATGAGAATAATGATTACATATAAATGGATTAAAATAGTATTATCAATACTTCAATATTTCAAAAGTTACGTGGGACCTAATTAAAGTATATTCTTTAAAAATAAGAATTCATTAAAAAACCATTCATTTAATTTTTTTTTTAAACGTAATTGAGACCCCCTTCATTTTTGGATTTTGGAAGTCTGTTGAAAATAGTTTTGGTAATAACTTAAAATTAGCAAATATATATTAATAGGTTTAGTGACAGGCGGCAACAGTTTAAGTGATGTAAGGGGCGTTAAAAATACTCTTTACACTAAATATGAAGCAAAGTGTAAAAACCCTATACTATAGAATATTGAAAATACTATTTACACCACCAGAAATGCCAGCTGGTGGTGGGTAACGGGTACAAAAGGAGAATTTTCACAACCAATTTTTAAGAACATCTATTTAGAAAATTGATGAAAATATTTGAAATATTTTTTTTTTATTACAGAAAGAAGAAAACTGCAAACTTATAAATGACAACTGCGCAGTGACAGTGTCGAATCCGCACGAGATTGTTTGCAAGCTAAGGTATGTCACAAATGTCATATGTAGTTACACTTGTTACCTGAAACTATCTATCGACTAAAACGGAGCCGGGATATTTATGACCAGGACCATGAATATATGTGATGAATACTGTTGAAAAATAGGGGGCTAGCTCCAATGGGAGCAGCGCCAAGCATGCCAAGAAGCACATACCACATTTGCTTATAGTCTGAAGTGACTAATTGCGAATATAGAATACAAAAAATAAAGTTACACTTGTATGATCGAAACATCGAAAAAAAGTCAAAAAGATAGTCGCCGCACTCAAAGAAAAAATGACCAACATCATTATAATTCTCTTTACCATTTTCCATTGGCACAACGTCTTTTCCTTGCCATAGTTGAAGTTGTTAATGACCAAAAGCAAATTCTTCAAACACAAATAAAAAATTATGCGTAAGAAGGTTAAACAATACTGAGATTAACATTAGATTTAAAAACCCTCTCTCTCTCTCTCTCGCTAAGGCTTTTTAATTGCAGTTGAAGTATTTGCTTAACATGTCTCTGTGCGACTGTAAAAAGGTAGGTATTAATGATTTCTTATATTTTTGCGATTGTCACACATTAAACTTATTATAATACTGTTTTTATCGCGTTTACTACTTATTTATGTACACGTAACAATTCAAACACTTTACAGCGTTCATGGTCATGGTTATTAAACATTAGATGTAAATAAATAAGTAAAACATGATAAAAATCGTATGTATGTATGTACATATATACCATCACGCCTTTTTCCCGTAGGGGTAGGCAGAGACTACAGATTTCCATTTGCTACGATCCTTACATACTTCCCTCGCTTCTTCTACGCTCATCACTCTCGTCATGCACGCTCGTCGATTACGGGTACTCCTGACATCTCCTTGTTTTAATATTTCTGCGATTTGGTCGCAGTATGTTTGGCGGCTCTTACCGACTTTTCCTGTCACTTTAATTTGTAAATACCTTTCGTAAGTCTCCTTTCATCCATCCTGTCTACATGCACAAACCATCTTAACATCCCTTTTTCTATCTTTGTCACTACATCCTCATACACACCACACCTTTTCCTTATCTCACTATTTCTAATTTTATCGCTCAGACGTACGCCACACATACTCCGTAAAGCTCTCACTTCAACTGCATTCACTCTGCTTTCATTATTTTTCTGCCAAACCCAATTTTCACTACTATACATAAGAGTTGTATGTATGTATTTATGTAAAAAAAAAATTGTACACAAAGTACATAGTAACAGAATACAAGGCACACAAAAGTATTAAAATAGTATAATTTAATATGTGTCTGTGTTGTTGTAGCAACCTCAACGGTTCATACTACATGGTGTTGGAACACAACGCTCCGTGGACATCCGGCGGAGTGTTCAGAAAGCAGGTCTTCACGCACTACACCTTCCGTGAGTTTCGTTTGTTTCTTTATAAGTATATTCAAAAATTCTAAACTTGAACTTTATGTACTAACACAGATAAAGTCAACAGTGATTGCATAAGGAAGAAAACAAAAGTGACCGATATCCTCGAGAGGGTAGACAGTCTCAAGTGGAGATGGACCGGACACATGCTCAGATGTAAGCTGGAAAAATGGAGCGAACGAGTAACTGTCTGGTAGCCGAGAGATGGCAGCAGGAGTCGTGGAGGGAGAGCACTGAAATGGGAGGACGACATTAATGTGACCCTACGAGCCGGCTGGCTCAAGTAGCTCGTTAGCCAGGTACCAAAATGTACCAGGGCGCTTCACGCCACCGATAGGCTCATAGTAGGCCCTTCAGGCACAATAGTGTCGGCCCTTATGGCATTGAGCGTTTGCTACCGCTCGCGAGTTTGCATCGCTCGCTTGATCAAAGGCAAAGCCCATGGCCGAGGTTCGTCCCAACTGGGAGCCCCTTGCGCTTTGGCCGAAGAGGCTGAGTGGCTAAAAGCCCTCGACTAAAACTGTCCCGCTGTAATTTCCAAAGCTCTGTTGCAAAGAAATGTTAGTCCTTTTAAAAAAAACCGGCTGGCACAGAGTGGCAGCGGACAGGGAACAATGGAGGTGGCCTATGCCGAAAGGCAAACCGTGCTTGACTTTTTATAACGAAAACAGCATGTTGTAAATTATTAAAAGCTCAGAAATAAAAGGCTTTATTATTATTATTATGTACTGACAAGATAACGGTAATTTAAAAAAACTAAAACACCCGACTGCGTTTCTAGGCAATTTGAGAATGAAAAAACCCCGAAAAATCCGCCATTTTGATGTACTCAATGTCTCAGTGTCACTCTCACAGTAAATACGAATCTAATGACACCTCTCAAGCTAAAATCCATCTAACCGTTCAGGCTGCAGGGCGTGCCAAACATTATACATACAAACATACATATATACATACTCTCGAAAAACATAACCCTCCTTCTGTCGCAGTCGGGTATAAAGATCCATAAATTATTTTATATCCAATAATTCTAAACGTGAACTTTATGCACTAAAAAGTTACTTGGATGATTTGTACCGTACATAACATAATTCAAGTAAAATCAAAGTAACAAATTGTGACGAACAAAAAATTATAGTTAATTTACTTCGATTATTTTAACTACTTATATTAAAGGTTAATTGGCTTGCGCGCTAATCAGTAGTAAAAAAACGAAACGGGAGTTCCCGAAACCGTGACCATATCTACAGCAAACTTTCTTTCCTTTTAATATTTTTAATTAAATATTAATATAATTAATAATTGAACACTTGTGTCAGTATTCGAAAGGATCCGTCTAGCCCAGAACAAACATATTCCGTGGCACAAACAAATATCACCACAAAATCAATATTGGCTCTTAAATGGAGACTTTCGCTTGCTCATTGAGATTGATGCTTCGGAAGGCACGATAAGCCGTTGGTCTTAGCTGCCATCTGGTTTCGTTGGCGGTTCCGAACAACTCTGACACCAGGATCTACATGGTCGATCAGTAATCTATACGAAATGATGAACGAACATAAACGAATTGAATTGATGATGATTGAGACCATGGAGCAAATACAATGAGGAGACGGTGTATCGACTGGTGCTCCGTTACAGTCATTGGCGCAGTGACGTCTGAAGTGGGCGTGGCTTACGTCATTTTTCGTTCAAATGTGAAAGATGCGTGACGTGGAACGAGCTCTAATGTTTTTCTTATTTTTCCTCACACGCATTTTAATTAAATTAAGAGATCCTGGTATTTTAAATTTATTTGAAGCACTTCTGCGACTGACCTTTATAACCTTCTTATAACCCGACCAGGAAAATAAAAACCCTCCATTGGCGTCGCTACTGATCGTCTTTAAGTGGCAACATGATCTATGTGTCATGTCAACAAAAAAATTGACGATGTCTTATAATGAAATAGAAATCAATCCTTCGTTTTTATTCGCGTCAAATATGATAACATCTTTGAAATCACTTTTCTCTCATTACTATGAATTATTTTTGCCATTTTGATAAATAAATCGTAGGAAATAATCACATAATACTCGTACACAAAGTCCACTCCGGTCTCTTTTTGACAGATGACGTTGAGATGACAGAATTATACATGCCTAGGTTGCCACTTGCCAGTAAAACGACTCCATAGTTTACTTATTATTGTTTTGTTTGTTTGTAATATCTTTATTGTACAGAATAAAACAAATAATTACATACACAAGCATGAAATAACAATAAGTACAATGGCGGACTTATCCCACTTAGGGATCTCTTACAGTCAACCAGCGAGTGACAGGAGAAGATATGCTTACCAGAAGGGTAGAAGTGTGTACAATATAATATTATTATAAATAATATATCGATATACACATACATCAAATAAACCTACATACCTATATATAATAATCATACATACATATAAATAAACATACATACATCCATGTAACTAGCTTATACTTTAAATGGCTGAGTTCAGCAAAGGAGAATTTGAAAGATTTATTTTAAAAGCGTTTAAACTTTGTGACAACCTTACTTCTACAGGAAGCGAATTCCAAAGCTTAGCTGCCACAACAGCAAACGACTTTGAGTACGAATTTGATGAACAAGGCGGCACGTCAAGGGTTGGGTTACCGGCAGAGCGTAACCGGTCATCAATCCGACGAAAGGAATTTTTTTCATTTAAATAGATAGGAGAAGAAGGGATAAAGAGAACTTTAAAAAGAAGATACAAGATATGAACGTTTCTACGTAATCTAATAGGCAACCACTTTAGCTTATTACGGAATTCCGAAATATGGTCAAATTTACGCAATCCAAATATAAATCTAATGCACTGATTCTGCAGCCTCTCCAATTTATTTAAAAGTTCTTCCGTTGGATCCAAGTAAGCAACGTCAGCATAATCTAAGATAGGTATCAACAAAGACTGCGCTAATAATATTTTGGTTTGAAAAGGGAGAAAATTTTGCAGACGTCGTAATGAATGTAGAGCTACAAACATTTTACGACTTACATCATTAATTTGTGGTAACCAGGACAGGGTTTGATCAAATATAATGCCCAAGTTTTTAACACTAGGAGAAAAAGGAATAATATTACCATTAAGAACTAAATTAGAAAAAGATAAAGAATTAAATTTAGAAATGAAATATGAGCTACCGATAATAATGGCTTGAGTTTTATTTGCATTCAACTTAAGTCCAAAGTTGCGTGACCATGATGTAATAATATTAAGATCAGAATTAATGACGGCAATAGCACGATCAAAGTCATCAAGAGGAGCAGACATATATATCTGCAGATCATCGCATTAAGGTGAAATGAAGAGGAAAGAAGTTTTGTGATGCCATCAATGAACATTGAAAAAAGTATAGGAGAAAGTACTCCACCTTGAGGGACTCCAGTTGCCAACTCGCACCAATCCGATTTACGTCGATCACACTTAACTAATTGATGGCGACCCAAAAGGTAAGAGGAAAACCAATTGATTGAAGAGCAAGAAAAATTTAAAGACTTAAGAACACCTAGCATTATATCAAAGTCAACCATATTAAAGGCAGTTGAGAAATCAAGTAGTACAAGAACAGTTAGTTCTTTTTTCTCAATGTTATATCGAATGTCATCCGTAATTTTCAACAAGGCTGTTGTAGTGCTGTGCCCAGAACGGAAACCCGACTGATTTTGGCTTAATAAATTATAGTGTGTTAGATGTTTCGATAGCTGTTGCTGGACGAACTGTTCTATAATTTTGGAAAGGACTGGAAGAATTGAAATTGGTCGAAAGTGACAATTTAACGAAGGGTTAGATACTTTAGGCAGCGGAATTATATGCGCATATTTCCATGCAGACGGAAATATGCCTGAAGACAGTGAACTATTAATTATGTCAACTAAAAAAGGTGCAACCAGTTTTATTATCGGTCTCAACATTTCAAGGGATACGTTGTCATTACCAATCGCATTGGATTTAAGGCTGCCAAAAATTTTCACAACATCGTCTACAGTAATCGGATCAAATTTAAATTCCGGGCAACTTGATATGGGACCAGTGTGCAAATCAGCTAGTGTTTTTTTGCTTTGCATTTGGTGCAAGAACAGAAGTAGTAGAACAGAAAAATTTATTCAGATCATTGATACTCAAAGCAATATTGTTGTCCGGAGCCTGCCTACCCACACCCATACCTTTAAGAAACTTCCATAGCTTATTAGGAGAACGATTGTAGTATTAGTATGTTTGTGACCTCACACATGTAATAGGTTATCGCGTGTGTACACTACTTACCAATTACTCACTATAAACATGATTTTTCATTGTCATTGAGAAATTATCTCTAGTATATCTGTGCAAACAAAATAAATTAATTTAATAAGCGCGTCATTTTATAATCGGATTTGAAGGATTAGAATGAATGAATGAACAATTTATTGTACCATTTAAAAACAAAAGAAACACATGGATAAATGAAATAAAACAAAATGCGTATAAAGGCGGAATCCCTATTTTGCTATTGTTTAGGGCTCTCCCATACTTCCTTAAATAATAATGCGAAATTTTAAAACCATTCGACTCGAAGAGTAGAATTTTAAATTGAGTGTGAGTACTTATTTGTTTGTATGTTCCCTTTTCACGCTTCATCTACTGAATCCATCGTCCTGAAACTTCGCATAGGTTGAATAGCTAGGAATACTCGGAAGGACATATACAGTACCTAAGTACAGTGTATAGTGTATTTGACCTGCATGCAAGCAAATATTTAGTGTCTCGGGCATATGAGTCAAAGTAAATACTTACAAAGAACTGGTTAAAAGACTAACCTTGCTCTGTCTACTTTGATGTCCGAGTCATCACCATCATCCTATCATGTATTCCTAGTTGCTTCGTCAGCTAACGCTTCGGAGCCTAGGGTACGTCGTAAGTCATGGTCCTAAATTTAGCGGCACTGGTTATTTCAATGGAGCGACTGCCGTTTGACCTCCGTAGCCCTTTTTACAGGGAAACCAGACCAACAGGAACATGACCCTAGTGGCCAACACTGTCAGAATTTTTCAGACTGCCCCAAGGCATCTGGCACAGCTTAACGGCTGCCATCTATCGACAACAACCAGGGCCAACAGCTTAACGTGCCTTCCGAAGCACGGAGGAGCTCAAGAAAGAAAATGCCACTAAATGGCGACCAATCCAATAGTCACGTCACGCCGTCGCTTGACACGCGCTGAGCTACGAATACGCGACGAGCGTGAGACTAACGAGCTCCTCTGCTGTCCGAGTATTTGTATACAAATCATCTTTTGGTCTTAAACCTATTTCCGCAGCCCGATTCCAAGCTGAAACCGTGGATCTTTTATATACTTTTCCAAAATAACTGCCATTTCATATCTCCATTTTCTTCCAAACAGAAGTATCGCCCGGGCGCGTATCTCTCGACACCGCAAACCCCACATCTCGCGCATTATGGGCAGCATGCGCCGGCGTGTTGATATCGTGTGCAGTTTGTGCCGCAGTGTTGTATGTGTGGCGTGTTCGCGGGGCTACCCGGCTACAGCACGCCGTGCTGCAGAATTGGAGGCACAGGTAATGTAGTGCGCTGACATCGTGTGCAGTTTGTGCCCCAGTGTTGTATACGTGGCGTGTGATCTTTTATATTTTAGTGAGACGAAGCGATAGCTAGATGATAGTTTATATCAAAAAACTGCATCATACAAAAACAAACATTTACGGCTATAATTTTTTTAAAAAAAAACCTTAAATTAATAACATCACTATAACTATTACTAATGCTTGCGCATGTGCTGCATTAGTGCAAAACAGACGAAAACATCCGACAGAGATCGCATTGCGACACGTAGTGCTAAACTAAGGATAACAGTAATGTTTTCTTATGTTTTCGCGATTGTTATTCATTAAATTAAACTATTTTAATACGGTTTTATCGCGTTTATTACCTACCTGCGACCATGAACGCTGTAAAGTGTTTGAAACGTCAGGTGTAAATAAATAAGTAATAAACGCGATAAAACCGTATTAAAATAGTTTAATTTAATAAGGTTAACAGTTTTCAAATACGCACCAGCATATTCGTGTCGTTTTTGTACACCAACCAAAGACATAAGTAATACGTGATACTTTCTCATATAATGTAAGTAATAGGCTAGTTTTCTAAAAAAATATAATTAGTCCGTCAGTTAGATAATTAAAGATTATTGGAGTCGTATTTTTTCTTTTGTAAATTAAACAAAGAATGGTAAAGATATGGCGCGTTAAAGTTCCGTATGACGTCACAGTGTGCTACACTTTGATGCGTTATATCTTTATAATTTATCGCTCAATTGACAAACGAAAAAATACGTCACTAATATATTTTGATTCCCTAAATGACGGACTAATTTTAATGTTAGTCTTTTGACCCTGGAAACTAGCCTATTTAGTATGACATCTCATAAGTTTGTGTTCAATTATTTCTGTTGGTTAGATTGATACTTCTTCAAACTTCATTCGTTAAACTAGGCTTTTTTTATACAATTTAGTAGGCAAACATGCACGCGGCCCACCTGATGGTAAGTCGTTACCGCAGCCTATGGACGCCTGCAATACCGGAAGTATCACGGGCGCGTTGCCGACTCTAAGAAATTTATTTACACCCGTTTTGAAAGCCCTCATGTTGTAGTCAGTGCGAAAAACAGAGGCAGGGAGTTCATTCCATAACCTGAGCATAAGCTTCCTGAAATTTCTCATATACTTGGTATCAAGTATATTAGTATGGTGCAATAAATTGTTCATTCATTACCTTTATACTTTACTTTATACCAGTACCTTTCATCTCCATGTTTATTGCAAATAAAGTTTCATTCATTCATTCATTCATTCATTCGGAAAAGTGAGAACTACTCACGTGGGTTATAAGTAAAAGCACTTTATTGCACCATAGAAAATTGTATACAAAAATATGATAATCTGTAACAAAGATGTACAATAGGCGGACTTATTGCTGGTTAAATTATTTCTAGGCTACCTTTAGGATAGGAAAAAAGATTTACACCCTTATTCTTAAACCTTCACTCAAACTCGACTTAACCTTACTCCATCTCATTGGTATGATTAGTTGTCACAAGCTTCCTTGACTTGAGATGATTTCTCATTGGAGGTGAGTATCAAACTGTCAAATATAAGGTTGGTCGAGAGGTACCTTGAGGTGTCCTTGAAATGAAATAAAGTAAATAAAACGGGTTTTTGCCACTTTTGGCCTAGGTATTTACTTACTTCATTTTATTTTTGACTTTATTCTTTTGTAATTTTCAATTTCTGTGTTTAAAATTGTTATTATAACCTCATTGGAGTTTGCTCAAGCAACCAACTCAGAATGTCGTTTTCAAGGAAAGTTCGAGGACTTCCTTAAGGCGCCCTCGAATGAGTTTGAGTGAAAGACGTTCTTAAGGTTATGTTTAAGAATACGGGGGTTCGTCTGCTTTAGTACGCTTGCGAAGTCGCGGGCAAAACAACAATTACAATATCATACTGCTCTAAATATTTGTTTATTTTGGAACTAACAAATCGCTCATTCACACGTAATGAAACACTGATAATAATAGCTCATAAATCAACTCGTGTACGTCAATGCAAGTTTATTATCTTACGACTGCCAAAATACAGTTTATCTTTGACGTTCTAATACACAATATCATATGTAAAGCCGCGGTCTGTATTACAGCGTATCCTAAACGAGTTTAAAAGTTTATCTATTTACTTATTCAACATTTATTGCACACTTTGTACAAATGGTGAAATTAATTCCACGTGGCATTCTCTACCAGTCAACCATAGGACCAAACAGAGAAAGAAAAAAAAGAAAAATGTTGTGTGTAATATAAGATTTTGTATTTGTTTCTTACAAATGTAAATTTATTTGGGAATATTAAGAACAACCTGTTTCTCTTGATGGTTGACTGGAGAATGCTCTTAGCATTAAGTCCGCCATTTGTTATGTGTACTTTGTGGAGCATTTAAGTTTTAATCCATAGTAATTATTATAAACGTGAAAGTGTGTTTGTTTGTTTGTCCTTCTTTCACGTTAAAACGGAGCAACGGATTGATGTGATTTTTTGTGTGGGCATAGTTGGAGACCTGGAGAGTGACATAGTGTGTTTTCCGTGACACAAACGGAATACCACGCGGGCGAAGCCGCGGGCACAGCTAGTAAATAAATAAACCTGCTTATGCGAATTAATTAATTAATTTCTTGATTGTATTCTTTTAAGGCTCGTTTTATTACTTTTTTAACACCAGCCTATATGTAGTGTGATTTGTACTGAAACTAAATCACTTACAATCATAGAATTTACCCATACAACAAACGTGTCAATCAAATAACTTAGAGAAGCTGATAACTAATAACGACCCGCTGGACTGACCCTCTCCTGGCAACTACGAAGTGCAACATACATGAAGTCATACAAAAGACCCAGAATATATTAGCCTGGAGGAAGCTAGTTGCCAAATTAGATTGCGGTTGTCACGACCGTCAGCTATGGCGATAACTGACGTCAATAAGTGATATTTATATCCTACTAGCTGTTACCCGCAGCTCCGAATGCGTCAAAAAGTAGCCTATGTATGTATGTATGTAAAATTCTTTATTGAACATAAAACAAAACAGTTAATACATCGACTGAAAAAAAAAACTTAAATATTAATGTACAATGGCAGACTTAGAGGAAAGTCTGTGACTGTAGTAGGAGTACAGATTATCGTTGTGGGTAATGTTCGACCCCGGGTCTTCAACTATATTTGTACTAAATTTTATCAAAATCCGTACAGCGGTGTGGCCGTGAAAGCGTAACAGACAGATAGGCAGACAGACAGACTTTCGCATTTATAATATTAGTATGGAAGTATGGATATTGAAAATAAATGATTTCATTTCATTTGTTTGAATTGACCGACGTTTAATCCAAAGAAGACCCGATTCAAATTTTTTTATTATTGTCGGTTGGTGTAGTAAACGAAGGACGTAGATTTTTTTTATTTTTTCAATAAAGTGTAGCAACTTAATTACAGGAAGCCCGGCATCGAACCTGTCGCGATACAGACAGACAACACAGTGCGATCAGTGTTGTTACTGTACGCGAGGGAGGGAGAGTTGGGAGATCAACTGGTGCGAGCAATTAGAGATATGCTTCAAAGCGCGGGCTTACAGGTTTGTATAAAAAATTGGCTATACGGAACACTACATACACTAAAATAAAACTAAGAAATTCCGAAAACTACAACAAAATGAGCGTAAGCGTAGGGGAGTCTCCATTTCGAGGCTGGCCAATTCTGCTTTTGTACGTAAAAAGGGTTTCAATGGGGAAATTTCATAGCAGCATTTTATAAATAAATCTCGTATTTAGAGATAGTTCGCGAAGTCTACTGTTCATAATTCACAAACCATTTATTTTTCGCTTACATTTACAATATGAGATGTCAGATTGTTTTATATACTGTATATGCACCCTGGCAGGATGTTGCCAATTTACAATTTTAATTACACCAAACACATTAGTAAATTTACATATATGTCATAGAACTACCTATTAGTTTTAGATACAATATATTGACAATAATTTCGTAATGATGATATTTTTTATCTATCTGAGAATGAATAAGTATAATACTTTTCGCCTAAAATAAAGATGATCCGCAGTTACTTAGCATATCGGATCTGCCTTGAGGTGCGGTGGGGTGTGCGCGGCGTGAGGTAACGGCAAACTTGAGGCGAACGGGTAGTTTATAACACCTAGGCTAGTTTCCACTAAGAACTAATCAGAGAGATGACACTTTCTAATCATTAAATTAGATATGTAGGATTGAAAATCTTAATATGGGCTAGTTAAACCTCTCGAGTTTTAACTTAATATGACAGTTCAGTCTGTCCATATTAAGTTGAGACTCAAGAGGCTTAACTGACCCACAAACGACATAACAACTTAAACCTTATTTCTGTATGGCTCGGCGAGAGTGTACAGCGACAAAAAGTTATGACGTCATTTAAATCGCTATGACAGTGCAGAGCGTTTTCGCACGATATTCAAAATGTGTTTTTAAATACAAAATACATAATTAAGATTGAAGTATTGCAAAAAACACAACATTGTTTGAATATACTACACAGTGACTTAATTATAACTACATTTTAAAGTTAAGTAAACCAGCCTATTATAGTTTGTGACAAATATAAGCGTTGTCAAAAAATATTATTCTTAATTTTTATTCCAGGTGTTAGACCTGTACAGTGCCGAGGTGGTGAGCATCAGTGCGGCCGCGCCTGCTGATTGGCTGCGAGCGACATTACAGAGAAGTGACGTCACTGTACTGCTGCTGCAGACACCAGCTCTAGCTGCTATTTACGGGGACCGGGGTGAGTGTTACTCTTCATTACCTTTAGATCTTTCTGGCTATGTTATTAAACTCCAAATGACATTCGCTACCAACCATTTCATGAAAAAGGGATGATTGAATGAACTATTGCACCATACGCAAGTAGCAATCAATTGTCTCAAAAAGGTATTGTAGATATCTTGAAGACTAGAACTAAGATAAAGTTTACTACTCAAGGTATGTGTGAGCTGAGAAGATAAATCCAGGTTTCGGGGAATAGTACAATATTTATTATTTTTACTTTGCAAATTTAGACTCTAAGGATACACGTTAATAACAAAAATATAGATAAGGGTATTGAGATCGAAGTAGGCACGAGATCCAGTCCGGTAGCCGCTATGAAATAGCCAGCCACTTAACTTGGAGATGACGAGATGATCCGAGAAAGGTCCGCTGGTGGCCGCGCGCAGGCTGAGAGGTGGCCCTCGGGGGGGGGGTGCGGTGCGGGGAAGGGAGGCCGTTGGCGAAGGCACGACGTCACAAGACAAGTTGATAAATTCTAGCTATGGCCTTGGCTAAATCTATTATAAGCACTTACCAAATTATTTTGCATGCTTCCGCCACCAGTTAGTTCATGCAAACTATTGCCGGCCGGCGCCCACCCACTACTATTAGTCCCAACATAGTCCCAAAGTAACGCCTGAATCGGTTAAATATCTTAAATCTATTATGTCCCTGAAGATATCTTGTAGATATACCCCAAGATACAGTGAAGACAAAGTGGGCAGTTTTTAAGAAATTTACAAGAAAGAGTTAAAGACTACTTTTAAGGCAGACTTAAACCCTAGTTAAAAGAGGAGATTTGCAGAGCTCTAAACTTGGATTTCAAGATATCTTGAAGGTTGACTTTAGACAAAGAAATAATCTTGAAGATATCTACAATGCTTATTTAAGACTATCAATATTAAATTGCATAAATTGTATTTAAGAAAATATGGTGAACTTCTTTACTAAATAAAAACGAACTTAAGAAGGATGAAAATGTAGAATTAATAATTATTTTTCATGGTTAGAAAATACGGTTTTATGGCTCTATATGCACGTACAATTTTAAACGAATGACTGTGTATCGTGTAAAATAGATAGCAAGTGTTATACAACAGACTGGCCAACGAAATATCTCAAAGATACAATATTTTTCAATAAATATAAAATGCGTAATAAAAAGTTTGGTGGCATACGGCACAAAATATTACTATTCTGTAAATATTTGACAAGTCAATGCAGTAATTAGTGCTTTAACAACAATTTGACATCATACAACTACACATTTTTTATTATTTTTTGTCAGATATTATTTCAATTTTTTTTCCGAATAATATGCAAAATGGCGTTAAGTTTTATTTTTCTTAACAGAGGCAGACTTAAGAAGATACTAATTTTGGAAGACTAGTCAAAAAAAAGTTAAGACTAATTGTTCTTCGAGTAGTACTAATTTAGACAAATTGCACTATACTTATACCGAAAACAGCATTGGTGTAGTTATACTTAAACCTAATGAGACTACAGTCCAACTTGTACCTACCAAACGCACCAACGTCATGATGGCAGACCAACTTTTTTCAACACACATAGATAGATAAACTGTTTATTTATTTATTTTATACACATATGTGACCTAAACGCAGTGGATACTAAATCAGTCGGTCTAGCAATGTTTTAGTCAAAACGTTGCCTTCTCTTAATCTATTATAACATTTACGCGATTCGAGATTTGATGGCTTTCGTCTATGTATCATCGTTCATCATAGAAATGAATATTGGTTTGTTCTTGCATTAACAATACCATAAATTTTACAGTAATTTGCTTAAGCTGAATCAAACTTCTAATATTAGTCTGAATGACGGTGGTGAAAAAAAAAATGAAAGTGACGCGACCTAATTGTAGTAGTAGTAATCTCGGCGCTGTTGCATGGAGTGTCCGGGGTGTGGTTCTACTATGATGAAAACCGACCCGTTTTGCTTACTTTTTCTTCACCTTTACTATATTTAGACATAAAAGAATAAAATATTCTTCTGAAAATCAAATACTAGAACTTAGTGTTACAATCATCTTAAGTTTATCTAGAAAAAACATTTTATCATAGAAATTCTAAACTAAAACTTGGATTAAACTCTAAAACTAATTCAATGGTTTACCATTGAATCTTAAGTAAGCCTTAAAATAATAAAAAAAAGTTAAGTAAAGTAAAAAAAACTTTTCAGACTTAATTCTAGGCACATTTAATACTAAATGGTATTTAATATTCTTAACTCGGATTAGGTAATTCTTAATTTGCTTAAGTGGCTGTACCTTAAAACTATTTAGTTTTAAATATTAAAATAACTCAATGAAGTAACTTTTGAATTAGTAAATTCAAATTTAAGATAAAGTTTAGAAAAGTAAGATTTATCTCTATTCTTGTATGCTACTTGGGTGGGTATACATAGGTTCCATACTATACCAGCTGTTTCCCGCAGCTCCGCCTGCGTCAAAAAGTAGCCTATGTTTGACCCCGGATCTTCAACTATATTCATACCAAATTTCATCAAAATCTGTTCAGCGGTTTGGCCGTGAAAGCATAACAGACAGACAAACAGAAAGATAGACAGACTTTCGCATTTATAATATTAAGTATGGATAGTACCGTTGAAAAAATGGAAATCCGTGGTCTCTACCTACCCCTACGGGAAAAGCGTGATGGTATGTATGTATGTAGTACCGTTGAGTTAGTATCCCATAACACAAATCTCGGTCTTACTTTGGGGCTAACTCAATCTGTATGATTGGTCCCGATATATGTTTTAATGGCTATTTATATCCCACTACTCCACTTATTGTTTCCACATATTTCTGGCCCCGGTTGCTGCCTTCCAGTCCTTATCAAAATCTTTAAAATCATCTGTCCATGTTTTTCGTAGTCTTGCCAGTCAGGAATCCACTCTGTATCAAGGTATCTATCCATTTAGGATCCATCCGATAAACGTGTCCCGCCCAATCCCACTTCAGTTTAGCAGCTTTAATTAGATGTAGTAAACATCCATTATTTTAGTGGAGGAGCGCAGTAAGAAATACTTCTTACGTGGTCCATTCGTCTGACATCTGAAATGCTACGCTCCGTAGCTCGTTGACACACTTTCATTCCGGACATTTGAGCATCAGTAAAAGACCTTCGTCTTTGTTTAATCCCACTTCAGGTGGGATCGGCTCTCCTAGTTAATTTCGCCAGGACATTCTGTCGCGGGTTGTTAGATAACGGTTTTCCGCTTTTAATAAATAGTCATGCCAGTCCACCAGTATGAGACTATGTTTGCATAAATTTCCCGTAGTTAGTCTTATTTGCACTTTTGGCCAGGACGATTAATGGTTCAAACGTAACTAATTAGTTTCATTTGAATCATAATGGTGCAAATGAAACTTTCTCTTCAGTGGTTTTTTTATAATAATGGGGTTTACGGCCATGGATAAAAGTCCTTTATAGCCCTTCTTAATTTTTCTATCTTCTTCAGTCCTAAATGGTGGTTTTGTCATTTTCAAGTCCTAGTCAAGTCTAAAAGTCTAGTCGGTAGTCAAGTCTAGTCAGAAAATCAGGTTAAGTGAAGTGGTAGAAAAACTGCATTTAGCGATGATTACAAGGAGCTTTCGGCAACAAGCATAAAAATCACATAAATCAAACACTGTATCACTTCTCAACACTCACGTTTGTAATCGAACATTTTACAAATAATAATCCCGCATTATTATGTAGAAACACTTACAAAAAAACGCAAATTTTGGAAAATAAAATACAGCGCCGATACTGCTCTTCACTGCTTCCCGCCAAAAGTCCTCTTGCAGTGGGGAAAAAGTAGTATCGGTTACCTCCGTAAATAATTTACCGCTATAAAAGACTGGTATCCGTGGCCGTAAAACACATTATAAAAAACATATTGATTGTCTATTCCCAGTGATGCCCCCCTCGGCCGACGCAGACGCGGCGCTCCTGCACCGCGTCCTGCGCGTGGTGCCCGCCGAGCCGGCACCCGGCGACACCCTGCTGTCGCTGGCGGTGAGGTCACTGTCCGAGGATGTGCACACACACGCGCCTTACAACAAGTACTACCTCGCCACGTGAGTATTGACATTACTCATTTCTATTTACAGTATTTGTTTTTCGCATCTCTCGCCATCGTCTGTGATTTCATCCCCATACCTTGGATCCCATGTTATCGCGTACAGTACGCTTTAAACGGAATTTCCTCCCTTGTACACTGCGATTATGAAACGAACTCCCTGCCATGGTTTTCCCTAGTGACTATAACAAAGGCTCCCAGCCTTCGAAAAGGGAGTGAAAAAATTCCATCAGGGTCGGCATCGTGCTCGTGACATCTCCGGTGTTGCAGGCGTTCATAGGCTACGGTGACCACTTACCATCAGGTGGACCGTACGCCTGTTTGCCTTCTAAGTTGTATAAAAAAAATACAATTGGATATTTAAATGCATAATTTATTTGTTAACTCAATTATTTACTATACAGTTTTGAATCTTACATGCATGAAAGTGCTAAGTAGGTACTAAGATACACGGTTAAATAAAACTTGATAATAAAACACAATACCCTGCCTAAAACCCCACGATTCGATTTTCAGGCTAGAATCCCTAGAAACGGACACGTTGCCGTACATCGTGCCGTTCCGTCGTTATCGGCTGCCAGCCGACTCGGCACGGCTGCTGCTCGACATGCAACCGACGGCAATTCCGCAAGAAGACAAACTAGATTCTCTAAAACATCAAACTAATGCCTTCCTACAGCATGTCGGCGAAAATCCGGGGTACCTGAAGGACCATTTATTAATTTTAGATTAAATTTTAAGAGAAAATAATTTAAGAATACAGTCTAGATATACCAAGACATCAAAATTATGTATTTCTTCAGCATATTGTAGAAAATCCAAGGTACCTTAAATATGTATTTTTACTTTAAATTAAATTTTAAAATCACATTTAAGCTCCGATGACACTACAATAAACAGTAGTGCAAATACTCGAATAACGTAAGCATGCATTTTGCATTCTTTGTATCTTCAACCAAAAATAAATAGTTTGGTGCGGTGTTAAACTTTTTTCTATTTACTTTAAGGATAATACGATTTGTATGTATTTTATTAAATAAATTAAAATAAAAATAAATAAATAATTCACTGGAAAACTTTTGCATACGGATATCTTGTTCAAAAGAAATGATATCTTAATATCACACCTCTTATTATGAGTCATTATTTTTCTGCTTATTCAGGTTATCTTAAAAATCGTTACCCCTTATTTTTTTCAATCAATCAATTTTTTTATTTTTTGCCCATATCGTTTTACAAAATATGTTAGAAAGGTTATTAATATAAATTTAATGTAGTAAATTAAGTTATATTTAACTACAATATTAACTAAACTTATTTTAATGTTTCATTACATTCATTTAAAAACTTTATTAACATAATTATAATTCTTTATAATAATAGTCAATGGTTTTATCACTAACCAAAAGTCAGACATTAACATACATACCATACATGCATCTACAAACTTGTCCTCAAGAAACTCTTTAACGCTATATTATGCCTTTTTAACCAGCATTTCAAAGAGTTTATCCTTAAAGCTATTGACATCTTTTCCTTCAGTTACATTCTTTGGTAATTTGTTATAAACATCTATGGCCATACAATATGTACTATTTCGGCAAAGAGATGTCTTACAGGATGGTAAACATAGCTTGTCGCAATTACGGCTTCCTTTGAATTTTGTATAGTCCTAAATTTACTCTTGCATATACCGCAGACTCGTAAATATACATATATGGCAAAGTCAGAATATTCAAAGATATAAAATACCAATAATATATTTTTAATGTTTTTCCCACACGATCTATTCATAAACACTTATTTTTTATGTAACACTGAATAATTAGTCATATTTCATCATTTCGTGTAGGTTACATTGTCTATCGGCTATGTATTTTTCGTACTTACTTTTCTATATATTGTTTGTAATTTTTTCCATCCTTTTTGTCTTCCATAACAAATATAAGACTAAATCGAGACACAATTTTAGTATGGCTATAAAATATAAATATATTTTGTAAATTGCCCCATAAAATAAGTGTTTTTTGTAAGAAATTTTAAATAAACTTAGAATAGATGTTTCGAGTTTTGTACATAATGGTTGCACGTCGTGTTTGAATGAAAGGAAGTTTTATTTTTATATTATGCATCTCTGTCTCTTAACATATGAAACACGTCTCAGCCAATCACAAGCGTTTATTCTCGCGCCCTGAATTTTTGATTGGCCGAGGAGCTGTCAATCACCAAATGTCAAAATTGACAATCAGTTAAGAAAATCAGATTAATTGTTAAATCAATAGAATGGAAATGTTATCAAGTCATACATTTTTGGGTTGTGTATTTTCGTTGTGAATGTGTGTAATGTGAATAATTTGAATTATTTTTTACTGTGTATGTTAACATGATAGTGATACTGAGTGCCTTGGTTAAAGTAACAAGTTTGCAAAACTATTGTATATTCAATACGTAGAAATTTATCCAATTTTAATACTTTTTCATGAGAAGCAACAAACTAGGAAAAATATTTCTTCTTTTTTTAGAATTACTTGATTTAAAGTAGAATATTATGTATTGTATGATGATTTGGTGTTCCTAATGTGTTCAGTTGTAAACGTTGATAATATTAATAATTGTTATAATTTTTTGTCGGTGTGTCCAGAATCATAATCCAACAAATATTAGGTCTTGTGGCGTTCCCGTGGAATTTTAGGAAATCCATTTTTAGCTGGCAAATATTCCTCACAATAATAAAATCTATGGAAATGTCCTAAACAAGATCCCCGCGTGCCTTCCGGCGGGAAAGTCTAATGGCAGATAGGAAACCTGTTTCTAAGGACATATCTCATACAAAGATGACACTATTATACCTACTCGCAATAGAAATCATGAGAGTTTTGTTTTATATAACTAAGTAGGAAAACAGGCGTACGGCCTGCGGCCAGCGCGTTGCCGACCTGTCCGCTGTCAGCACAGCGAGCCCTCCGGAGCCTGGCGACGCTACTCACCAGCAGGAACACAACACTGCATCACAGTGTTATTTGGCTGCAGTTTTCTGTAGATTATAGAGATTTCGTTTATTCTACATGACTAAGTCAGTGTTTTGCATTGCATCTGACCTACTAGCTATGCTATTCCTACATCTTTTCTTACTTTTCTATTGATCTCCTGTTTTCATTTGACTATTTTAAAAACGCTAAAGCTTGTGTAGGCCGCCGTATTGAGCAATACTACAACCCAAAATTTTAAAATTACCTCCTGTCGAAATTATCAAACTATTTATAGCATTAATTTTATACCTAAAGTTTTAAACACTTGACAGTGTTCATGATTGCATTTTACACTTTACACTAAGTTGGCATTTGTCTTTATCGCGGAAACATAAGATTATGTGTGCTCATTCTTTATTTTTGGATCTCCATATTTTTTACCCATGTGGCTGTGGTGAGATGCCCTACACCCTTTGATTTCAGGAATATTAAAGACTAGGGATGTGTCCATGGAGTAATTATAAAGAGGAGATGCCGTAATAAGCGTTTTGTAAGAAAGCATTTGTGAGGCTACACGGGGCGGAAGGCAGACGTGCGGGGTGCTTGGTTTCGGCCGTGGCTCCAATCATAGAGCACGAGCAATGACAAGCTCCGCCCACTGCAGTGTCGGCGAGGCGCCAATGATCACGTCACTGCGCCATTTCAAAAGGCATCTCCTCTTTGTTATTACTCCATGGATGTGTCCTATTGTAATTAATAAACAAATAAAACTGTTTTTTCTTAATTATGAATAATGTGTCCGTATACCATCGTGAAATGAAGTTCTGATCTCTGTTACTCATCTACATAATAGGTTTCCTAATGTTAAGCATCCAATGTAGCATTCATATTTTGGATTTATTTAATGGCCACATCGACAGGCATACTTGTAATTCTATGAGGTTTTGTTGTTAAACTAGTATTTAAGTGAATATTAGTGGATAAGAATAAAACAATTACTTTTCAGTGCGTGTTTCTTTATAAGAATTTGTAGACTTTCATCCCATTTTTCAAAACCATTGAAATGAAATTCTATTAAAAAAAAGATAAATTATTACTGGTCAGTTAAATTATTATTTTTAATCGACTTCAAAAAAAGGAGTAGCAAGTTTCAGGCAAACTAGCTGATGGAAGTATGGAAATGAAGCTGTCTCGCGCCTTCGCCTGCGCCAAAAAGTAAATGTTCACTCCCCATATAAATTACTTGTAGGTTGTTTTTTGAAAAAAAAAAGCCTTTAACTATACATACCAAATTTGATCAAAATCGGTTCAGCGGTTAAGCATTCAAAGTGAGTGTAACTTATAATAATTGTATGGATGTATAAGGATAGTTTGGATGGACCACAACTTGAAGTGTCGGTATGTATTAACTTTTTTGCAACTATTTTCTAATTCTACTAAACTTATTTTAAATTCTGAAAGTCTCAATAAATTCCGAATAACCAGTACCCCCTGAAAGAATAGCACCAGATTATCTATATAGATAATTTTTATTTTAGGTACGAGTACTTATCTTTGACAAAAAAATATATGTCAACATGATCAAATTCAAGCAAATGTCTACAAAGGCGGACTTATCGCTAATGCAATCACAGATTAGAAAAAATATATATGTTACGGTAAATCTGATTAATTGAAAATTATTAATAATTTTACAACATTATTAATAATAACCTCGTGTTTTGGTAAATGTGAATAAACAATCGAAATTAATTACTTTTAGTAGTAATTATTAATAATTCACTACACACATTGGTAAAAGTTATAAAATAAAACTCAAAGTTTTTGACCAGCAGGTATTTATTTATAATATTACTCACAGTCTTACAATTATACTTGTCTGAGATCACACGAGCAAGGTTAGGTTAGGTTTTTTTTCTAAGGTGTTTGTAGAGCGAGAAAATTTCGCTCAACGAACCTCTGCGATTTGATACAGAGTTAAAGTTTTATATTAAAAGCGATAAATTAGTACGTTAGACGTAGCATTAAAGTAGGGTTGCCAACTTTTTTTTGGCGAAATATAGTATTTTTGAAAATAAGCTATCAAGAATACAGTACATTTCTAAAAAATATAGTATTTTATAGAAAAATGACAAAATAGACAAAGATATACCTATTTCTTTTTACCTATTTATTTTGTAGGTGAAACTAAACTTCTTGCAATTTTAACAATGTTTTGTTTAGAACTATCTGTGGGGATTTTACTTATTGATTGCCACATTTTTTGAAATAATCTTATCTTCTTCACGATGTCCTAGTTCTCTTAGCATAATTATTTTATTTCATTTAAGACCTTAAGCTTTCTGAAACAACAACTACCTAATAAGTGGAATTATGATATTACTAAAATCCCATAGCACAAATTAAACGAAATGTTTTTTTTTTATTTAAAATAATATTTTGTTGTTGTCAATTTAATATTGAGAAGTTCGGAAGTAATCATAGTTTTAGCATTTTTTTTTAATCTCTCCTAAAAGCTAGTATAAAGTCGCGTTGCAAAATTTTTAAAATAAGGGTTTGTTTGTTTGTAGATTTCGGTGCTGAAAATATAGTATTTTTGCGTACTATATTTTTGTTCAACAGTATATAGTACGCAGACCCGAAATATAGTAAAATACTATATAATATAGTACGGTTGGCAACTCTACATTAAAGGTACATTGTTAGGGTTATTACATTTATCGGTAGGTACTTAGGTTATATTATTAATAAACACCGACAAATGTGATTAATTTATCACTTTTACCTCGACTTTCGGTAATTGTTAATAATGATAGATAATTATTAATAATTTACAATTAATCACTCTTACCGTAACATATATAAATATTGCAATTTCTTCCAGTCAACACTAGGTAAGCACACATTTTTGTTAATATTATAACATTCGGCAGTGGAGGGAGATAGGATAGGGGAGACCTTTGCACAACAATGGGGAAACAATGGTTAATTAAAGTATATATTATTTTTTTATTCATGCCACAAACAGTCATTCATACTTAGTATAAGTAGTTACAATATAAAAGAATTATACAAAATTAACAGACCAAATAGTGCCGTAACGTATTATACAACATATTTAAAATTAAAGATTCCATTCATGGCAGGAGTCACATTCTGTGAAATCTATGATAACAGTTAGGTGCTAGAAAATTATTTGAATTGGACATTTTAGTTGTAATATGATTTTTTAAACTAGTGAGTGATACATTGAAAATATCTAAATTTGTGAATTCTTTATTGAATACGCTGGTGAGGCGGTGTAAAAATGAGTTACGAGTATAATTTTTATTGAGGCGTGGAGGAGAAAAAAGTGTATTTTTTCGTGAGGAGCGCAGAGGTAAGCGTGTAGAAGTACAAAAAAAATCTTACTTAAAAGCTGTGAGGAGCAAATAAAGTTGTTAATAATTTTGAAAAGAAACAACAAATCAAACATCTTTCGTCTATCATTCAACGACAACAATTCATCATTATCATCATCACATAAGGCCTTGGGGTTGTAGGCTCATATGGTACATTTCGATAACTCAAGAATTATTTAAATTTTCGCGCGATTTGTCCGGTGGCGTGCGAAAGAGGCAGCTGCGCAATTGAAAATGTGCGAGCGAAACAACTGCAGGGAGGGGAGCGCGGCAGACATGGCGGCGCGCTATTCATTATGGCACTAAACGCGTGTATATTGAATATTTTTTTTTCGGATGTGGCATTTTAGAGACACAATTACAGTTTGATCCTTCTTGGAGTCCTATTTAAAAAAAAAAGTAATACTCACAAAACCGGTGAGTCGAATGATTTTTATTCGACAAGAGAGGTAGGACATTTTGTAAGGAGTAGTCCGTCTGGGGAAGTACCTCCACCCGACAGAAAACCGCAGCCAAATAACACTGATGCAGTGTTGTGTTCCTGCTGGTGAGTCGCCAGGCTCCAGAGGGGTCGCTGTGCTGATAACGGACAAGTCGGTCGTTCATAAGCTACGGTAACCACTTACCATCAGGTGGGCCGTACGCCTGTTTGCCTACTTAGTTGTACGAAAAAAAAACAAAGAGTTTTAATTCTACATTCAAACCCTATTACTATTTTATAATCTGTGCTATTACTAAGACTTCGCTGTCCGTGCGTCTGTATCTCATGAACCGAGATAGCTAGACATTCAAATTTTTACTGATGAAGTCTCGGTACAGATGATCTATTTCTGTTGACTCTATAACAAAAATTAAAAAAAAAAAAACAATAAAATGAATATTTAAGGGTCTCCAATACAACAAACCGAATGTTTTGCTAATTTTTGCTCGATATTGACAACGGCAAAAGGTAGACGCTGGAAATATTCACAGAATATTATATATTCAGTTTAAAAATAAATACTTACATAATTTAATTAAAACAAATATTTAAGGGAGGCTCCAATACAACAAACGTTTTTTTTTTGCATTTTTATTGATAATGGTACTGACGGAACACTTCGTGCGCGTGTCCGACTCGCACTTGACCGGTTTTTTTACTCTAACCACTAACCACATACACATACTTATAAATAAAAACAATCCTTTTGGTACGACTTCACCGCTCATTTATGTATGACCATAAGAAAAAGACCATGGAAAAAGAAAACAAATTAAAAATAAAGTACCTACTTGATTTTGCCTGTTTTATCTTTTAGTATAACGATATTACTAATTGGGTATTCTACTAATTTTTATTTTTTCTTTCATATCAATATTTTTATTTCCAGAAACAGAATTATGAAAGAATTTTTGTAATCCGTTCAAAAATAAATAAGTTATAAGCCTTTGAAATTCGGTGGAAGGGGAAACTGTCAAAAAACAAGAAAAGGATGCACTGTGTGAGCTGTGACGTCACTGCCACTCGGTTTCGTATGCACAAAAGGGATAGCAAGACATCCCCACCACGCTCCCACTTTCCTTCTAGAGAAAACTTTAAAATCGAATTACTGCCTCAATTAACAACAAATTTTGTTGTTGTTTTCAGAATCGGTTACTTTTTAGTGTATATTTTGTTTAGTATAACAATATTAACCAAGTATGAATACAGTCAAGTAGCCTATTATAAAATGTAACGCACAATAGTTTGACCTAATGCTACTTTTCATAATGTTCAAATAGGTAAATTAAATATATTTAATTAATAAATAATCACAATATGATCTTTTTAAACTATAATATTTTTGGCGAAATCCAAATTCTACAAAAAAGACATTAGTGCGGGGCAGTCGTCCGGTTAAACCGGTTCGGTTAATTTTAGGCATTTCGAATGCATGTTTGACCTAAATGACAAAACAAATAATTATAAATTAAATACCTCTTATGTAGATTTACAATTACAATAAAAATAAAATAATGCTAAACTTACTGAAAATGGTTTCAAATTGAATACGAAGACATACATTTATTTCATTTATACAAGCAAATCCCCGATCGTATCGAACACAAATTCTATATGATTGAATATTAATATTCTTAACTCATAAAAATATAGGCATATCCTCATTTTTATTCATTAATGTGCAAATTTTATCAGCGATTTATTATCAGTTCGCTGTTATATAACATGATGAACCTGTGTCGTTGTTGCTATCCTTGTCACTCTTCCTACACTTGCGCAGAGCTCTCGACGATTCTCTACCGTCCGTAATTGAGAGAAAGAGATGCATGATATTGCATTAAATTTCGATCCTATTCTGTAATGTTTTGTCCAATCGCGTCCGATCTCTACGTGTTCCGGTTCTTTGTCATCAATGGGTTGCCGGACGAGTCCATTTCGAGTGCCACTTGAGATTGTTTTTCCTATTTATTTTCATTCGTTAAATAACAAACAAATGTAATTCATCGATGCAAATATCTCAGCGGTTGATTACACGGTTAGCTTGCGTTTTTACATGCAGTATTCGGTGTAATACCGCTTAAGCCCTTTTGTCACCGAAAGACGGTAGCCACTTCAGCTGACTGCGTTGTACGCAAGGCTACTCTAACTAAACTAGTAGTAGTCCGGCATTCACGGGAAGCGGACGGGTCGCGTGTTCGCGCAAGTGATAGCGGATATGTTGTTGAGGGTTACAATGTTATTGGAACGTTTCCCATAGGTGTGAGGGCGATAATTTCCGTGGTGGATCGGTGTAGTATCGCGGTGGTTTTCGAGCGAGCGAGTTCGTCGCGAGTGCACCAGTGAAGACAGGTCCTAAGTCGAGCTGACGCTCAATAATGCTCAAATTTCTTACTCACAAGCTGCGGACGCATTCGTTGAATGAGGAGAACGTTTCCGAAAAGGTGGGTGTAGCCGCAAAGCCGGCTTCGCAAAACGAAGGTCACACAGCTACCAGAAAATGGCCGCCGCTAGAACAAAGGAGCGGAACGTTCGCCGGCTCGCTGCGTCGAGCTGCAGACTTTCAAACCGCATCTTTATGCCTTGTGGGATAGATCAAATATTGAACTATTACATTCGAAAGCCACTAAGCATGAGAATGGTGTGAAATATGCAGGAAATAGGAATATCAAGTTACTTCCTTATCATAGAACATTCCTCAAGGATTCTATTTCTATCATTAACTACATAATATTATTAAAAAGCTTAAAGAATTTTTGTTGGAGCTGGATATTCCGCAAATACCTTAAACTTTAAAAAAAATACAACAACATACATCGAAGGCAAATAGAGAAATACTGTGTATCTAAATATTCGGTAGTGGTTGAAGCAATCATATCATCAAGAGACACATCCTGAGTGAGAAAAATTCGTGGGCTGATGATTGATTGATCGGTATCCCCTCTTTTTCAGGTGGAGGAGCGAGACTCCGGCACCGAATCGGACGACGAGGCGGACCGTGACAACGGTGAGTTTGCTCAGTGTGGCAGACCATCATCTTTCTCATCTTTCATCATTAAATTCCATAGGAACACCTGAAGTCCTGAACAAAAACCTGTTTTGTCAGTGTCGTTCTCCAGATTGTTCTCGAACTTGTGTCGTTCTATACAGATCTTTAGCTTTATAAAGAGCTCTCTCAGTCAAAAATCTAATAGATAGAGGTAGCTAGAGGTATAACATGAAATTCGTAAAGTTATAGCGAATGTCTTTGTACCTATTTTGATAAGCCGGCTTGCGGCAACGCCTTTGCCGTACGGTGAACGTCGACACCGGCCGGCACGGCACGGCCGGTCACACCTTTCGATCGTACAATTTCGTGTGAACACTTCAAAATTTATAAAAATCTGGGTCTAGAGAATCTGGACTTCGGTTCTATTTTTTCGCAGTTTGCTAAACGATTATTTTCATAAATTTTTCATTATAAACAGTTTGTATTAAAAGATTTTATTTCATGTTTTATACACATAATGTTTATTCAATATTTCCCAATTTATTTTTTACCTATACAATTTTAAACATTCAAGGTCATACGAAACATAATGAACAGGGTACAAAGCTTGCCGATTATTTGGATTAGTCGGATATGTTTTAGGGGGTTTGAATCCTTGTCCGGCTTTTAGGCGTCCGGTTATTCTTTATAATATTTTGGATGCCTGAAATCATTATGCTTACAATGTGGCTTCTCGATTTCAAAATTTGATTAATTGCGGGTCTTTTGTAATAGATTAGAAATTAGACTGAAAATATAGTGACAATTAGGTGACAATAGAAATCTTTTCAAAAATTGTACAAACAACAAACTTATCGTTGTGCCTTGTGCTCTCTTGTCATTCACCTTGCCCTCATCAGAGTACTTATATTTTGTGTGTTTATGTATTAAAATAAAGGAATATTTTTTAAATTGTGCAGATACGTGCGAAATCATTTTCACAAATGTTCTACACAATAGTGTAAATTCTGGCAATAATGGCCAGAACATAGATTAATAATTGGTCTCCGCGGCGCGAGACCAATTATTAATCTAAGGGCCAGAATTTCTTGTCAACATATATTAGTTCTAGTCTAGTTAGACAGCTGAACTCGAATAGCCAATCGATATAATGCATAATATAACATACTAGCTGTATCCCGCAGCTCCGCCTGCGTCAAAAAGTAGCCTATGATTGACCTCAGGTTTTGAACTATATTCATACCAAATCCGTTCAGCGGTTTGGCCGTGAAAGCGTAACTGACAGACAGACAGACTTTCGCATTTATAATATGAAGTCTGTAAGTATGGATTCGAGTGCACAACATCGAATGTTGTAAAATCGGAAAGTCGAATAATTTTAGTGCGATATCTAATAATTTTCATTCGTAAACGAAAATTGTTGTTCGATAACGAAGGTTTTTTTGTTCAACATACATATATATGTATAGGTGTGTGTTATACATTTCAAAAATACAGCTCTTAAAACTATTCTCAAATTATAGTTTCTGAAAAAACATTTCATTTAGAATTCTAGAGCGAAATCCTCGACATTGTAAAGATAGCGAGAAAAGTTCAAGTGACCTTGTGTCGTAACCTTGAACTTTACTGGATTAGAAGGAGTGCTCGTTTGATTTATTGAATAGCTGCAGATAGCAACTAGGTACGTTTGCATTGCATTTCGAATGCAATACACTGGAGTATGTGAATACGCGGTGAATCGATACTTGTGTGCAGAAATAGTGTTAAGATAAATAGAATACTTACTTAGCCATTTAGTGCTCATAAAAGAACCACTAAGGAGAAGAAGAAAGGAACATTAAAGCCCGAAAAGTGGTGCCAATAAAACTGTACAGGGTCGATTGATCATGTAACTAGTGAGTTGCATAAATTAATAGAATGCTTCTTTATACTAAACTGACAAAATATATTGATGGGCAACCTGTCATTATTTTAATTTTAATTAAGTTCAGCGAATCCCTATTATCAAGTGGTATTACAATCTAAGGCCCAATCCGTACCTGGTTTCATTAGTTCCAAACCTGACAGACATATCATTTCCCCATTGTCTGTACAGACTGCACATAAGCGAACTCATTTGAACACTATGTAGTGGTATTAGAAGTCAAATTGCCATGATTTGAGTCAAAATACAATTTGGCTTCTCGACTAAAATGACGCAGTCATTGTATGCTAATGCAACTAAGCTACATGTATGTTTTGACCACGAGAATCGCGTAGGCTATATCGGTATAACCCAAAAAATTTTAACAAAAAGTACAACTACTGATCCAAATATTCATTCAGATAGGCACATAAAAACTTCCTTTATAGATGCACTCAATGCTAGACTTATTACAACTGTTTGAAAATTTAATATTTACAAATGTTAAATTTATCTAGTTTGCTATTTACAGAACCAATACCCAAAACGGGATTGCTAAAGAATGAAAAAAGCCGGTAATGCGATCAAACTAAGTAAAGTTGATATCTATTTCACTACATTGTTATTACAAATTGCAACTTTTTAACAGTATATCGATATTCGTGTTTACGCACGTACTTATGTAGTGCAGTATTTTAAGAAATTGCTGAATGGCATCGCGAAATACAATCTTCAATCGTGTTTACAAATTGCTGCCGCTTTTATCTACAGTGAAGAGTTATTCTTAGGATTATTCTGTTTTCGAGAGTTCGATAGTTCGGAAAGAAACGTTGGAATGACATTGATGGCCGACAAATCTGTATTACGTACAGCATTTTAGGTTTACTGATTTCTCGTTCTACATGTGTTAATCGTTACATTATCAAAAGGGATTTTTTATGGTTTGATGAATATTATCTAAAAATATTTCTATCCTACAAGCGGCTGATACGAGACCCGATATTCAACAGTCGTCACTCCGTCTAGGGGACATGCTACACTGGTTATCGCTTACCTTTGCTACACGTGATATCACATTTTTATGACTGCCGAACGTAACGTGCAAAAAAGGAATTATTTTATGGTTAGTAATTAAAGCATGATTACCATGGCAGAAGAGTATTATTTTGTTCCAAAAATCTTGCATGCACTTTTGATGCTGACTGTACCTTATTTAAGTCAAATAATTTATTTTGAATTTTGAACACATACTTCTAAAGTATATTATGTAGATACCTGAAATATGCACATGCTATATATGTCTGTTGTCACTTTTTTTTTATTTTAACCATTTTTTGTTCAATTGCTGGGCAAAGGTCCTTTACCACTATAAAACTATATATATTTTATGTGTATACACATTAAGTGTCGACATTCGTTTTTTGGGTTAATTTTGTGATATCCGGATATGCTCGGTTATGTTTCGGCATTTTAATAGTTTTTTTTTAAATTAGGTCTTCGATTTTATTGTGTAACATCACATTTGTATTTTAATAGCCCAGTATTGGAAAACATGAAAGAGGTCATGCTTTATTTTTGGTACTAATCGATATAGGTGTAAGTGCAAATAATGCTGTACTCTCTGGTCCCGGTATGCCTATCCTGCCGGACGTTTGGCGGGAAACTGAAAAGAGCTGTTTCGGCGCTGTATTTTATTTTCCAACATTGGTGGGTTTTTTGAGGGATCGTGCATAATAATGGTAGATTATTATTCGCAAAGTGTTCGAGAATAAGCGCGAGTGTTGGGAAGTGATACAGTGTTTATGTGATTTTCATGCTTCTTGCAGTTTTTCAGTTTGCAGTTGCAAGTGCAGTTTTTCTACCACTGCACTGGGCTGATTCTTCTGACAAGACTTGACCAGGTACCGACTAGACTTTCAGACTTTACTAGGACTTGACGAAACCACACTGTAGGACTGAAGAAAATAGAAAAATTAAGAAGGGCTATAAAAGACTTGTACCCATGGCCGTAAAACCTATTACAAAAAAAAAACTTTTACTGCCTCTATTTGTCTATGCCACTCACAGAAACAAGAATAGGTGCATGGATCAAGATGGATAGCGCGCTTGCATACAATAAGGCTGCTGTCGAAAAATTTTACCTGAATGCATTTCGTTACCCACCTCTCTCTTTCTAACTCGTGATGAATCTGGGTTTCCATCACAGCACTTGATAACAACCCCAAAAGTTGGAAAAAATGATGAACAATTACGTAGTAATATGTATAATCTTTATTTTGAGGTAGATTTTTATTAAAAACTTAAAATAATTATACTTGTTTTTGATATAGAAATATAAAGCCCAATTAAGTATAAAGCAAACTGACATTTTTATTTTACTGTATTTCTGACTAAGCAAAATTTTTGAAGTGATGGTAATACTTTGGGGAAAACAAGGGTTACTCCAGGTCAAATTTTCTTGAACCAGCCTGTTGTATGCCTGGTCGGCTTCCATCTTTACCTTTAGTCCATGGTCATGTGTAGGCCAATTAAGCCTCTTGATCTTAACCTAGTATGGCGAGGCTTAACATTGGCACACGTTATGGCACTTATAACTAATTTTATTTCTGTGGTGCTCCTAATTTTTGTAAAGCGTTTAAAGTCGTGATTTAACTTTCGGTCATTCCACCAATGTTCCTGTATGTCTGTATGGTATAATTACATGTTCTCATAGACTGCTCACCAAATCCACTGCATACGCGGCTGAACGTGCGCTAATCACATAATTAGATTGCACATCAAGCCTGAGCTTGTAAATTAAATAGGGCATAGATAGATATTCATTTTATTCCATTATATGTGTGCCCAACACGATTCGCCCTCAGCTGGTTGCAAGTCTAGGACCACTTTCCTTTTTTTGTCGCGTTCCGTACCTCAACACGTATCATACAAATCTCGAATCACTCATGTCGACTGTCTGTCATCATCATTATTCAAGTTATTCACCTTCATTTCGCATGGTCTTCGGTATCCTTGATTGTGAGACCACTTTCACGCCAGCAATTCAATTCTATGTTAAGCTTTATAGTGTACACAGTACAACAAAAGTATCCAAGGATTCGGCGTGCTTCTTATTTTTATTTACTTGTAAACTAGCTGTTTTCCGCAACTCCGCCTGCGTCTAAAAGTAGCCTATGTTTGACCCCGGGTCTTCAACTATATTCATGCCAAATTTCATTAAAATCCGTTCAGCGGTGTGGCCGTGAAAGCGTAACAGACCGACAGACAGACTTTCGCATTTTTAATATTACAGAACAGACACATAAATCAATTTATAAATTAGACTAATAAGAATGCCAATAGGCTAGTTTCCAGGGTCAAAATACTATCATTAAAATTAGTCCGTCATTTAGAGAATCAAAATATATTAGTGAAGTATTTTTTCTTTTGTCAATTGAGCGATAAATTATAAAGATATAACGCATCAAAGTTTAGGAGTGGGGGCTCGTGACGTCACATATCGCGAAAAAGTGTAGCACACTGTGACGTCACAGGGAACTTTAACGCGCCATATCTTTACCATTCTTTGTTTAATATTCAAAAGAAAAAATATGTCTCCAATATTTTTTGATTATCTAACTGACGGACTAATTATATATTTTTTAGGAAACTAGCCTATTAAAGCTTTACACATGCTTCTTAACTAATGTAAGACCCATGCGTAAGATTCATTGAGAAAGGAACGTCAACTGTGGCGGTTTGACTATGGTCGGCACGGTATGAATTGTCACATCTGTTTACATTATAATTTGTAGCATAATGTTGGCTGCGCTCGTACGGACTAGTCCTGTAATTGGATGCGAAATATTAGCAGATATTGCTACCATACATTTTTTATCCGTATGTCATGAAATGAACCGACGGCGACCCGTGGATTGGTCGCAATTTAGTGTCAATTTCTATAGCTCCTCTCCTCTGTATTTCTGAAGGCACGTTAAGCCATTGGTCCCAGTTGTTATCTATATTATGGTTGCCCACGTCAGGCAGCAGTCGCACCACTGTAATAACTAGTGCCACTAAATCAAGGACCATAACCGTACCTTAGATCCCGAAGGGTAAACTGAAGACGCAACTAGGAAAAGCACGCTTGGACGTAGAAGATATCATGAAATTATCAATTCTATAACTTGACCACTGCACATACAGGTTGGTTCTAAACCATAAGCTGAAGTTGTAATCTTGTATAAATTGAAAAAAGGGGGCGGAGAGAAGATGTTATTGAAAAAAGAGAATTTAAGGTCATCTAGGTAAACATAAGTGTTTACGATGTACTTACGACTTTTTAATAAAAGAAGAAAGTATATCTACATTTGTTTTCAAGCTATTATCTCTAACCTGATAACCTTTGATCCCAACTAGTAACCGATAGAATCTCTCATCTCACTATATGCTTGGCTGCAGCCTTGGCTATAACTACTCCTTGGGGAACAGGGGTATGCCAAGTGAATGTATTTTGGTGGGCTCCCATGGCCTACCATAAAGAACCTCCTTATACATGAGAACACAGCAATTTGGAGCCCAAGTTGCGTAACTATAATAATTGGACACAATCTAACTCCCATGAGGAGAAAACATCCGAAGCCAACGTCATAGTGATATGGCGACCAATCTAAGCCAGACCGCGCTCAACGTCTCTTGACATGCACGATCGTAACAATGCATGTCGTCGTGTCGTATCAAAAACTAAATGATCTCGCTAATAACTAAGAGGAATGGAAGAAGCTTTACCGACAAGAGCCCCAGGTCTTAAATTCATGATGATGACGGGATTTAACACAAACGCAGTCGCTAGCGGCTGCGATCGGCATTTGCAAAAAGTGATTGTACCGACCCAGTTAATATTAAATAACTTTACATTGTATGTTTATTAATATAATATAATAAGTCAGTGTTCTGAAATAAACCAGCATTGTAGCGAGCGATGAACTCCTCCCGCTTTGCTCCAATTTTATGGCTGCCGTAAACAACAGCTGCCATACATGGATGCAATATGATCGGTTTATTTCGTAGTTTCAACGAAAATGTGTCTTTCAATGTACGTTGAGTATTGACATATAAGATTTTTTTTTAATTATTATTTTTATGAACTATCTCATAATATTTGAGACAAGTTATTCAGATAACCCCAAAGTCCTGACGTTTTCGTCATTATTTTACTAATCTATGTAAATGTTTCCTCAAGTATCTTATCGTAATTTACAAGTGTATCCTATTATTCTTGGAATATCAAAATCGGTAAGACGAATTTTCATTCCACAAATCCGGTGAATCGAATGTTTTTTTTTTATTTTTCTCGCTCCTACAGACACCATTTTAGTTAACTCTACATTGTGGTGTCTACGATCAACATAACACTTTACATATGAATATTAAGCCAATGAAAACAAATCGTATAAGGACAAGCAGAACCATAATTGGTAAATCGTTAACTTAAAAAAGACACTTGGTAATTGGTTAAAAATTCAAAATGCTTATAAAAACTCCCTATAGTATAGATGTAGAATCGCTAACAAGATGATATAAGACATGGTGCACAGTGAGACATACGATCAATCGCTATTGTATTAAAGACGCACATGCTTTTTACAAAATACATACTTCCATAGAATATTGATATAAATATTGTAAGAGTCCATCACGGAACAAAAAAAAAAACAAGGTAAATAAATTTGAGATGTACGAAAACAAAGGTAATTAATATCGTTTATTATGATTAAAATTAAAATTCATTAATTAAATTGGAAGAATTTTATTCGATTTGGCTTGAAATAATGACAGGAAGGCTATCGCGGTTATTTAAATGACGCAAACGTTCAAACTAAAACCAATTTCAGAACGCGAGGGCTATTTTTAAGTACAGTTCGGATAAAACTCACCAATTACGTCAAATAACAGTACAATACAATACAAAACCCTTTATTGCATAAAAAGCATTAATGCGCAAAAGGCTATCCCTAAAAGCAATTTCTTCCAGGCAACCTTGAGAAATTTCACAAATGAAATAGTTAGATGGTAATTCGAAATCGAACTATTTTAAATCGACAAAACCATTTTACATACTCAAAAATAGCACTCGTAGCCTAAATAAGTCTAGTAAAAAATAGAAAAACAAAGAAAATATAATTTTATGAACACATCTCTATTTGGGAAACTGCCACGATTTTATCGGTTAAAAATAGTTCGACTCGCCTATTATGTCGAACGAAAAAAATCATTCGGCTCATCGATATTACATATTCGAAATATTTATATTTGGTAAATACGTTATTTAGTTATCGTGATTCGGGCCCAGATATAACCCAGAAAGCATTGCTAATGTCAAAATTTAAACATTTATAACCAAATTATTTTACATTTTTCGGCCACCAATAAGAAAGCCAAAAATGATTTAGATGTTAAATAATGAAGTAAATCCTCGCCCTCCCTTATTCCCATATTCCGAATTAGGGTTGCCATACGTCCGGGTTTTCCCGGATTTGTTTTAGTTTAGAGGGCATCCGGGGAGCGTCCGGGCGGGACTTATTTGTAATCCGGGTTTAAAAATGTAAAAGCAAGTCCCAAAATCACGCTTCATATACTGGTTGTACCCTATCCGAAGTCACTAAAATCGAGCGTATCGTATCGCGTCGCTCGCCACTGTACACTGTACATAGTCCTTAGTCGTGAATAAAACATATCTCCTAAAGGGGGCAAATTAATTGGACACCAAGTGTCCCTCGCTAGCCAATCGCTTTCCTTGTTACCAATCAGTGACGACGGAAGTCCAGGAAGGCATCTTCTTTTAAATCAACTATTTACGTTGTGAATTATTTTCTCGAAAAAAGTATAAATAACTGACATTCTCCTACAAGGGAAGTTAACTAGATTAGGGGTACAATCATACAAAATAATTTTGAACATAAGAAATTTTCTTTCATACTTTGATTAAGTTAGTATTATGCATAGAATGGAATGGAAGTGCCTATATAAATCAATGGATTAAGATCTAGTAGAATGAAAAGAGATGCTAAAGAACGAATTTCTTTTCTGAGGCAATAAAGTCGACTCTTATTATTTTTAATGCTATACCTTTCTATTGAAAACTTTCAGAATTTCCACCATGTTGTCTTAACCCTTCTGGAATTCCGCGAAGCAATGCGAAAACTTAAGCATTATGAGTCATTTTCGACTTCTTCCTTGTATTAGCTTCTCTGTGATATTTAGTAAAATATTCATCTACTAGTATGTACAGTACATTTACGAAGTATGAAATATCTAGCTAGCGAGTGATATTGAATGGGCCACGGCAGCAGCCGCACCGCACGCACCGACGACGTCGTCGACGCAAGCAAAAAGTCTCACTCGCCTTAATTCTCGCTAGGGTTGCCAGATAAATAGGTACTAAGAACTTTATTGTGCGAAACACAATCAGTAACGTACAATTGGCAGTACTTTTTAATAATAAAAGAATCCTAAATAACACACTTTATGACACTGTTAAAATTTAACAATTCCAAGAATTAAATTCAACTTTTAGGGAATGCAACTTTATGCGAAACCAAATTTATGGCCCAAAAGGAAAATATTATGATTCTAAAGAATTCACCATTTGATAGTCCTATTCATTAGGACAGATTTATTTCGCCAAGGTTAGTCGTACTTATTGCTAGTATTGCTACTAGAGAGAGAGAGCCCATAATTGATGAATGATAGCGCTTTTAGCAAAAATTTGATTTTGACCTTATATCAGCCACAGGCCACTGAAAGTGCCCTAGGAATATCAAGTTTCTAAGACCGGTATGAGTTTAAAAAGATTTTTCTTTTCTACTTCCTAATGGTCAAAATGTTGTGAGTAGAACATGACGTGAAAAGAAGAAGATTGTCAACCCTACCTTCAGCTAGTCACTCACTCATTCCGTCTCTTTCTTTTTACTCACGTGTAACTGGATAAACTTGCGTTGTACTGGTTTTTCGTTTCCGGAGAAAAGTCCTTGCGATGAGAGCAAGTTCTCTAAATGGTCTAACCTTATTTTACTTAGTTGCAAAAAAGTTTTTCACAATCTATGCAGAATCAAAAGATCTCAATGTTGACGCCTTATAACATCCCGCTGCTGGATCAAGCCTTCTCAAAACTGCCAATAACTTTAGACCTAAGCCTCACACGTATTTATCACAAAATAGATAAGTAATGACGTATACTTTTTTCTCCTCTTCAATGCAATGCACTGGTATTCTTTATTTGTTTCCAGTTCATCTGAACTCGGGCATTCTTGTAAACAGCACTAAGATTATCCGTATTAAGCTGTAAAGTACAACTTCAACCAAGCTAAAAATAGGGCGGGGAAAGATATTTTTGATAGAAAAATTTAAGAAATCTATCAAATTACGTGCTCCACTAAGAAATGTTCTCTCTCTGGTAAAGTGTTCTAAAACTGGTCTTTGACAATTCTAACCTGAATGTAGCTATGCATTATGCCGAGATTGTCGTCGGTAATGGGCATTACCATACAAAGTTGTTAGACGCAGCGCAGGCGCATGTTTTGTATAAAATTGGCTACACATTCCGCGATTACCAGTTTATGTGTTGCAGGCATGTCGTTGTTCGACTATTAATTAATTTGTTCTGTAAGTTTTACAATATCCTACTCTTAGCTTAGATAAGCCTGATTTTTTTATCAATCTATTGGTGTTACAAAACCAAATTTAAATGTTCCAATTCGGTAGGTACCGCGATTTCAACGGGATTAAGACAATAGAGACTAATTTCTAACAACAATGCAATGACCTAACAGTTGATGTTTTGCGCCATTGTAACACGTAACTGTACAACAATATTTATCTTGTTAGTTTATCCCCGAAAGAGAGTAGAAATATTCCAACAGATAATATTATAGTTCATCTGACTGTTGTAAATCAAACATACAGAAATTGAGTATACAGAAATTTGGGCACACAGACACACACTGACAGATGACATACAATGTCGAAGAGGCAGCCCAAACGATGTATCTCATGTGACCAAATGGCAGGGTTGTGAGCTGATCGATAAAAGTCATCTCAATCGCTACAACACGATGGTCTGACCATAAATTTATTTATTTATTAGGAAGACTAACAGCTACTTTTTGTATAATAATAATAAGGTAACTATTAAATAAAGCAAATGAGCCACTACAGGTCCCCATCTCATCCTCATCATATATTAAATAATTGTTGATCACATTCATAGAAAAATAACATCTGTAGATTTAAGGACTACTTATATATCTTCAAAGCAATTCAAAGGACCAAAACTTGAAAGCGCACATCACTTCATCAATAGGTTCCATTCATGTTACACCACTAGTCCCGAAACTTAGTTTTATTTATTTAAGCTTTATTGCACAATACAAAAATTTGTACAAATGGTGGACTTAATGCTAAGTGGCATTCTCTACCAGTCAACCATGGGACCAAACAAAGTTTGTTGATTAAAAAAAATCTTATGTTGCTAACATAAGAATTTTTTTTTTATTCTTGCAATGATTTCGCATAACAAGGTATAAAATATGTAGATCCTGTTGTTGAGTCAACTAATCAATTAAGTTAATAATAATAAAATTATTAAAAAAATAATTAAATTATAGCATTACAAGTATAACCTATCTCTAGTTAAAATTCTAGATTGTAATAAGTAGGCACAAGTAGGACAGCACAATAGTGTCGGCGGTGCACGCGCACGCGTTTGGGAGGAAAGCGCAAGGAACCAGTTTCAAATGTCAAATGGATCACAGTTCATTGTAGAAAGATCTTATATGACCTCATCATTCCTTAGAATAGAATAGATAGAACACAAGTTCAGGGCCAATATAGACTATGAACAAATAGCACGAAGATAAATGCCCTGTGGTTGTGCATTGTCTAAAATTTGGTGTAAGTATATAAAGCAAGACCTAATGATAAATAGTGGACAAACATAGAATGATGATAACCTACGACGCATCATCAGAAAATTTGATGACTCGGCTAATAATGTTCTAACCAAACTGGAAACAGCTGCACAAAGTGTTTTCCGTGGGATTGAAAATTTGAAGCTCTCAAGCGATTGAACCAAACCAAAGACCTAGAGTTATCTTAGTTAAAAATTTCAAGTAGTTCATGCAAAACACTACTACGATCAGCTCTCCGGCGACGTCGTAAAAACTGTGAACGCGCAAAAACCAGCTTCGGAACAGGTCTCGCCGTGTCGTGACATAACTTATATTAATGATAACGAGTGCTGAAGAAATATTGACGGAAATCACGTAGCTGCTGCACGATGATGAGAAGACTTGACAGATGTGGAGAGAATGCCAATTTCAGGCTTAAATGGCCTGTTTTTTAAGCCCGAACACGGAAGGGTAATATATAGCTCAAGATGGAATGAAAATGACAGAATTAATAATAGTACTCAAGGGAAAAGAATTCTATTCATCCAAGTAATAAGTAAAACAGATGAGGTGTCAGTAGATGAATAGTTAAGAGTCAATCAACTAAAATCACCAACACCTAACACTAAAATCCAAAACAAGTGAAGAGTAAGTAGAGAGACGTTATTTGCGATGGAAAGGTAGGTGATATAAATCATAATATGGATTCAGAAAAAATAGCGGTTCAAGAGCCAATATTACAACTTCTTTTTTTTATTTTCTTTCTTTATGACAACTCATATTCTAGTAGAGCTAGGAATGATTATGGTCAGTGATGAATGAAAGAATACAGATGATGATATTTTACAATATTAAAATCATAATAAAATAGATTACTTCCTTTCTGCCGCTACCGCAACATGTTCATCAGTTGAAAGCAGTATCTATCCAGTCATTTTTACTGAATCGCAATCGTTCAGAAATCAGAACTGTTTGTTATTTTCATCACTTGTTTTGGATCAGACTAAATAAAAAATTTCTTTTTTAAAAATCAAGCTAACTAGAAAATTTTGATATCAGCGTTACGCGGCCATGGATACGCAAATAAAAGAGTCGTTTCATAAATCAATTTCGAACTAGAATCGAGTTTACTCAAAAATAATATATAACTTGACATATTTATTTAGTTATCTATTGATCATTAAATGGAATGATCAATAGAGAACTAAATAAATATGTCAAAATACCTTCAGTGGGGTCAGGAGCCCTGATCAAAGACCTCGTGGCCTTACGGAGCACAGCCATTGCCTCCAAAACGTTACGAAACCGTCAGCTGTTCAAAGCTAGTTGTTATCAAAATTTGTATGATAACATGCGGCTGAAATTGTGCCACTCGAGATTAGGGCTTATTTAAAAACACTGGCTGATAACAGCAATCAGTGATGGATGACATCACGACCGCGAGGCACGAACGTTAACGGTTTCATTTGAATTTATATATTTTTTTAATTGCGGAGTTTCGATGCTGGCTGGAAATACGCCGTAAAATAAAAATAAAATAGTTCGTCGTTTTGTCAATGATGCAGTTCTGTCAGCCATTTTGGAAATTTCGGCTCTTTGAGAACGCAAATACTTAGGGCCATACTTGAAATTTTACAAAATTGATATTTTTTTAAATCATCTCGAATGGATTGCCTTACAGACTATCAAATTGGTAGGTTTCATCATCAACAATGGTTTTTCTACTGGGTAATGAGGGATCATTTAAAATCCATGTGCAACTTCTTAAAACCTATTAATTTTCTGCTGTCCTCACCCTCCGACCGACTCTCCAATTTTCCTTTTGACACTGACACTTTCTAGGCGCCTATTAGTCTTGTATGATTATATGAACGATAAATATGTAGGTACGCAAAGTGTACCTATCGCTATAATACCAAACCATACACAGTCAGTAAAGTGCTCTAGATCAAAACATAGTGTTCCAGTTTCTAGAAACTTTCGGAACAAAATCTTCCATAAGCAATCTCTTTATTTTGCCTATCGAAATATAACACAATCCCACGGCCTGGTATACCAGTGCACATGCGCAATTGTCATAATTACTGCTAGATTCAAGGCGTGTAGATTGTAAACGAATGACGGGAGGGGGGGCATCTCGCATAGAGTAGGTTATGTGTAGAGACCTAGCTAAGTATGTAGAAAATGGTAGAAACAAGCTATAAGCACTTGAAATGTCATGTGGCGTAGGATGGAAAGAGTGCTGAGTGAATGCTTTGACGGAACGTATAACAAACGAAGAAGTTTAAAACATAGTAGGAGGACAGAAGAACTTTTGATAGTAATAGAAAACAGAAGATGAAATACGTTAGGACAGCTGTGCCTCTTTGTATGGTAAATCTGCAAAGCGCCACCAGGATAGTGAGGCAAATTCCAAACAAAATCTTTACGCAGTTCCTGTCGTCTACGTTAATATATATCATAGTAGAGATACACTGTCCTGTGTGTGATTTATGACAGTGTCATATTAATATAGCCTGTAGACTTAGAAATTTTAACGTGCAACAGTCAGTATCACCGCAATATTCCTAGACTGAGAATGAAAAGAGACGGGACGCACGAGGGCCATACGGTGCTACTGGAGTAGGCGCTTCTATGAAGTCTAAGCTGTGTATTGCATTTAAAAGTCGCGTTATAACCCATTAAAATAACTTTTTCATCTGACGAGCAGTATGGTCGAAGAATACTATTTAGTTTTAGTAGTCATTTTCGTTGATATTTTATTTGCTTAAGTAGAACAATAAAATCCAAACTACAGACGTAGTTTGGATTTCCGTAGTTACAAAAAATTATAACTATTGCCTACGTATATTTTGGGGACTAACTAATTAATAGTCGACGTAGATTATTTAGATTTTTTACTTATTCTTGTTGAAAGTGGTTTAGTTTCAACTGATTCGTCTGGTGCATAAAAAGACACCTGTTTACCTGAAATTCTTCCTCTAGGTCAATCTGCTCTTGTTAATCTTCAATCTGTTATGAGACAAGCATCTCCAATTCTTAGATGGATGTATTTATACAGTCTGTACGTATGTACCTCCTCTGTGTCCGGCAAGCGAATGCAAGGTGTAGGTATCTCGCGGTCATTCACCTCTGAACCGAAAGCAGGTCGCGCGGAGAAGGTTAGCGCTTGCACGCCGCTCAACCACGTAAACATTGTGGAAAATGTAAAATGTAATTATAGAGATAGGGAGGTGATGTCCGAATAAATGATGGGAAAAATAAAAAATAAAATGTGTCTAGCGAAAGACAAATTCGCGGACCATACACGAGTTCGCACTAGCGATTCTAAATTTGTATAAAGTTTTCTCGTGTGCTATTGGCCTATTGCTATTATCAATAATATTGTCATTTCTTGTTGTAAAACTTCAAATCCCAGTATGTTTCATGAGATATTCTGACGCCCTGAACAGACTATTCAAATGCAACACTTTATAGTACAAAATTAGTATGGTTCAAAACGCGAACTTTATCATTTCCTAATATAGTAAACAAATTCTACAACTGTCAATCTAGTCTCTTGTAATTTTATGTTTCTTTGTCTATAGTTTCATGTTAGTATCTTTATCTTTCTCTAGCGCTCTCCTGCTTTTATCCTCTACTTCGATTTTTAATAACAATCACCAAGAGTATTGTCTGGCGATATGATACTTAAATATCTCCATGCCGTATTGGCTACAGCGACCGCTTTGGACTTTTTTTAATTAAGAGCTGGTGTCTAAAACTCTCTGGCGTGCTCTTTAGTGGCTGATATAGCCGATCTTCGCATTAAAAGTGCACCCACAGGCAGCTCAGGTACGCACACCGTGGACATAGTTATAGTAGAAAGTAGCTGGTGGGCTTGAGTTCATCTCTTTTCTGATCAATAGCTAAGCTTCTTGCCATTTCAAAACCTACACCACAGAAGCGGTCCAAAGAATATCAAGATGCCACACACCGTTTGCGCTTACGTATGTGCCCACTCTATTCTTCCCTTTCTTTGTCTAGTGGAACGAAAAACCGCTACGACTAGAGCAGGGTAGGCGAACCTTTATGCATCAACGTGCCATTTTTTCTAAAAAAAAGTTTAATGGGGTCATTCGCGTGCCATCAAATAATTTTGACTTTCTGATTATTGGGAAAATAATAATTATAAATACTATCAAAACTTTTTATTAAATAAAGTAAGCAAAAGAGGTACATTTTGGTATGTTTATATTAAATTTCAGTAAAATTAGTGTGACTTCTGTTGCTGCAGGTTAGATGACAAATAATTTATGTTAGGGTTGTAAGATGTTACTTTTAGCAAAATGCATGCTGAACTAGATTCATCTGTCAAACGGTTTCTAACCGAGTTTTTAATGTTATTCATCTCTGAAAATAATGACTCGCAGGCATATGTAGATGAAAACATGGTTAAAATAGCATGAGCCAGCTTCTTCAAACAGTTAAATGTGTCTGGTAACGCATTCCATGTTTCCAGAATTTTATTATTAGCATTTTTACTTAAATTACTTGTCGATCTTTCAGTTTCAATTAATTCCAACTCTTTCCTTGTTTCAATAAATTTTTGAATCCATATTGAACTAGATTGGAAATCAATCAGCTGCATTTCAAATTCTTCAATTTCCAACCAATCAAATTGAGAGAAGTTCAGTTTATGAAATGACGTCACATCTGGGTACATAATGAACTTGAGTATTTCCGACAATTCTTTGAACTGAGAAAATCTCCCTAAAAATTCCTTGATTAAAGAATCGATCACAGAAATAAATTCTTCAGTAATTTTTTCTTTGTCTGCTGTCTCGTGAATATCTAAATCATTCATATATTTTTTCAAGTTTGGGAAATACTTGTAGTTTCTTGTGATAATATCGTTTCTAAAAACTTGCAGTTTTGCCTCAAAAGCGCGAACGAGATCTATCATGGCAATAATTGTTTTGTTTGTCCCTTGAAGCTTTACGTTTAATGTGTTTAAATGTTGGCATATGTCTGTAAAAAACATCAATTTTGAAAGCCACATAACGTCCAATAACTGTGGGTATTGTTCAATTTTTCCCTCATTTTGCAAAAACAGTCTGATTTCTTCCAAGCAATCAACAAATCTTTCAAGTACATTCCCGCGACTCAACCAGCGAACACTATTATACATCAGTAAGCCATTATACACCGAGTTGACTTCGTCCAACAAAGCATCGAATTTTCGCTTGTTTAAAGCCTGTGACGAGATGAGGTTGACTATTTTTGTAACTACCGCCATTACATTATCAAGGGATATTAAACCACTCTTAGCACACAAGACTTGTTGGTGAATGATGCAGTGGAATTCAAGAATCGAATGTCCTACGTCAGCTTGAAATAAACTTATGAAACCGTTTTTTTTACCCACCATACTTGGAGCACCATCAGTTGTTACAGAAACAATTTTTTTTATATCAATTTCTTTTTCAGCAAGCGAATTTTTAACTGCCGTACTTATATCTGTTCCCTTTGTAGTTGTTAGCAACGATTTTATTGCAATTAATTCTTCCTTAATGACGTTTTCTACGCAATACCGAGCAAAAACAGCTAAACGTGCAGATTTAGTGACGTCAGTGCTTTCGTCAAGACATAGCGATATAAAAGAAGCATCTTTAATGTCAATTTTTTGTTGATCTGTTATATTTTCGGCCAGTTTTAAGATTCTTTCTTTTATTGTGTTTCTTGATAGAGGAGTATCTTTGATGCGCTGAATTATCTTATCTTTATTGTCGAAATCTTCAAAAAGAGAGGGCGCGCATGCTAGCCAGGCTTCCTTCAAAAACTCACCTTCTTGAAAAGGTTTACCATGCCGAGCAATGACATTTGCAGCCGCGTAACTTGCCGCGCTTGTATTACAATTTTTGCCAACAAATTTAATCATAGACGTTGACTGTTTATTTCTGTCATTCAATGCACTTGCAATTAATTCTTTTTGCTCTGCCTCGCTTTTTTGACTAACAGATTTATGATTTGTTTCAAAATGTCGTTTAACAGACGATGTTCTACATACCACTGTTCCAGAACATAAAACACACACCGCTTTGTCACCTTTACTAATCATGCCATATTTCTCAGTCCACCAAGTTTGAAATTCTCTGTTAAACTTAGTATCATGAACTTTTTGTTTTTTTGCTGAGCTGGCCATATTAAAATTTAATAATAATAAGAAAAATATTTAATATCAGTTTAAAATCACTCGAATAAACTTTACAATACAATTATGTCAACAAAACTCACTATTACTTTATGCGTAAGCAAACAATGCGTCATTCGCAATTGAAACCCACGGCATTATAAAAACAAAACAAACTAGCGCCGTGCAGCGCTTCCTGGCTGCCGCCGCGCTGCCCCCACCCCGCGCACCGAACACTCCGCAGCGTAGGAGCATCGCGTTCGATCGTCTTAAAATACCTAAGTAATTCTGCGACGTGCCCAAAATATTGTGTCGCGTGCCATCAATAGCACGCGTGCCATTGGTTCGCCTACCCTGGACTAGAGAAAGGTTCAGATGATATGTTTGGTCGATGGTCTCTATCGCCCTCTGTCATCGCCTTTGGCCTTCCACACACGCCACAGTTGCCTTAAACATACTTAAATCACAAACGCATTATTTCCTAAATAACTTGCAAAAGTCAGCCAAATATTATAATCTTGACAATCGACATGCAATCTGCATTAAACTAATAGGTTTTTATGCTCTTAAATAAATTCAGTTCTGATAAGGCCACAATTAAAACCAAAACACGACTGAATCACGGCATTTGTGGATTTTTTCTCTGTTTTTGTATTTTGTCAGATCACACATTAGAGTTTAGATAGTCAGATGATCTAAAAAATCATAACAATAGTTATAAAAACGATTAGTTCTGATTAGAGTGTTTTATGGAGCAGGTAATTAGGGTTTGTTTGTAATATCTTTATTGTACGAAAAAAAAAAACAAATTATTTACATACACAACCATGGAAAAACAATAAGTACAATGGTGGACTTATCCCACTTAGGGATCTCTTACAGTCAACCAGCGAGTGACAGGAGAAGATATGCTTACCAGAAGGGTAGAAAGGTAAGGGTATTATCGAAAAAAAATAAATGTTATCTGAAGTTCCTTTGATACTAATTTAAATTAGTTTTAGAATACTGAAATTTATTACTAAACATTTAAAAATGCGAACTAAATTCTATGACGCCAATAACGAACCTTACGAATATTTTTGGAACTATCAGTAACACGGAGAGTAGGCTACAGCAATTTGAATGTTCCAAGCAAATAGCACCGGCGAATGGCCGATCAGAGATAGACGCGGGCGCGGGCGCAAATGTCAATAACCCGTGATGCAGACCTTTCGCGTACGCTGCTGACGCTGCCGAGATGTCTAATAATTTCACGATCGGTTGGATGATTGCTGACTACACAATTTAAATATACATTAGTATGTAAAAATTACTATTAGTATAGTAAAAATAATCGCGAGGTCTATGTTCGCGGCGAACAACTAGTTTGCTGTAGTGCCCTTTTGTATTATGTTCTTTTCAACGGTTTTCAAAAATCCTTTGAAAATTTAGTAAATAGGCCATTCCAGTCGCAGGAAATCGTATTGAGCATTTTGACCAATTACAAGAATATCTCCATTTGCTTTTCACATTTTTTTAAAATTTTTGGTCCCATTAAAAAATCTCGAAATATTGTTTTGTTTATTTACTTGTGATATTCAGGATTTGACTTTAAGGATTGACTCTAGATAATCGCTCAAGATAGACTTTCTTAAATAAAAATTGTGTCAGACAAACAATTACCTTTTTGGACGACTTTTTGGTTAAGTAAAATCGCAATTGTCATAATGAAAACTACTATCGGGCAAACTTATCAAATTGTTCACATCTGTCAATACAAACTAGCTTCACACCTTTACAACCACATTACAAAAAAAAGTTGTAGGAAAAGGTCGTCGGCCCGATTAGAATAATTCGCGCGAAACTAGGCCGCCTGTGCCCGTATTGCTGTGCATTGCACTCTCACAGGTGCAGCTCAAACTGACATGATATATGTACTGCGTTTGCAGTATATGCAAGTTTGTGTGTTTACACAAACTTGCTTTAAATAGATGAAGTCTTTTAATCTTTGAGTCATAAATTACACAGCGATGTTGCTAACTTCAAAGAGTTTGATGTCGATTCATCAAGTACTTAATACTCAATCAAGCTTCTGTAGTGACCAATCAATCAATTCATTTTATTTGCATTGAACTACTACGTAAATTATCTAAATCAAAGTCTAAACGTTGATTAAGAAAAGTCATGGTCGAATTCTTATTACAGAAATAAGAATTGTCTGCTAATTGAAACTCAAATAGAGACAATGAGAGCATAACCAAAACTATTCACTCTGTAACAATGACTAATATAGTGATATGAATTTTTTGAAATATTAATGACCGCAAATAAATAACATTTTCTCTTTAATAATGCTGACGAATGGGATCCTTCCAAGTCTGTTAAACTTGTACAAATGATGAAACATGTTAAACAAACGATTACAGACGACTTCCAGCTTGCGTGCCACGCACCGGGCACGCGTGTTCGGCGGTAGTTAACCCGGCAAACTACATTGTATGCAACGTCGCACTTTTTTTACTCCCAATCATTTCCATTATGCTCTCCAATTAAAGGAGCAGTGAGGTTCCCACTCTCACAGCTGTAAAAACTTATAACAATTGTTATTTGTAATACGATATTCAATAGCGATGTCGAGATGAAATGTGGCGGAGAATCACGGGAGTTAGTGAAATAAAATGCTCTAAGCGGGTAACATGAACTCAGACTTTGAATTCTGTGATGTGAATAGTTAAATTAATGTGATAGATTAATTCTAATTAGTTATACTAATGATACACATTTTTTTTTTTGCGGGCACAGAACTAAGCCAGTGTAATATTTTTTATTACCATTATTGAATTTTATCTCTGGCCGTTTTTAGAAGTGCCTTAACAATTACTAATTTTGTTAATTTTTCTATTACAGAAGACTTTTGCACTGACGTCATCATGAAGTGGAACGACATTACAGATATCAGTAAGTTTATATTTTTCTATTTTGAGATAGTTATAAATTTCAAATATTTATTTTGATTCAAGTAAATTGTTTGAAGTTTCAAATGATCATCATCATTTCAGCCGCAGTCAGTCCACTGCTGGACATAGGCCTCTCCTAATGACTTCCAAAATGATCGGTTGGCAGCAGTCTGCATCCATCTTTGCCTGCGACCTTTTTCAGGTCATCTGACCATCAGTCGGTGGATGTCCAACACTGCGCTTGCCGGTTCGTGGTCGCCATTCGAGAACCTTTCTGTCCCATCGGCCATCAGTTCTCCGCGCTATGTGCCCCACCCAATGCCACTTCAATGAACTAATCCGCTGGGCTATGTCGGTGACTTGTTCTCCTACGGATCTCTTTAAACACCGAGCATCGCCCTCTCCAGAGCTTTTTGGGTGACCTTGAACTTTCTTATGAGGCCCATAGTCAAGGACCACGTTTCGGACCCATATGTCATCACTGGTAACAGTTTCGAATATTCTGTCTAAAATTGACCAACATAATTCTAGCTGATGATTTGCGCCACTTGGCTTAACTTAATTCCCTTCATTCCTTTCTCATTATATTTCCGAACCCAAAAATTCTATCTCTCTCAGCAAAATATGAAATAAAATGAAATCGTTTATTTTCAATATAGGATATAAATATCACTTATTCACGTCAATTTACTACTTATTAATTAATTAATTGATTTATTAACTTATTTATTTGAATATTAAAGTTTACTACCACTTCCAAAGCGCAAATGGAGAAGAAGCGGCGCCACAAACTCCACTGCAGCATTTTCTTTAAAACGTCAATTTACAAATAATAATAAATACTTAATTAACTAGGTAAATGAACGAATTCGCATGTTTGTCAACATTTTGCACAATATTTAATTGTGATTTCAGATTATTCGATTTCTATTGGTTACAATTTTTTTACATCTAGTATGTATTCAAAATTAATCTTCCGCACAATAAACATATTGTGCTCTGCTAGTTGTGATATGATGGTGGTTGTAAAAATAATCTCACACATTCCTGCCGGGCCTGTTGCTTTTGGCAGCTAGCCGCTGTTTCTACTACGATAGTTTTGTAGTAGCCATAGTATGGGGCCGATTGGAGCAAACACGACCACGCAACGCCATTCCGAAACTACACTGTTGTCAGGGTTTTCAGCTGCATGGAAATGCTACTCCTTTTGAGCGAGTCGACTCTGGCTAAATTATATTTGTGAAGACCAAAATTCCACCACTGAAACGAAACGCGTTCTCTTTCTTGTTCTGAACTCTGGCAAACAATTTGCTAGGATAAAGCTCCAATTTATTTATTTATTTTGACTCTATCTATACTGACAAGCATTGTCATAACGCTAGCCAAGGAAAAAGATGTAACATGGCTTGGGGAGAATCACGCAAAATATGACATAAAGATTATTTATTAAAATTCAATTGACCTTAACACAATTAATTATCGACATTATTAATGATAGGGATTAGGGACTAATGAAAAGGCAAAAAGCCTTTAGTTTTAAGGTTCTTCCTAGCAATCATTTGATTCAAAATTTATTGGCAACCCTGCCTCCTCACTTCGCGCACTCTTCACTCCGGAAGGCAATTGTTATTTTAAAATAGACTCTAAACCGACATCATAAAGTCGAATATGTATCTCTTGACCTGCGTCTTCTGTAACACAGACAAGAGGTTTTAATTAACACGCTTATTTATTACATCCTAAATACACATCGCGCGATCATTTGTTGGCACTCCACTTCTTATCATTGGTAATATCTACGCCGAGTTACAAATCAAAACTAACTTGATACCTCCGTATTGGTCTGATAGTTTCGACGGAGTCCAGACTTCTGCAATTACCTACTGCCGTCAAAAACCAGCACTTGCATTCTTTTTTAGCATGTCGATGATCGGTCCTTCTAAATGTCAAGAGGAACACGCATATTATGCAGAGTGAATTTTTCAGAGTACATTAACTGCGTATCGCCTATGTAAAACATCCTTCATTAAAATAACATTAACTTCATCTGAACAAACTTTCTATCCTTTAGCAGCACTATCATATTCCATTGGCTTAAAGGCGGGTTATATTTTCTAGAATATATGCATTTATATTTCTTTGTCACCTTCTGTGGCCTAATCGGCTGGACTGAATTCATCATCCGAGCTACGTTCATCGAAATTTCTTTCAATAAATTGTTTGTTGATGATTACTAACAAATTCATGATGAAAGGCTTATTGTATTTTGGATGTACCTGCCGCATTGCTAGAGTTCAGTCGTTGCCAACACCTGCTTCTGGTCTGAGTCAACTCTGTCTTGGCAGTGAGCTCCGGAATCGCGACCTCCAGATAAAATCTAACGGCTCCATTCATGTGGAACTGAAATAATTACCATAGCTATTGCCAAATTTCTGCTTCGTTAGTGGTTTTTGGGTATTTAAAGATTGATCTAAAAGGGTAAAGTAGAAATAAGTGGAAAAGTATCCTCTGGAAGTAAAAAGTGGAAATCTGTTCTTCCTTACTAGTGGAGAAAGATCAGTTAAATTGAGGAAATAAGGGAGTTAAAAATTTATTTCCTGAGATGATATGTAGAGCATTAGGTGTATAGGACAAACAATGAACCAAAGACAATTCTTGCAGCACTCTTCAAGCAAAGGTTCGTTGTGTATAAAATATCTTGTTTAAATAATGTTTGCTTCACTTATCAGGAATCTTGCGCACGATCGCACAGCTTTCTAAGGGAGAGCAGTCCAAACCCCCTAACGCTACCGGTGGCTTCGACAATTTAATTACTGGAACCTGTTCTATGTTGATCTACAAACGCTGGAAAGGCGTCAAAACCAGTATGTTTGCACTCACAATTCACGGACCGGTTCGGATCATAAAGGACTGTTTACACGGATATAATCCAATAAGCCAGTCCGACTGGTTAGAACATTTTCAAGTAACTCAAATCCTGATATGTACACTTTTCTTAATTCTTTTATTGTCTCAAGAATGAGGATGTAACGCTAACTTAAGGCTACTCCTACACTACAACGCCTATCAGCGTTGCAATTTTATTAATCTAAGTACTAATTACATCTTTAAACGTTGCTGGCATGGGAACTCGCCTAACTTGCTACGGATCCAGTACTAACTAATTATTAAATTGATCAAATATCTACTTATTCTCAATATAGATATAAATATATGTCCTTGTCTTGTCGTATTCGGTGACATGGGTTTTAAGTTGTTCAATCAAGTCACGTATGTCGCCCATGTGTTAAGCGAATGTTCTCATACAAATCCTAGGTAAAAAACTGCGCCTTCTGGCGAACGTTTTCGTGGCCTTGGAATAATACGCCATTTTAATTTGAACGCTCAAAATTTTGATGAATTCATAAAATGAAATCATGGCTTTCTTTAAAGGTCTGAGGACCATTTCTTTTCAAAATATTAAGAATAAAAAACCTTGTGGAAAGATTTCTTTTGAAAAATTGACACAATTGCTCATCGATACCGTTATAATATATCCGATTCGAGAAGTCTGTTTCAACGTACCAGCTTCATAGTTTTGTCCTTCAAATACTCAAGGATCTTGTTAGTTATTAAGGTTTTTGTAAGTTGATGACCCTTCTAAATCTAATCTAATCGCACAATCAGTCGCAATGCTAATTCCAGCTTTCTTTGGTTCTCTTTTACATCAGCATACTAATGCTAAATCATAGCGTAACGAAACCACGTGTTACGGGCACGGTTCAGGCGCGGGCAATTGGATAAATTATTATAATCATATCATGGTTCTGCTACGTAGCCACATAATGCCGGTAGACTGATGGGCGCATATATAATTGTATAACGTTGAGCGCTCACCTTGTCCGAGCCGAGCAAGGCCAAGGTCGACCTCCCCGCGCCCCCCGCCGGCTCTCAAATACCCCCCTCCCCCTTGACCGCGCATATTTTTTGCACAGTGATGTAATCAGCGATTCGGCGCGCGCGCAACATGGCGGCAGTCATGCGCGGATAAACATTATTTCGACAGTTGAAAGCACAATTTCTTTGCAATGAGTTTTATTAACCTTTTCTCTATGAAGAATGATGTAATGTAAATTGATTAGTTCATGATGTATATGTCTGCTTGTACATGTATTTTATGGAGCATTGTGTAGGAGAAAATACATTATTACATTGATATGGCATCTAGGTTCTCGATGATTGTGTACAAATTGATAACTCTTCACATTTTCTTTGGTATTCCTAACTTCTAATATTTCAGACTAAATAACATTAACCCCGTTTTATTGACTGACTTGATAGACGCAGAAACATGCCAAATGTAATCTTCAGCTTACAACAATATTTTTTTTTTGCCGCGTTTCTTTAAACACCCTTTCTTTCACTGGAAGGAACTTATTTTTGCTACACGATTGCGATTTATTAACTGCACTTTCTTATGTATCCACAGCTGTATCATTTCAGAGCCCAAAATTTACACATGGCAATCCTATTCAACAACCCACGTCACCTGCTAAAAACAATGTTTCTGATGAATTTATTTCGTGTTTTTTTTACTATGAAACAATATTTCATGTAAAAAAAACACGAAATCACGACTTGATAGATAACAGATAACCAATTGATTCAGCTGTATAGCCGTTCTCTCTAAAGCGTATTCAAATTAAATGTATGACATTTATTAGATGTGATAAAGGGACTCTTGCGGCAATCGAGCGAATATTAAATGCGCACTTAGTCAAGTACCCCGCCCACGTCCGCGGGTCCAAGTTGTCAGTGACTTGAATTAAACAGGTTGTGAATTTATGCCCAAGCCTGGCAGTCATGTACTGGTTAGGGCCGCCAGATGACTTTATTACAACTGCTTACCTGGCGTACAAAGTACGTGATTGTTGTCATTATTTCTGATCTTTTAAGGATGCCTCTCTAACTAGTAAAGGTGCGATTAGCCTGTTAAAGTCATTCTTGTTTTTCGCTCTACGGAACAAGTCGTCTGCGATTGCTATCCCGTCTGGAACTAGAATACTCCCCTTCTTACCATACGTGGATTTGTTGTGAAATTTCCATGACCCTAAACGAAATGCGAGTATTCAATACTCGCACTTACCAATAACTCGATAAAAACGGCCGGTCGAAAGTTCTCGTTTCGATTGGCAGCTATTCGATTCTACGCGGTGTGGTTTTCATTCTCAATCGATTTGCCTCGCTAATTCTGAATATCTTGTTGCATTTGCGGTACTGGCGTACTAACTTGTCGCATTATATTTTGTTTTCAATATCTGCATACCTATTTCTCTGCAACTTTGTTTGATTCTTGTTTATGATGATTGTTTTACGCCTTTTTAAGTTTGACTATCAACACCATCTATAAGCTTTTCCATCTGCACAAATCCTAATACTTTGAAATCTTGTCTCTGGATCATGACCTTGACTCTTTCATCACCACAGCTTATAGTATTGGCATGGTCCTTGTTCCATCTCTCAGCTTATAGAAATTTTCGGAAACAATAGTTACTTGCATGGATTCTGAATCAAAGACCTTCGGATCACTGGTGATAACATCGACCAAAACTGAGAAAATATTTACAGATGGAGTTAGAGCTCAGTAAATGTAGAGCCAGTACGGTGTCAGTCCTCATCTTTTGTCGCATGTATACTAACTAAGAGACCAGGAAGCCACTGATAATAATATATCAGAGTCTTCGACGCTCCTCAAAGAATATTATTCATAGTCAAAATATAATTTGTCTGAGTCCACTTGCTATGAGGAAGTAGTAAACATTTGAACCATTATACTTAACATAGCAGATCGATATAATACATTACTATACATTAAACTACGTATAATATATTGAGCAGCGCGTGGGCAAACAACGTCCATAGTCATGGTATTCACAATACATCACGCATGTATTCCGCGTCCATTGAACAAGCCACACGGCTGGGACGTGGCCGCCCATACCTCATAGTTTTTACTGTGTCATTTTGATTTGACGCACTTTGATATCTGTATAAGCTTGTCTATCATCTATAACACATTTCTCTGGTTCCTCTTTCTTGAAAGGAGTGGTGCTTTTATAAACTTCTTGAAAAATGGGCGCGGTTGTATGCCTATTAACGCACATAAAGATGCGTATGAGTACACGTGCTTTATGTACGTTTCTAATCTTTTGCTATCAGAACATTATCACATAATAACAATAATATCAGGGTTCTAAACCTAAAAGTTGCACTCTATGCATCTTCATCGAGAGAATAAAGCTTTCTTTCCCCTTTATGGCTAGTTCTATAAATTATTTTCGACGTTGACTACCTAGCTCTTTTCTTAACAAACTCCTTCACTTTCAAATGTGAGCAATGAATGAGTTTGGGACATATCAGGAGATGAACCTCAGACCGAACACATCCAAGATCACATAGGTAATCGAAATCCCCTATCTTTGAATTCAAAGGTGACTGAAGTCCAACCAATTTTTTTATTGTCTGTGAAGGCAACCCTATTAAACTATATAACGTATGCAGAAGATGTTGTTTACATACAGTATTTTTGTAACGGTTATCACATATTTTACTTACGTAACATCATTTACAAATCAACATCGTTATTGATGGCTCTGATAGCGTGGCATCATAACAAATTGTTAAATACCATTGTAGAGAATAGACCAACATTAAGGATGGATATGGGGCTCGAGATAGAAATTTCCGCTAATGGCGACCAGTCCAATACGGGTCGCGTTTTGCCGTCGCATGACACGTGCAATCTTTGCGAATACGCACGCCGCTCTCGGCTATTTGCGGGACAGATGATATTAAGAACAAAAAAAGAGTTATTTACAAGTAACCTCCTTTCTTCTTTCTTAACTTGTTTTAAGCGTACCCACCCTGGGCATGGAAGCGAAATAAGAAGAATTTCCATGTTTCTTTTAAATACAAGCTCCTCAAGCTCTGTTAGTCTTCTGTCTTTTCAAACCGAAACAACCAGTCTCAAAGATATATTTTGCACTATTACGCATTGATAGCTTTAAAAAAACATATCAAAGCACACATTCAACTGACGGAACTGATTTGTTGTAAAGAGTCTTCAAAGGCTTCACCGCCGGGGGATGAAGATGGAGTTTAGAACTGTGCACCTTTTTGCAACGACTTAAGAACTAAGTTTGTCAACTTTTTGTAGTGTGTTGCACACAACGCAACATTTAATAGTGTTCCGCTCTTGAATAATTGAACGAGTCCGTGCAGAGCAGACGCACCGTTCTCGCGATCTTATCTCGAAAACACCGTTGCCATGTTGTTTTTAACTCTTTTGCGGCGAATTTAGAGCTGCAAATTGCAATTTCTCTGTCGATCAAGATTCGATGCGCCGTTGACGTGAAGTTACCTCTACTAGTAGTTTGGTTTGTAAAATAATCGTGTCTAAAATACTGCAGTCTCGTTCATTCATGTACTATTTTTCTACTTTCTTAGAAAGAAGCATTCATTCAATTATTTCATAACAATATAACATTGCAAAAATTTTATAAATTCTTTTAAATTGTTTATTCTGGTATAAACTATATTACGGATCATACTAATTTCTATTCATGTCTATTCTATAATAGGTATACCATCAGACACCATATAGAGTTTGCAATCAAGAATTAGAGTTTAGAACTTTCTAGACAATTTCAAACAATTTTCACCAATTATATGAAAATCCATGCAGTTTCTCGAGTACTGTATATATTCGGTATTATTGAGAGAATCGCGACAGGACATGGATGATATTGTTTCTCCTCTGTTCTAATCTCTGGATGGGTCTGTGGTAGCTCGCCATCTATTTCTATTTGTTCGCCGGCGATGGAAATAAGCCCTTGCTAACGATTTTTATGGGTATTTTTAAATTCTTCGCCTCCTCCGAGACCCTCCCTACCTCCCTGCTCACACTCTTCTTAATTTGTATTATTAACACTAATTATATTTATCTTCTGTTGTTGAGTCTGCGAATATCAGTGGTTTGCTATTTTAATCTGAGAAAAGGCAATGAAGCAGAAAATTTTCAGCGCTTGTAGGAGAAATATTGAGTAAATTCGTTAAAATGCCTGTAGTTGATTATTAGTCTGAAATAACATAAGGTCCGGCAAAGTTATTAGTTTTGTTGACTTTGCAAAAGAAGATTTTGGTTTGTAGTTTTGTGGATGGTCATTTAGGGCATAGCATTGATAGAAATTTTAACTGTACGACAGTGTGTAGACTTGTGTGATGAGTCTAGAGAAATTCAATTTGTTTATTATTTTTCTATTTTTACACGATACAGACAGGATGACAAACATAAAATAAATTTGGTATTATGACAATTAGTGTTGCTCGTGTCTTATTTAAACAGAGAACACATTACTTTTATTAATGTGTTTGTTTGTGACAGGAAATCACGTAATCCTAACAGAATTGTATTCATGTTATAAGTCGTAATGTCATTTGTTTTCGCTATTTAGCTTATGAAATGAAATGAAATGAAATTGTTTATTCTCAATGTAGGATATAAATATCACTTATTGACGTCAATTTACTTATTTTAAGTTTACCACCACTTCCAAAGCGCAAGTGGAGAAGAAGCGGCGCCACAAACTCCACTGCAGCATTTTCTTCAAAACGTCAATTTACAAATAAGAAAAACTTTGCTTAATTACCTAGTTAAATGAACGAATTCACATGTTTGTCAACATTTAGCACAATGGTTATATCAGATTATTTAAATTAAATAAAAATTGATTAAAAAAATTAAATAATAATTAAAAAAAAAAATGACAAACGAACAGAAATGTCAGAACATATAATGATATGTCAATTTGCCGAGGACTCTGCACCAAGCTTATGTTCAACATTCCCGTCATTAAGAAAATCACCAGTACTATAATAAGCCTTTTTACAAAGTAGATCTTTAACATGGGCTTTAAATTGTCCATTAGGCAAACTAGTGATTGATTCAGGAAGCTTATTGTAGAAACGTATACAGTTCCCCACAAAAGAGTCTTTAACCCTACACAGTCTATAGGAAGGTAAAAATAATTTATCTTTATTGCGCAAGGGTCTATCAGTTATATCCGAGTTCTTTCTAAAAGTAGTAATATTTTTCCTCGTATACATGATAACTTCAAATATATATTGAGAAGCTACTGTTAATATATTTATTTCTTTAAACAACTCCCTAAGAGATTCCCTTGGGGCTAAACCATAGATGGCACGAACTGCTCGCTTTTGTAAGATAAATATTGTCTGTATGTCACTTGCCCTTCCCCAAAGCAGTAATCCATAAGACATTAAGCTATGAAAGTAACTAAAGTAGACTAGCTTAGCAGTTGCCACATCTGTTATTTGTCTAATTTTTCTGACAGCATATGCCGCAGAGCTAAGTTTTTTGGAGAGAGCTGAAACGTGTGAACCCCATTGCAATTTTGAATCAATTTTGATTCCTAGAAAGGTGGTGTCATCTACAAGAACTAACTTTCCTCCATTTAACATTACGTCCACTTGCGTCTGTCTCACATTTGGTAAAGAAAATTTTATGCATTGGGTCTTATTAGCATTCAGCATTAAGTTGTTGGCGGAGAACCAATTTGATATTGTAGACAGTGCATCATTCACATGGTCGACATTTCCGCTATGGCGATCCATTTTGAAAATCAAAGACGTATCGTCTGCAAACAAAACTATGCCAGCCTTTTTTTCAACCGCGTAAGGCAAGTCATTGACGTAAATCAAAAAGAGTAAGGGTCCTAGTATCGAGCCTTGGGGTACGCCTATCTTTACCGTTGAACCGCCTGACTTAACGTTATTTATGTCAACAGTCTGACGCCTATCATTTAAATATGAATTCAATAACTTTATTGCTTTAGCGTCAAAACCATAATGTGCAAGCTTGAGCAGAAGTGTCTCATGATCAACACAGTCGAATGCCTTGGAAAGGTCACAGAACACTCCAATAGCATCCTGAGACTCCTCCCAGGCGGTGTAAATATGAGTGATGAGAGCCACTCCCGCATCGGTTGTTGATTTGCCGGCAGTAAAACCAAACTGTTGGCTATGAAAAATATCATAGACCTTAAAGTGCCGCAGCATTTGATTGAGCATAATCTTTTCGAATATTTTACTCAATACGGGCAATATAGAGATAGGTCTATAATTGCCAGGCTCCAACTTCTCTCCTTTTTTAAATAATGGGATTAATTTACTATACTTCATTAAATTTGGGAAGATGCCTTGATCAATACATTCATTGAATATATAAGCCAAGTCAGGAGCAACAATACCAATGATGTGACAAATTACACTAACAGACATACCCCAGTGATCTTCAGATTTTTTCAGGTTAAGCTGTTTAAATGTTTTAATAACATCACTGGGATCAATATGCGAAAATTTAAAGTTGGACTCACAAGGGGTGACATTTGTTTTAAGTAGTGTTTCAGCAGTCTGAGGGCTTGAATTTATATTTGAAGTTACTTCTAGTGGAATATTCGAAAAATAATTTTCAAAAGAATTGGCTATTTCTTTAGGGGAAGAAATTATACTATCCTGAAATTTAATTTCTTGTATATTTTCTTTATTTTTACATTTACCGGTTTCTTTGCTAATAACCCTCCAAGTCTCTTTCATTTTGTTAGGAGCGTTATTTATCTTTTTCCTAATATAATTGGCTTTAGCCACCTTACACACTTTTTTGAATGTTTTTGAATAATTTTTGACATGATTAACAAAACTACTATCAAACGTGTATTGTTTTTGGGCATACAGGTCAAACAATTTTTGTCTACTCTTGTGAATACCTGTAGTAGCCCATTCATTGAATTTTAATTTATTACTACATTTAAGTTTTTTCTGTTTGAAATTCTTTGAAAAGCTGTCGGAGATGACACCAAATAGTTTATTGTAATGATTATCAGGATTATTACCTGTATAAGTCACTGAGCATAAAGTATTTTCGATCGAATTTTTAAAATTATAAATTTTTTGATTTGTGACAGGTCTGCAAGTAATATTAACTTCATGTACACGGGTATTTTTCTTTAAAGTTATCAATTGACTGCAATGGTCAGACGGTAATTTACTAAAAACCGATTTATTTAATGGTGTTTGGCTACAGAAAAAATTATCAATACATTTAGCAGATGTATCGGTAAATCGAGTTGGTTCAAAAAAAACATTCTTCAAATTGTAGCTGCTAAAAAGGTTTAAAAATTGGGTACTTGTTGCCGAATGTACTAAGATGTCAATATTAAAGTCACCACAAAATGTTAATCCTTTATTACTTTTTGATGCTATTGATAGGACACCATCAACAACCTTTAAAAAGTCTTTGAAACTGCTATTGGGTGGACTGTATACACAAACAACTATATATTCCTCAAGCTCAACGCAGGAGACCTCAGCACAGCGTTCAACAGAAAGTCTAGAAATGTCTGGCCGCTCTTTATAAGATAAACCATTCTTAATATAAATAGCTGAACCGCCTCTGATAGCAGACTTTCTCCTGAAACAGCTTGCAATATCAAAATTGTTTAGGCTAAGCATCATCTCACTCTCTTTAATCCAATGCTCAGTCAAACATAAAATATCTATATTCAAAGATTCTAAAAATAACTCAACAATGAGTTCTTTGCCAGGAAATCCTTCTATATTTTGATGTACTAATCTTAATTCTTGAGGATTTCCTGTTGTCAGTGTTTGCAGTTTAAAACTGCCATTGCGTCTCCCGAATCACCATTACATGTAAGTGGCAACTCGGTAGATTTTGTCTTACAACTAGATAATTGTTTACCATGTAAACTCGTCCAGAAGTTAATAGTAAAAGCTACAAGTGTAGCAATCTTATGCTTATAAAAGTTTGAAAGATAATACTTATCTTTCGTCAGCGAACATCCACTAATAAAGTTATTAGTGTCAAAATAAATCAATTTTTCATTGTGACTACATGTCAAAGTATGAATGTAATTATTTAAGGATTTAATGTTCATATATAAATTTGGAGGCTGGCAACGTATATAAGGGAATGCACAAATAATAACTTTAAACACATTCAAATTATTCAAGGTTTCCATACTAGTCAATATATCTTTTTTGCATATTTTTTTACTGTTACCGACTAGTAGTACAATGGTTGAGTTTTTATTCAGTTCAGTTTTCTGAATTTTTTGCATTATTTGCATAAATGATGCATTTGGAAAACAATAGCTAATGCAATTATCAAGATGGTTATTGAAAATTCTACCCATATTGAGACCTAAGCTGTCAGAAAATATAATAGTTCCATGCGTAGGGTCGTCACCAGCGGCACAAATTGAAACAGCAGACCCTAACAAATCACCATCACATGAAGAGAGTACGGACCCGGAGCCACTGATTGTGGGTTCATTAAAAGTCCCACAGGTACATAGTTTGGCAGCTGAAGTGAGTTTGTCTTCGATGTACCTGCTGTCTTCGATCAGTCGCTCCGTAGCCAGCTCATGCTGAGCGATTTGTTTTTGCACCGAGTCATACATATCATTAAGGCAGGAAAAGTCCTCGCTTAGTCTATTAATAAATAATTTTAGTTCACTGGTGTCGACACTGTACATTTCCTGACTTTCCGCCAATTGTTTTTTACTTATTTCTAAATCTGAGTAAAGAGTGGAATACATGTCTATACCCTTCTTTATTTTTATTAAACATGATTTTTTTAATTCATTCCTGATTTTAATTTTATTTTTCTTAATAATTTTATTTAATCTTTTAATTTTTTTACATTTTTTGTGGCTAATTTGTGTTTGAGGAGTGGTAATATTAACAAAAGATGTGTCATTAGTGAGATCAATTATTAAAGAGTTGGCTGGAGGAGGCACAGGGTCAGTCGGCATAAGCTGGTCATACAGGTTGTTCACCTCCAGCGACTGACGTGACTGATTATCTTGTTCGTATATCTGAATTTGCTTTACTGCCTTCTCCAGCGCCCTCTCTAACTCAGTGTTACGTGTGAGGGTTTCCTCAAATGTATCACTGCATTGGCGGAAAGAATCTATTTGAATTATCAGTTGGTTTATCCGGTCATTCAACTCATCATTGTCTAATTTACTAGCTGAGAGCTCAAGTTTTAAGCTTGAATTCGATTCCAGAATGGATTGAAATTCTTGTTCATTCTGTTCCCTTTCCAATAAAAGATTGTTATTTTCTTCTTTTAAAGCCTTAAGTTCTAATAAAGCCGACTTTAGCTGCATTTCCACTTGACGGGCAGTCACGGCTCTGCTTGATGTGGACATTTTAGGCAATAAAGTACAGATTTAGAGTGTAAGGAACACAATGAACAAATTATTTGTAATAAAACCAGTATGTAACCAACGGACCTAACCTTAAAGTGAACTACCCACTTGAACGGGAATAAAAATTATTAAATATTGTATGTATGTAGTAAGTGGAGTGTACTCAAACCTGGCAAGCAGTGTGCAAAAGACGTGGTAAAAGGTGAAATAGAATAGTAGAAAGTTAAATAATTACCGATATCGCCTTGTAAAAGTTGTAAACAACGATACCGGCTCCTTACCCACTGACCTTTTGTCCACTAATTTTTAACAAGTTACACGAATGTCACTCACACAAATATCTTAATTCACTAATAACAAGATTAATTTGCAGTTTTATTGTATTTTTAGGCTATTTTATCTGGATTAATTAATATTTAAACAAATAAAAATACGGAGCTAAGAAAATGACAAGTGAGCTCCAGTGTTGCCAGCCGCCAAAAAAAACTTATCTTATCGTATGTCATTTCACATTATATTTAATAATTAATTTGTTTTCTTTTTTCTTACTTATTTATTTTATTCAAGTAGGTAATTTGGAGATTGCCAAAGTTACTGAACCAAAATTCGTAATGATCTCAAAATTACTCAAAATCTACTAGATCTATAAAATTTCGAAAATTATTTTAACGGGCACAGAACAGCATATACAGTACTGCTACGGGTCAAAACAAACAGTTTTTAATGAGAATTGGGTTACGTATGATGACGATTATAAAGGCGGCTTGAACGGAAAAAGCAAAAGGGGACCAAACTCGTACACCAAGTAGTGGGGGAAAAAATCGTTGAAGAAGAAGAGAGTAAAAGATATTCCATGAGAGCGTAGAAAAAACTATACACGAGAATTATACCAGACAGACAGAACTGTCAATTGAAAATGGATTTTTTCTAGACTGTTAAATATTATTTCTCCAGGCATGAGTGGCGAGGCATGCGCGTGTGCCCCGGCGCCGCCGCGGCTGCTGCCAGACCCCGAGCCCGACCATCTGTACGACCACCACTCCTCGGAGGAAGAGCTGGAGGTGAGCTGATGTGTGATGATGTACTTGTAATGTCTGCTAACCAGTCACGAAGATAAAAGGTGCTGAGGTATTTGTCGGGTAAACCTCAGTATCATAATAGAATTAACACTTTATTGTACCATATGACCGAAATAGAGACCGAATAGTGCGGCAATTTTACAGGTGACTTTTGAAACAGATGACACCAGCCAAATTTTACTTTTTAACGTGTCGTACTCGAAACTTTCTAGTTTTTACAAACATTTTTAGTCTGCCTGCTGCGACCATGAACGCTGTAAAGTGTTTGAAACGTCAGGTGTAAATAAATAAGTAATAAACGCGATAAAACCGTATTAAAATAGTTTAATTTAATGAAACCTTTAATTTTTGGGAGAGTGCCATTTTGAGAATTAAGACTTGTAAAAACGGACGACAGGCAGGCGTGATTATTGTCTCGATCTTAAATCCGGTGAGTCGAATGAAAATCATTCTTTTTATCGATTATGGCGAATGATAATCATTCTTAATCAAACAAATTCGGATCATTGGTTTTAATTAAGTTATAGATCTCAAAAAAGGTCAGTGTCCTGCCTAATAATGACTTACTTAACCTTTTCGTAATGCGGACTTTATCTTACTCTTAATTAGAATTACGGACACGATCGAGTCGCGACTTTAATTAGCGCGATTTTCTTACAAAATCTTCAGAACAAAAAATAAATTCGAAAAAATATATTAATATCGTGTAACAAACAAAATTTAAAAAAAAAGTTTTTCGAGACTTCCTACATCTCCCACTTCATTATGTAAACGTGTATTTTCGAAAAACAATGTTCTTCCTCAAATGTACGTGTAAACATAGTGTGAACTCGCTAACCCAATACTTAGTATAAACAAGTATTATCTATTCTGTGGTGTGGTGTGGCAAGTGCCATCTGTTCATACAAAGACTGTAAATGCATGCCACCACAGGAGGTACTATTTTGTTGATGCGTAGAAAACTTATTAACGACAATCCAAAAACTTAAAATCTCCTGTTATTTCTTTACCTATAGGTACCATTAAATTTGACAAACGCAGCCGCTTGCATCCGTAGTTACGATTTTGTATAAGGCGGAGAGTGAGATATAAAAGTCGATTTACACGGATCCAGTGCTGGCAATCCAGTAGCGAATTTGTCTATGTGGTATTTGGTGTGTGTTTGTAAATGTGTGTGGGTAAATTCTAAACGCTAAAATATACTGGATATATTTTAGCGTTTAGAATTTACCCACACAAACAAACAATTTTGTGTCTATGAATGCATCTACATAGACAAATTCGCTACTGGATTGCCAGCACTGGATCGGTGTAAATCTCTTGGAACTTAGGATCTTCTTACAAAAATCTACAAACATAGAGATACGTACTCTAGCGACTGCGGTTATAAATCTTATAGGAGAGATGATTTTAAACTTCGATCAAATGAGTCGTATTTATTTAATCGACCATTCAAATAACTTAATAACTTACAAAAGCCTAATTAAAAATTCAATTCATGAAACAAGTTAGATACCGAGATTGAGCCATAACTATAAAGGACTTGACGTCGCTAGACGATCTTAAACTAAGGAAGGAAATGTTGTGTAGAGGTTATCAGTTAGCGACAGGAAAGAAAGGCATAAAGGGTCGAGAAGGGCGGAAGGCAGCAAATTGAGGCTATCGAGAATAGCCGAGCATAATTGGCTACAGCCCTCTTTCAATAAGAGTGACTTGCCCCGCGCATCTCCCAGCAAAAGCCTCAAAAGCTATTTTTCATTTTCAAATAATATTCTTGAGTTCTTAATTTATTTTTATTGGTGTATTTGTGGCACATCTATCTCGAGCTCCCCGTGTTTCGGAAGTCCCGGTTGTTATCTATAAATGGCAGTCGTTAGGCTGTGTCAGATGCCTATAGGCAGCAATGTGACTGACACACCTTGGGCCAAGTTCCAGTTTGTCAGGTTTCGCTTTAAAATATGTTATGGAGGTGAGATGGCAGTTGCTCCATTGTAATAACCAGTGTCGCCATATCAAGGTTTATGACTTACGGCGTACCCTAGGCTCCAAAGCGTAAGCTGAGGATGGAACTAGGAAACCTAAACGAAGAAAGCTATCCAGGCGTGTAGCGCAGGCTGTTTCTTTTTAAGAGAAATTCCGAACTACTATATTCTTTACTTTACTTAGCCTCATAAAGTAAAATAATTACAAGAAAAAGGTCTTCATTATTTAAAAAAATATGAACTTGATAATATTAACCCCTGATCAAATAAGTTCAAGTTCCTGCCACATGCTGTTAGCATTTTAATCCGCTCCCATCTTGCACGGTTAGCGGTTCTGTATTCAATAACAACATTGCTCTATCAACTATATGCCACGAGAGTTATAGTGCTTATATATCGACACGACGTGCTAGCTTTCTCACACTACCAAAGGTTTGTACAAACTGTGGCAAACGAACGTTAATCTTTGAAGGAGCACAAATATTTAACAAACTACCCCAAGAAATTAAAAAAGCGGATTCATTGAATGTATTTAAAACGAAGCTCTCTGAAAATCTTAGACAATGTCGGAAACATTCAAGTAGATAATTATGTACCATTGTAAATCGTTATGTACCTACAACCTAAATTCTTATTTTATTATTGTTAAGTGAATACTTTTGTTAGTATTCCGTGGCAGTGCATACCTACGACCAAAAATTATTATTTTTTAAATTATTGTACATATGTATTCTCAAGTAAGTCATTGTATTTGTCTTATTGAGAAATAAAGATCTTTAACCTTATTATAAAGAGCAGAAAACCAATGGATTTTCTGAAATAAAGAGACTATCTTAAGATATTATACGATTTATTTGAAGATCCTTGACCCTGGCGGATGGAACGTTACTGTAGGCACCTATGATAATTTAGTAATAAATCCCGTAAAATATCCTTAGCAACTGGCGTTGCCATCGCCTCATTTCAGATGCATTCATATAACATTTCTGCCATACACAACCGACGACGATTTAAAGTATGATTAGTTTAGATGTCGATGTCTGATTGCACGGGTATAGACTTTCTTCATCAAGTTTTTCTACTCAACTACCCTCAAAAAGCAAAACACTTGTGACAGTTTCTCTGACGTCTTATTGTAAAGCTGTGGAAAGCTGATTAACGCGGTCGTCATCTTCATATTGAGTGGGTTACATGGTCAATCGATCCTATAAACCCTGGTGTCAGAGTTGTTTTAAGTTACCGCGGTAAAGAGCAAAAAGACAGATTTTCTTCTTCGAGTGTTTCTTTCCAACTTCGAGAAGCAAAATTTTTTCCTATTGTTCCTGAATTCCCAGCTTCCAACCCCCACTAGCTCGTCACACGCCACATTAATTCCCAGTGACACGCCGCAACTAAATTACTGGCTCTTAGTTGGAAACTATATGTGGATTCTGGCTGCATTGCAGTACTAGAAATAAAGGGGCTTGTCTAAAGATGTTACCACAGGCAACCATTTGTTCATTTTCTGTTAGTAGAACTATACTCTTAATTTTTAAATTCCACATGTCCACAACTGAAAATTTTGACAAGGTGGACAGAAACTATTCTTACAATCAAGAATCTGAATGAATTGTATTAAATCAAAAATTTATAAAAAATATTTGCATGCCAGTATAATGGGTGCAGCAAAAACAAAATAATGTAAGAAGTGAGTAAAAATTATTTGGAATGCTTTTCTTAATATTTTATTTTATTTTAGAATGTGACATACATATCTGACGTATTGTTTAGAATTTCCATTCTCGTGCGTTCATGATTATCCTCCCAATTTGATAGTAATCTCGTTTGCTATTCGGACAACCGTCGCGCCAAGACAGATTTCATTATGACACAGGATAGTTTCCTGGCAGCGTATCTGCAACATCCGTGCATATCACGTTTAAACAGATTAAAAAGTTACGAGAGAGGTGAACGCCCTTGCCGGTGAGAATTACTAGACGATAAAAAAATGACAAATTGCTGCGTGGCGCGCCGTCACGAGAGCCGGGACGGGCGAAATTTAAAAATCCTTGCAATTATTTCAGCTCATTTCGGTAATGATTTCACATTATACTTCGCGCAAAGCATGATCTTTCGCATGTTATTTGAAAGGAAGATTTTGTTATTCCAAACTATTTTTCGTAACACAAGTAAGCTATCGGATACTCGTATTAGCCGTATGGTACAGTGGTACACCAAGTTCGAATCCTAGATAATTGTTTTTCTTGTTAACCATAGAGATACCATAGAGCAAAAAAACTTCTAGAGGGCAATAACCATAAATGAATCCAATTCAAACCATTCAATAGCGAAGGAGAAAAAGAATGATTACGCAAAAGTTACGACTCATAAAATTGATGAAGTTATACCAATGGCAGCAGTCCATATAAATATAATGCAACATTATGGAAGCATAATAATAAAGGTTTATTATGGCACGTATCTAAGGAAGATAAAGAAGCCTACAAGATTGCCTGTCGGTTGCTATCAATGCGTCCTTGGACGGGCGCGCTCCCATTGTCCGACCTCCCCTTCGTCGCCGGTAGGGATGGCAGTAGTCTGATGAATTTTAAAAAGTTGCTCTACACCTCATACGTAACTCACGAATAGAAATTTAAAATAATGTCAATAATTTCGAATTCAAGCACTGCCTAGAGTATGGAATACGGGAACCGCTTATCATCGCGTCTTAAGCCTGCCTTCCGGCTATTCCAGTACAAGTAAATTAAAAAAGATAACAAGAACCCACCGCATTTCGCGTCGTGGCTCGCAATTGACGCTGCGGAGTTTTTTAGAACAAAACAATTTGGTTTTATTCATTTTTCCGTCTGCCGCGCTGCGAACTGCAGCCTGCTACATTTGTTTATCTTCCGCCCGGCTTGGAATTAGACATTCTTTTGTCCCGGCCCGTTTTTAATTGCAAAAAGAAACGCGTAATGGCTCAGTAGATGCACGGGTAAAAGGTTTGTTCAGCTTACAACGCGCGCCGGCATCAAGAACTACTCTAATCTTTGCTGTGATGTTTTTATGAAAAGTATCATTATTGTAGTGTTCTTTTCAATAACTGTATTTTAAAACATTCTAGACCGCATGACTGGTAGCATGTCCCAATTATGTTTCTTTAAAAAATCTATAAGTACTTAGAGGTGGAAATTTTAATAAATTAAGTACAACGGCATGCACTCAAAATGTCGCATTTACGAAATGAGTTGCCGAACATAACGAAGTGAAAGAGAGAAGGGTAACAAAACATAGCCACAAATAAAAAATGACAAATCTTCGTGAAAAGTTGTGTATCTCTTAGATCTTCGTAACTCAAAGCGACACTAAAATCGTAGTGTAGTCGGGCGATCACTTTGTGACGCGTCGAGGCGGAAAATACGTCGCCCGCCGCGTCTCCGTCGACTGTCCAGCTCGCAAGCAGACATTAAAGTTATAGCTTGTATGTAAATAGATGTCGTAAATATAAACTTTGCCTTCTTTAAGAGAAGTAGACCTATTAAAGAGAATAGCATAATCAATACTTTTTTAGAATTTCTCAAAACGTGTAGTGATTTAAATACAATTAGATCGTATTACTGTAACATTCGCAAACTGCAGGTTACACGTTACCAGATGGAGGTAATAGATAAACGTTAAAAAATGGTGTTCAAAATCTTCAATCGAATTTAACGAGATCGGTGAAAGTGTCTCTACAATCACAGAATAAATATTTAAATGCGGCACAGACAGGACGCAAGTTTGACGTATATTAGAGGTACCTACAGGCTGCACATACATACAAACTCGTATAGCATGAAAAAATAAATCCTCTGTCTTAAGACGGCAAACTTAAGACGGCTGATGAGATACCGTTAATTTATGACATGATACAAAGTTGTCAGTTGAATTTGAAAATGTAAACCAATAACAACATGGCCGGAATTTCAGTGCTGCCATCTGGCTAAACACTCTCTAACTAGCGGGTCATTTAGAAACCCTCATCCATCGCCGTCACGCACCAAGCATTACCGCATGCATTTACGCTAGCATCCGACGGCAGGTGATCAACGGCGCTCCGACGGGCAACGCGGAGGCGCTCGCAGACGCCGCGGGCTCCAGCAACACGACGGCGCCCGAGTCGCGGCGACGCGGGGCCTCCTCCCCGCCGCCCGCGGCCCCCGAGAAAAGGAAATGGCCTGCGCAGCCCTATCTCGACAGCGACGCGGAAGACAGAGCCACCAGAGCGCCCTCTGATGATGACGATGACACTAAGGTATGCCATTCTAATACGCATTTTTACATGCCATTTTCATGAGTGTGCTAACTTTTAATCCGCGACTTCACGTCACAGATGCTAGGTGTTCCTTATTCACTTTTCAGGAAAATGCGCTCAAGTTTGACGGAAACTAAGATATTTTTCTGTTTCCACAAACACTTAATTACAACACTTGTAATTCCAATTTAAACAAAAAAAAATTACAGCCATTCAACGAGGGAATTACTTCAATCCTCATACTTCACTTCCAGATAAAGGACCGTTCAAACTGAAGCGAATTCCGCGCGACTCGCGGGACGCCCAAAGAAATGAGAAGCGTATGAAAAAGTTAACTGGCCTGCTAATGACACTTCTCTATATAAGTATTATTATTTCTGTGAGCGTCCCGCCATGCGAGCGGGATTCGCGTCAGTGTCAACGGTCCTTAAATATTTGCCCTCGCTTTGATGATTACAGGTAGAAACTCCAGTCCGATTCCGCACATCTCCGCCTCTAGAAGCGCTGAAGCCGCGACGAGCGGGTGGAGCGTGCGCGTGCGCAGGGCCGGCGAGCGCTCGGAGCGAGCGAGCCGAACGCATTGACCGAGCCGAGCGCAGTGAGCGAGCTGAGCGCAGTGAGCGAGCGCCCGCGTCGCCGCGGCGCAGGCGGATGCCGCTGCCGCCGCCGCGCAGACACCGGCCGGCACTTGATTTTGATAAGATGCAACAGGTTAGAAATTTTAATAAACTACTGCTTGTGCTTTTTACTCCAAGGCAAATGAAGTCGAATTTCTCACCTGTGCCACATAACTTATCCATCCGCACTGCTAAAAAACGGTTTACCCTCTTATTTTTAGTGTGTCCATAACAAATTTTTAACAATTATAAATAGAATAAGCTCCCTAATACGGTTTTTCCGAATGACTACAACACGAGGTCTTTCAAAATATATATGAAAGTATTTGTCAAGGGTCAACAATGCGCACATGATACTTCTGGTACTGCGGGCGTCCGTAGTGACCGCTTACCATCAGGTGTGCCCTTCGATACGGCATGTCTTTTTGTCTTCATAAGTAATTGTATACAAAAAAGGTTAACGCAAGCAACGTCCATCAGCTAGTTCCGCACAAAACTCTATGTAATCAACGTACAAGTTGCGAAATTGCATCCGCGCCGGTGGTGTCGCCGTGTCCACTGGTCTCGGGGGGCTGCGGACAAATTGAAAAGTGCCCGCGCGCTGCATGGCGGCGCATAATTAGCGATTCACATTGCACATGTCGTGTGCTGTATGTTCCCACGCGGCGGGAACAAAATATGCAATATGCGGAAGAACATTCAGGAGATATAATTCTTAATAAAATGTAACTTTTATTATTTGCATGATGATTACTAACAAAAATTATCCGCTTGCCGTTCTACCTTATGTCTGCCTAAGCATTGGTCTGTTCTGAGGCCGAAGTTGGTCAGTAGGCTGGTTTTTCAAGAATTTAGAAAAAGCTTGGCTTAACTTTTTTAGAAATAATAATTCACACTAATAATCACGCCAGAGGCGTGGAACAGGGGCGTGGTGGTTTTGTTGTTCAAAAAAGGTGACAATACCCTATTGAAGAACTATAGACCCATCACGCTCCTGAGTCACATCTATAAGCTGTTTTCGAGGGTAATCACGAATCGTCTCGCGAACAGGCTCGATGCCTTCCAGCCTCCCGAACAAGCCGGTTTCCGAAAAGGGTTTAGTACCATAGACCACATCCATACGCTTCGGCAGGTTATACAGAAGGCCAAAGAGTATAACCGGCCACTATGCCTAGCGTTTGTGGACTATGAGAAGGCCTTCGATTCGATCGAAATGTGGGCGGTGCTTCAGTCTCTCCAGCGGTGCCGCATAGACTATCGGTACATCGAAGTGTTGAAGTGTTTATACAGCAACGCCACCATGTCAGTCCGAGTACAGGAGCAGAGCACGAGGGCTATTCCATTGCAGAGAGGTGTAAGACAGGGAGACGTCATTTCTCCGAAACTGTTTACCGCTGCTCTGGAAGATGCCTTCAAACTCCTGGAATGGGAAGGACTTGGCATCAACATCAATGGCGAGTATATCACTCACCTTCGTTTTGCCGACGATATCGTGGTTATGGCGGAATCGCTGAAGGACTTAAGTACCATGCTCAGCGACCTCAACGTGGTCTCCCAACAGGTGGGCCTTAAAATGAACATGGACAAATCCAAGGCAATGTGTAATGTCCATGTTACGCCATCACCGGTTTCAGTCGGGAACCACACCCTTGAAGTTGTAGACCAGTATGTCTACCTGGGTCAGATGATCCAGGCTGGCAACTCCAGCTTCGAGGACGAGGTCTTTCGTCGAATCCGACTCGGATGGGCGGCGTTCGGGAAGCTACGTAGCGTCTTCTCGTCTAAAATACCTCAGTTCCTTAAAACGACGGTATTCGACCAGTGTGTGTTACCAGTGATGACATACGGGTCCGAAACGTGGTCTTTGACTATGGGCCTCATAAGAAAGCTCAAGGTCGCCCAGAGAGCTATGGAGAGGGCGATGCTCGGTGTTTCCCTACGAGATCGAATCAGAAATGAAGAGATCCGTAGGAGAACAAAAGTCACCGACATAGCCCAGCGGATTAGTTCTTTGAAGTGGCAGTGGGCGGGGCACATAGCGCGGAGAACCGATGGCCGATGGGGCAGAAAGGTTCTCGAATGGCGACCACGTACCGGTAAGCGCAGCGTTGGACATCCGCCGACCAGATGGTCAGATGACCTGAAAAGGGTCGCAGGCAGACGCTGGATGCAGACTGCTGCCAACCGATCATTTTGGAAATCATTGGGAGAGGCCTATGTCCAGCAGTGGACTGACTGCGGCTGAAATGATGATGATGATGACTAATAATCAAATCATAATTAACAACGGAAACTGTTAAATTGTAAGTAGGTACGTCGATTTGATTAATTGCATAGATTTAATATATTATGGTGAATTTAAATTAAATACAAATTTTTTAAATTCAGCGTTAATTAATTAAATAATAAAAAACAGATTAATGTTATAAAAATATCTCAATGAAATGAAATGAAATAAAATTGTTTATTTTCAATAGAGGATATAAATATCACTTATTGACGTCAATTTACTTATATTAAGTTTACCACCACTTCCAAAGCGCAAGTGGAGAAGAAGCGGCGCCACAAACTCCACTGCAGCATTTTTTTCAAAACGTCAATTTACAAATAAGAAAAAACTTTCCTTAATTAACAAGTTAAATGAACGAATTTAAATGTTTGACAACATTTTGCACAATATTTTATTGTGATTTCAGATTATTTAAATTAAATAAAAACTGAATTAAAATAATAATAATAATTAAAATAATGTCAAATGTAAAACATAACATATAATATTAATGCTATGTCAATTTGTCGAGGACTCTGCACCAAGCTTAAGTTCAACATTCCTGTCATTAAGAAAATAATAAGCCTTTTTACAAAGTAGATCCATCAGGCAAACTAGTGATTGATTCAGGAAGCTTATTGTAGAAGCGTATACAGTTCTCCACAAATGAGTCTTTAACCCTACACAGTCTATAAGAAGGTAAAAATAATTTATCTTTATTGCGCAAAGGTCTATCAGTAATATCCGAGTTCTTTCTAAAAGTAGTAATATTTTTCCTTAAGCTACTGTTAAGATATTTATTTATTTAAACAACTCCCTAAGAGATTGCCTTGCGGCTAAACCATAGATGGCACTATATATACACAATACTATTCCAATATACAATATCTTTGATTAATTGACTGCCTCAAGTTTGTCAATAGCATGAAACTTGATAGTTGACTTGATTTATTAAGATTTTCTTTAAAATTCCCTTTCCTAAAATAATTTCAGGACCTGAGCACTCTTTTAGCAAACATTTAATAAAATCACAAATTAAAAAGTGTTTAGTTCAATCAGTGTCCACATCTGTAACTCAATGTAATTTATATCAATACGGTAGGCTAGCAGAATTAAATTATAGTTAATACTAGCGACTGGGCACAGTTTCGCACGGCTGCCATACACGTAATTTAGATCCATGCACGTAATGTATACTTACTTACCTTATAGTAGATTATATACGTGGTATACATATATTACGTTTAATTTATTTGTATTTTGCGTTTGAATTTCTATACCTTCATTCATAAATAAAATATTTATTTATTTAACACTTCTTTCTTCTACGTTTCATCTAATTCTTTCACATCATATATAGATAGGGCATGGATGCCGGTATTCCGGTATACCGACAAAAAATTCCGGTATTTGAGGATAAAATACCGGTATTTCGGTATTTTGAAAAAAAAAATATTTTTTTTTCAAAAGCGTTTGAAAACTATGCAGAAAGTTCGATTGCTATTACTTTCTATAGTTCATAATGTTGTTCATACCGAAGAGCTTTCCTGTAATTTGAAACACGACGAATAATCTTCATTCTAAAAAATCACCAAAGAAGCAACTACGCAAGACAAGATGCTGCATGGTTATTATAGCTATACTTATAAATATAACGGCAGGTAGAATCCGCACGTCAATGTATATTATTTAGAAAATTGAGACATATAGCTGACCCAAAAATTGTTCAGATGGTTTATTTTGTAGATCTATTGTAATTACTCATTTAAAAATATAGATACAAAATCGAAACAGAGAATTTACTTGTGACCTTACAGTGACGGAATTTTTTGTCATATATTCTCGCGTAACTACTATTGTAATGATTTCTCATGTTTTCGCGATTGTTACACATTAAATTAAACTTTTGCTAACTTCTATTACTATTAAATCAATATTATTATTAACTATTATTGTTTCACCATATAACTGTTATTGTGATTAGTTTAGTTGTCATAGCTTTATATTCATTTGTTACATTAAGTTTTCTAGTGTTTTTGTTTTTCTACATTTACTTGTGGACTTGCATGATATAGTCTCACTTGCATAGATAAAAATTAACTTTGAATTATGATTTAACTCGCTGGCCCTGTGATTTGATCCTATAAACAAACATACGAGAGAGCACTTGTAAACTGTGGTACAGGCCTAGCCTACAACATTCGCCAGTCTTCTGCACATCAAGATTTTAACAATAACTTTACTTTTTTTTATTTGTACTGTGTTGAAGAGAAATAAATACATTTTATATGTTAGGAATTTGTTGAAAGAAAATAAATTATTTCTGGGATTGAATAACATATTTTTTAGTATTCTTAATTGCCTATATTTTATAACACATACCCATCGTCATTGAAATTATTTAAACAATAATTCGCAATATTTAAAAAATATCGAAAATATACCGAAATTTCGGTATACCGGTTTTTGTCATTTCAATACCGGTATCAATATTGGTATGAAAATCATTCCGGTAGTCCATGCCCTAAATAAAGATAAGACAGAAAATAATAACAATTTTTTTAAGTTAGGTAAGGTAAGTTTCCACAGTCAGCTTAGCACCACTGAAGAATAACAGTGCCCATAGTATAGTAATTTTTCATTACTGAGAAATGAAAAAAACTGGTAGGTCCAGAGAACTTGCCCAAGCAATTTATCTCAGATTTCTTTGTAAAAAGCCATTGAGGAAACAAGTATCTAAAAACTAATACAGTATCATCATGAAACTATTACTGAATTCAATTTCTTTACTTAGTAATTACAATGAAAGCCATATACGTTACTCTGGCATAGCTCGCGTCTTTCTAGTGCCAATAAAAAAATACGAGGCGAGGCGCGCGGACTGGTTGACGTAAATGGTCAAATGGGGCCATTTGTACGCAACGCGGGGCAGTGCAAAAACTGTGCGTAGTCTGTGGTACAGTCCACAGAGTAAATATACATATTTAGCTGTAAGGGAATGGTATTATTTGCGGGATGGAGCAAGAGTTATCGGAACTGATCAAATGTGTTATTAAACAAAGGCATCGTGCGAAAATACGAGTATCTTGTGTGTTTAAGAGTATTAAATTCCAAATTTAATTTCATAGATGCCACAGTCGGATTCGTCTTTTTGTTTTAATAACTTGCTGTTCATGACAAAATTAATACGATCTACTATAAGGTGGTTGACTGTACCTACATCGAGTTTCGTCCCAGTACATCTTATATGGATCGAGAATTTTACCATTGACGATAAATGGAACTCAATGGAGTAAAACTGATCCCACATCCATTGAAGATATATGACTAGCTACTGCTCAAGGCTTCGCTCGTGTAAATTTCGGGCACCAGAGTGTAACTACAATAAAACCCGGGTTTTCTAATCTTTCTTTTAGGACTGAATAATTAAATAATATAAAACAGATTTATGTGCTCTTCATAATTTTCTACACGCTAGTTTTCGAGAAAATCGCTCTTTCATGTTTCAATGAATGTTCATCTGTTCCCTATTTTCTTCTAAACTACTAGTGATAATTAAACAAATGACGTATCGTCGTAAAGGTCTTAGTTATCCGCTGATTCTTATCTTTATAACGTCATGTCAAATTTACAACAGCGCCATCTAGAGGGTATAAAGTGAGGACCTGAAAAATAAAATATTTTTTTGTTGATGCCTTGTCACATATCAAATGAAAGGGCTAAATCAGCCCGTCTCAAAAACATATTTATTGTTAGCTTTAGCTCGCGGATTTGCTTGTTTTCTACTGATATTTGAAAAAAAAATTCATACAAATCGAATACTTCGTCTGTTCTCGAAATTTATTCTTAACTACTAGTGATAATCAAACAAATGGAATGAAAGTTAAGTAAGACTATGTGACGTCATGTTCACTTTGAAACAGCGCCCTCTATAGGACAAAGGAGTTATGGCAAAAAATATGTGTTACTGTCGTTTGGGTTATCTAATGAAATACCTTAATTAGCACATTTAAAAAAATATATAGTTAGCTTTGCTGGTGGTTTTACTTGCTTTCATTCGATAATTAGAAATATTGATAGTTTATTTTTGATCTTACACAATGTCACTTTTTTAGCGTTTACCTTACATTTATACCACTGATTGGTTGACTGCTAGAAAAAGCTTAAAGCTGGAAGCCATTAATATGTTGTGTAATAAATAAAGTTAAGTAAATGTTCTAGTCACAATATCAAATTATTTTTTTTATAATGGGTACAATTGCGATAAGGCCGCCTTTGTACCTTATTAAACATATTTTAACTGTAAAATATTTTTATGTAGTCTTGGTGCAATAAAGAGTTTTATTATTATTTTTATAAAAAAAAAAAAACATTTTTAAGTAAATATTTCGATGTTTGTGTGCAGTTGCGCGTGGGCGGCGGCGTGCGGTCGTGGCGCGCGGTGGGCGGCGCGCACGGCGGCGAGCTGTCGGTGTTCTGCTGGTGATGCAGCGCCACAGCAGGTTGGTCACCAACACCACACACCCGCCAACGTTGGCGCCAAGCCAACAATCCAATACCTCACTTACACCACACCCAATATCCAATCTGGTGACACTAGTGCACAAAAAAATCACACTAACTAGGCTGCCACTGTAGCCCAGTGATTACGGTCTTAGCCCCGGAGGCGGTGTGTTTTGTGTGGGCGATTCCCACGGGAAGCATACTTTGTTTAGTTGTTTCCAGTTTGGTTAGCACATTGCATCACCTGTTTGTTACAAAATTATTATTGCATAGTAATGGTGATTTCGTGCTTCGGAAGGCACGTTAAATCGTTGGTCCCGGCTGCCATCTGGTGGTCGTTAATTACACCAGTGTGTACAGGGTTGTTTGATCATGTAACCCTCTCGATATGAATGAATTCAAAATTCACATGGTACCTACCTACTTCATTAGAATAGGTAGGAGAGACGTTGAGATGAGAGCAAAAGTCACTTCCAACCGGTCATTCTGGAAATACTTGGGGAGATCTATGGCCAGCAGTAGACTGCTTCTGGTTACAATGATGATGATAATATTCACGTTCAGAGCACATTAGTGTCTCGTGTGCTTAATTAAAACTTACCTTATGCAGTCAGAATAAAAAGTGCTTGTGCACCTTTTTTAGAACAAAATTAACATACTACAGATTAGGTATGCACTTTTGCCGCTGGCCGTACGTTGGTTTTAGTTTAAGCTACTTTATCTAATTCAATTTGGTACTTACATTAATTCCGGTATCCCGGATTCCAGATTGTGTCGTCGGCGGGCGGTGGCGCGCTCCCCGCGTGGTGTGGTGACGTCATCACTACACACAGATACAAACAAACACACACACACCACTACACACCGCTCGGTGTCGTGACTCCACTACAGTCGTGGTGACTTACTGCGACAACCGATGCGTCCATGTTTGTAGCCCGAAACAAAGGGTTTTTCGAGAACTATTGTAAGTTCGTAATCAAACGAAATTTGCTCGAAAACTCATGCTGGTAGACTCTAGATTTTATCACTTCATATTTTTTTGTTATTTTTATTTGTCTCATCAATGAAAGAAATCTTTTGAAACATTTTATACTGGATTTTTGTAATTAATGTGTGTAAGAAGTGTAATAAGTAACTTTTAAAATTTTATATTAGGTGTACCTGAATCTAGAGTCTAGTATAATGAGACAATGTCGGGTTAAAGCTAAACTGATCTTTGTAAACGTATCCATTTAACCAAAACCAGGATACAGCGTAAAGGTTAATACAGAGACAAAATCAAATCATTGTATTTTATAGAAAATCATACCTAGAATCAAATTGGTTTTCTTAATGTATTTTATCAAATGTTATTTTATTATGAAGTCAATTTTATAGTGGCATATCACTTACATTGATTGATACGTATATTATAAATAAAATGTAATTTGAAATGAGAATTCACTCTTCGAATATAATTGTGCTTGATTCAAAATCACCTTGTTGTTGTTTGTCGCTCTACTGCAAAGTTTTGTCTCTGTATCAAAGTACTAACGCATCTAGTGCAATAAGACTGGCTAAGACAACTGTCTAAATAAATGGTCTACATTTTACAAAACTTTATAAATTGATATACCGCGTCCTACGACAAACGAATATGACTTATTCTAAACTAAATGTGTTAGGATAATTCGAGGAGCATATTATCCACTTTATTGTAGTTAATTATAAATCCTGAGCACTTTCAATTGTTTGTTGTTGAATTGTTTTAGACATAGACTTGTGGATATGATAGGCCAGTCGCACCAATGATACTTTCGTAATCTATATAATTAAAAAAAAAATGAGACATCATATCTAAATTTAAATGTGTTAGGTTTGTGTACGTGTTATTTTAAGATATTATTCGTTTCTGTCGTTTTATTTCTCTCATACACTTTTTTTACAAAATATTCTCTCAGCATCAATTTTATTTACGCTTTGGTATGACTGGTCTTCATTTTACTGTCCATGGTTTAGTCGCCTCGAGCCACGGTTCGCTCCGTTTGAGTTCCTCTGTGGTTGCACTCAAATAAATGATCAAAGTACAAATTTGTATTATAATTGTATGGAGCGTGTATGTATATACAACTTCGTATTATCGTGTCATCTTAGTCGAAACTGTATCTTTATTTGTTTAGTGACAAGATGGGAAGATCTCGCGACATGAACCAAATAGTGTTTTGAATTTTAAAATAACGCAGTTGTATATGTTATTTTATGTGTATCATTTGTATTGGATATCTTGCTGCCATTAGTGCGGATAAATGTCACTGTTTTAAATTCACCTTACATAATCTTATGCTTGTATGAATCTAAATATTATTTGAAGCTAGAAAATATATATGTTACTTTGATTTACAATTTAACATTACAAATAAATATTATATTTGTTTCTTCAATTTATCTTAGAAGAAGTCACGAGTTCTTCCCCTAATCGAAACGTTGGAAGTATTCGCTTATTCGTTTGAGCTGAGTTTAGATCAATTCAAAAATGAGCAATTTGAGGTCGAGTCTCCTACATTTTATTAAAAACTAACAAACATTTGCTAAAATCGTTTTAATTAGTTTTTAGTATTTTTAACTTTAATACTTCACACTCGCGGAACATCTAATAAATTTTCAAATCTCACCTCAAAATTACGGTAATTTGCAAGTCTACGTACTTTAGTCGGATTTTACACTCTCGTTATGTCTTGACAAGAAGGAACTGCTGAGAATTGCACAAATTACTTGCCAGACGTATATGCCACACTCACAGAAATAAAATTAAGCAGAAGTGCCATGTATCAGCCAGCTAAGCCTCTCGAGTCTTAACTTTGGCACACAAGAAACGCCCACATGGCACTTCCTACTGTCACTACATCTACCTACTGGTGCCTTACTATCATCTCTAATAGCAGGGCAGAAACGAGTGAGCAAGAGAAATGTCGCCTTACTCCTTGTATTGCGCCATCTCGTTCACTCACTCGTTTCTGCCCTGCGTTTAGAGGTGATAGTCAGGGCCCAGTTCTTATTTCTGTGACAATGATTGATTAAAAAGTGCTAAATAAGTAGGAGACTCGAAGTCAAACACTTAGCTCATTAACGAGCCCATATGACGGTAGAGCTGTGTTTTGTACGAGGCCATTCATTGCTAGGATACGATACCCAAAAACTACTTTTATTGTATCAATGTGATAAAACTGTATTGTTGTATTGAAGCCTAGTTGTAACGGAAACAAATGTTTTACGATTGTTGTCTGACTCGAACTTGTCTTTGAATCGCAAAAATGTAAATTATGCGGGTACTTTTAAAAACGGCAAGAACCGTTTAACATTTGTATTCAGCTTCACTAGGCTTAGTGTCAGCACCGAGGGAAGCGAAAAGGTTAATGAATAAAGTAAATATTACCACCTTATAAGAGTACCCAGCCATTACAGATCGTCGCGACAGACATTTTTTTTTCCTAAAAATGTAGCGGAATCGTAGCCACCTTATCAAATGTAACCGCTGGGTCGGATGATTTGCATTCGATATAGAATGATATATATTCGATATAATATTTTTTTAATAATATTTTTTGCGATTTTGGGTGGGTAATACTTTTCAAAAATAACACTTCAAATGATTGCTACAAAAATTCATTCTCGTATTTCGTGTTCAAAATGGCTGAAGCCACTGAAATTATTTAATAACACTTACTCGGCGTACTTTCTGTATCAATTCGCTTCCCTTACCCCGTGTTGACACTTAGCGGAGGGATGCTTGCATCGCCTCGAGTTTGATCTCGAATTGCGACTGACTGCGGGATATTTGTGTTAAATGGACCACGCCATCTATACATCGAGAAGGGTACAACAGTCGGTAAAATATAATGTGAAATTTAACTTTAGAAGCCGCTTTGACGAAACGGTACATTTTCTTTAACTTTAGAAGGTTACGCGTGGCTCAAACAAAACAAAGTTTATATCTTATTTAACATAAGATTGTTTTACTGTGTTATTGAATTGGTTTATTTAACAATATTAATGACATTTTGATAAAACTGCTGGACAGAGCGCTTATTCAAGTTATTACTTACAGCATGATTAATCAATCTCTTCAGCTCAATATTACCATAAAAATTTTAGATTTCTACCGCTTGCCAAGAGCAAATGGAGTCTTAAATCATTTCATTGTGCACCGTTGCGAATAAATGTACCATTTCGGTTTTAAATTAACACGTCTTGACTGGTCTACCCTTTTCGAATGTTTCGCTTTAGTTAGACATTTGATAGTTCCCTTTTTAGCATGAATATCATCGCCATAACACGTGATTCCATCATAGGATTAAAGTTATTTTACCATTATGTCAATTGTTGTGACGACGGGCCGCGCTACGGAATTTCGTGCAATATTTGAGAAAGATTATTATGGATAAGTCACATGAACTTAGTAATTAAATAGCTTTAGGTTTTTTTAGCACGGGAGTGATATTTTTGAAAAGCGTGACCCACGCATAATTGAGACGAATGTTTTTCGTTCGATACCGAATGATTTTCATTCGCCATAATCACCGAGTCGAACGATTGTCATTATGAATTTAAAAAATCGTCCTTTTGATCCTACATGACATGCTGTTTTCATTGCATGGTTTCATATTTTTAATTATTTTATTGCAGAAAATTCTCATGTTTGTAAGGAGTGTTAGTCTTAGCGGTTATTTTTAAGATGTTTATACAATTAGCCCATTTGGACGAAAGTTACCAAGTTCATGTGAACTAGCGGTGGTCAAGTCGGTAGTACTTACGCGTGTCCGTCGGTCGTACAAGTCACGTCGGTTGTACCCTAGTGTTAAATTTAGTTTAAGCGGGGCTAAACATTTTGTTATCTGTATTGTTTTATATCGAAAACGAAGTGATACAAGAGCTTATAACCTATAGAGATTACACAAAGTAAGACCTTTTAAGAGTTATGTTTTATGCTATGTTCCGTTAGGGAAATATCTGTTATTTTTTGCTTACAGTGTAATCTCTACGTGTTATAAACTCCTTGAATGCAAACATAATAAATATGTGGTGCGAGTGAATAAATTTCAAGTGAATTTAACGATAAAGACATTTAACAAATTTTCAAATTAATAAAGTACTAAGACTTTTTTAAAATCGCTTAAAGATGTATGTACATAGTGTTAAGTTACGTAGAGTTAAGTGCAGAATTAGATGTAGTAGGTATAACAAATTGTATGGCGGAGGCGCATGCGCCCATCTTGTTAAAACGGAGAGTTCGCGGGGAAAACAATCAATGTTAATTTCGTCCAAATGTAAAAACAATCACACAGAAGAAATCAATAAACCATAAGAATTTAATTGAAACTGAATTCTCTCTCGTCTTATTATTTAATCAATTTCAGCGATTGGTTCTAAGCTTCTTGGTGATTCCTTGGCAGCTAAATAAGCGCGCGAAAACGATAATTATAAATTTCATTAATTGTGTTTCCCGAGAAATTTTCAGCATTATTCGTTTATGTTTACAACCGTCAATGCTTGCGGCCGCACGATATAAGATACTCTTTTTGTTCCAACTAGTTTTATATAGGTTTGCCTCCATTTTGTCTATTTGGTTTATCACAAAATGGCTGCCAAACAATTTCGATGTATCTCGCAAAGCAAGGCTATAAAGAGATGAGACCAAAAAGTCTAGGATGAATTTAGAGGCATACAAGGTCGACTGACCTTTTTAATCGCCAATTCATGCATTACGTGCGGCGCGGCGGAGCTACGACATTTCAGTTGTTATTGTTGAAAGTCGTGTACGGTACTTGAAAGAACATTATATCAGCTTACGATTAGTCACGGAGTAAGAAAATTTGAAACCAGAATATTCGAGAATGTTTTCGGTAAATTCTCTTAAATTTTCACGTTACGGGATCGTTCTTGTAGGTACATTAAGTTTTAAATTATTTCAATTCTCCAGGAACTTCTCACGCAAATACAGACACGCAATTACAATATTATAAAGTGTCAAGTCCAATACCGGGAACCCTATTTTTAAAAGAATGACTCAATGATAATTTCATAATCATAACACAGAACATAATCGATTCGTGATAAATAGGATTCCTGATGATCGAAGAATTTATCGATGATAGTTTTTCGAGTACCTTACAAGACTGTTTATTTACGTTAACCTGTGTTGATGGGATGGACAAGCTATGGGCTAGATAGATCTGCCGTTGATTATATGATCTCTACTAACTCGAGATTCCGCCGAGCTCGGCGCTCGTCCGATTCGGTCCTAATCGATTATGAAGTCCTAAAAGTGTGACTCACGCAATATCGATGAGTCGAATAATTTTCGTACGATATCGAATGATTTTCATTCGTAATAATCGGTGATTCGTACCATTTTCAACATGTGAGTCATACATTTCAAAAATAGGACTAAAGGTAGCATTTCGAACGACAGACGTCACAACATTTTAGCAAACATTTTTATGATCAATGATTATTCTTAAAAAAACGGTGTCCAAGGTCAAAATTTGGTGTATTACCAAGTCATAACATACAGTGCGCTAGTATTATGCAGCTGGATTGCCAATTATACTAATTGTAGAAATTGAACGACTATGCGCGTTTTACATATCTTTTCAGTATGACGGTAGCGACAAGACTGTAGTCTGTGTTCAAAATTCTACCTTTGAATTATGACAGAAAATATGATATCAATTATGATTGGCTAATTCATTTTTTTTCAAATAACAGTTACCTATATCAATTTTTATAGAAACTACAGAATAAACCTAAGGGCTGCATCAAATGTGGTCTACACTGAATATCTATAACGTTTTCTGTCACGATTATTCAAAATCGACAAAATTTAATGCAATGAGGCCCGAGTTTTGTACATAATTGCCGTACCAAAACCATTAAAGATATGTTAGATTTCTTTAATTCAATTAAAAGAAATATTCAATTGGCATTATTATAATGACAATGGTGTTAAAAACTCAGCCTCAGGATGAGCGACAGAGCAAGCAGTATCATGTAAGTTTGCAACAATCAATGGTGATATTATACAAAATAATTTATATTATGTTTTTATATATTGATTAACAACGTAATAAAGAGTGAGCAATGGCACATCTTACACCGCTGTTTTATTGGTCTCATTTGTTGTGACGTCATAACCTGCTAATATAAGGTGGATTTAAATTAGCAACCAAACTTATGATTTCTGGAGGTATATTTTTGAAATCAAAATCACGTGACGATTTATTTTCATTTGTGCGACAGTGAGATCACTTACCAACGTTCAGAAATTCTGATAACATGAATGGTATTTTGTTACTTCCACTTACGTTCAACATTTACTAGAAGCGAGCGATTTTAAATAGAATACTGAATGTAACAAATAATATATATGGAAAACCAATGAAAACCGTAAGACACCATTTTTAAGTTACATTTCAAAAATTGGACCCTTACTGCAGACAAATATTAGACACGGTGAAAACAAAAATCTTTATTCTATCAATACGTATTCAAATGCTCTTGGGGAGTGTACACAAAGACAATATTAAATAAAATACCTTACATTTATGTGAATTTATTTATTTACGATTCATCAGGAGAATTAAACTAAACAACTAAAAAATAAAATTGTAAATGCCAGGTTTGCTTAAACTAAATCAATAATAAAATAATAAACTAACAAAATTAACTAAAACGATAATGTTTCATATTAGCCACTCACGCATCCCTATAGATGCGCTATACTTAGTATTATGAATGCATATTAATAAATACGGAAAAGTCTTTAGAAAAAAAAAAAATCAAACGGCTGGGGTAAACAGCAGTTTGATTTTTTTTAAACTAAATTATGTTCTGTTTCGTTCATTTATGTCAAATTATCGATATGAGTGCGAACACGACTCAACATATTTTAGGTTAACTAGGTTTGACAAACGTTCGTTATTTTATATGAATAAGGTGCTTTGGTTTAGTATAAAATAGAGACATACTCCTTTATGTATGTCTAGGAGATGGGTGTATGTTTATGGCAGCAAAACTTAGTATTTACATAAATATATATTTTAATCCGAATAAGTAATCATGCTATTTCTGATATAATAATAAAAGGACAGTAATAAGTAATAAATAAAACTTTTAAAACAATGGTTTTTAGTTAATTTTGTTAGGTTTTATCCGTCATATTTAAAAAATTGCGAATGGTTCACAACGAATTTTTGTCTCTTCAATATAAAACTTAAAAGACAAAATATCTAACATTTACCAAGCATTTGTAAAACGGTATCAAATTAAATTATGTCATAAAAAAATAATCACAATGAGATGACTTGATTCCATGAGAGTTATTCATGAGTAATTTATTTTAAAACCAACAGATTTGTTTCTTAAATAAAATTTCAGTCCATTTTTTACTTAAATGCTAGATAAAGCATAGGCCAGAATAGATAGAGAACTTGGTCTTAGTAAGAGGAATTAAAACAATGATTTGATCGGAAGATATTAAATTATATTGTGTATGTATTAAGTTTATAAGCAATGCACTATTACTCGTATTTTAAAATTAATTTTGTAAAATAGTGTATTTGTTTTTTTGGAATGATTTAAAGAGTACATACAAAAAAAGTCCAACAGTTTAAAAAGGTTTTGCTGATTTAAATAAATAGTTATAGACGTATGCCAAGATATATGACAGTTTAAAGTTATCTACTTTAACTTAAATAATTGCTATTTAAAGTTATCAACCTTCACACCTTCCGAACTCTAGAAACACTACATAAGGTGAAGTGTAATTAAGCACAAGTCAACTCTATCTATCTGGCTAACAGATTCTTACAATATTGGCAAAGAAACTCACTTTTTCACTTATCCTTCGCGATACTAAAATATTTTAATAATGTTCTACTTTTCTTATTACTTTTAGGAGTTTTCTCTGAAACTGAGCCTCGTCTTGGAGGTACATTTTCTCGTGGACTTAGGGAAGTAGGGCTGGAAATATTTAATTTATCGTCTTGTTTCCCGCGCTTTTCACGAGATATTCTCGTCAACCAATCAGTGGTTTCCTTTTTCTTTCTAACCGGCGACATTAGCTTCAAATGTGGAGCTTCGCCGGTCAAAACGAAATTTGGCAAATCCTTTGTCGGCGTTGTGAACGATACAATTCTTACTTTAGTCGGTGATACTTTCACGGGCGATCTGTGTATCAAGTCCGGTGATATTACTTTAGGACTTTTAGGTGATATAATTTTAGTGTTTTTCCTTTCGTAATTCTTAGTAGGTGTCATGAATGATGTTCCTGGCTTTGGAGAAGCGTAAGTCCAATCATTTGCCCCTTCTAATATACACTTTTTGACGGGACTTGGATCATCTGAACTTTCTAGGCGTCTTTTGATACCAGCTGGAAGTAACTTGACATCCTCTGTATCTGAATCAGTTTTAGCTCGTTTTCCACCTATTTCACTGTCTTCTGTGTCTTTAGAAGCGTTCATGAGGTCGGTTAAGCAGCGTTTAGTTTTCTTAATAGACGTTATTGCTTTTAACCGTTTAGCGCTGTACGAAGTAGGTGTACAAATCAACTTTCTCTTTAAAGAACTTGGTGTTTTATCCAATGCTCCCCATTGCGGCATAGTCCCGACTTCAGTTCGAGGTACTACTTCCGCTTTGCCTTTAAATTCTATGTCTGTTTCAGGGAATTCGCGCCCAATCCTCCATATTTTGTGCCTTGCATCATCACTGCATGTAACTATCTTCATGTCCCCGGTCGGGCACCAAGCGGCACAAGTTACTTCAGCCCAATGTCCAGTCAATTTTACTATTGGTTCTGAATATTTGACATTCCAAATGTAAGCGTTTTTATCACTACTTCCACTGACTAAATACGTTCCGTCTGGGCTTAGACCAGTTTTGATGTAAAAAGTACTGTTTTCATGGCCAATATACCTTTGTTCAGGTAGAGAATTGTAAGTTGAAATATTGAAACAGTATATGACATTATCCATGCAACTGGCGTAAAGCCTCATCCTAGCATCATCTATGATCAGATTCGTGTAACCATTCTTAGTCGAGCTTCCACAGTAAGGTATAGAATGTTTCGGGAGCGGTTCTCGCTTATAAATGTTATAATTTTTCCTCAAATCCCACACTTTGATGTTTCCATCACATTCGCCACAAGATATGAGTGTTTGATCGTTTTGGAAGACGAGCCCAGTTATGCTGATAGGTCTATGGTTATCTATTCTCGGTCTTTTCCCGTGGGATCCAGGGGTTTTTGGCATGTAACTTGAATGGCAGTTCATTAGGCAGTTGTCTGGTTTTAATATGACGGATGGTTGGCTGTTAGCTCGGATATCCCAAATGAGGATGTGTCCGTCGCGGGCCCCGGTGGCAAACACGGAAGGCTCGTTTGGCCTGAACACGGCAGTTTTGACGGATTTAGTGTGGTTAGAGAACACCTGCACATTCTTCGGAGTGCCATCGCTGAGATCCCACAGGCATGCGGTGTGATCGCCTGTAAAGTTATTCAATTATTTAAAAAAATATTATTGTACCCCAAGTAAAAAAATACTTAAATTGGAGTACTGCACAGCTTGGAGACTCATTGTGTGGTCAGGATCCGCAGTAGTGAGGGACCGATGAAGGAGAAACGCGATTAAAATAGATTAATTAATTATGTTCTTAACTTAAACTCAACTTACAGGTTCGTCAAGCTTGCGTTTTCTGATGACTTTCTAAATATATCACTAAATTGTGTCAAGCCCTCAATACGTTAAAATGATTCACAAAAAATTTGCAAAATTACAGATATATTTTGACTACAATGATGCCACTAGCATACAAGTGAAATGTCGATCACTCAACCTCGTCCATCATTTGTTATCTTGCTACACTGTACTTCTAGAACTAAATAATTTATTTATCATTTATTTATTTAATTATAGACAAGCAGCTGTTACAGCTGATGCGTCTATATCAAGCAGTGTATGGTTCATATCATAGAAACAATGCATCAATATAAAAAATTTAAACAACTTAATGTTTGCACCCGATTGTCAGTGATATGTCACCAAAGGGCTCCCTCCTTTTCAAGCCATATTGCATGACGAGAACTAAATATAAAAACAACCAAACAGTTTAATCAAACTGTAAAAATGGTAGAAAATATGACAGAAACCAGATTTAGAGCCAAACCGTTAACCCGCTGGACTGACTTTGCACAAGCTGCTATGTTAACTGTGTTTGACAAAAGAAATAAAAAAAAGCTTTGAAATTGCAACATCCAAGAGGCCATACACCAGGCTCAGAATAGATCTGCCTAAAGTGGGTGATAGACGCACGAACTTAAAGTACGCGGTTTTTAAGTTTGCGAACTTACTCGGCTCGACGTCGGTGACACACGTGAAGCTTGCTCGCGATGTCGTCGACAGAAGAAGCTTTGTGTTATTTAGGAATAATGGCTGGTTTACACACGATTCAGTGGCGGCAATGCGGTGGCGTCATGGAATCCGTCAATAAGAATGCTTGTGGAATATAAATCAATTATTACCGGAATAGGGAATCGAGGGCTACAGCGTTAATAAATATTTGTCTAGGAATGAATATTGGGGGTTTGATTAATTCGGATGTCAAAAACAAAATAAAAGATAAACATAATACTTGGAAGTTGATAAAATAAAAAAATCTACATGGTTGGGGGCTGGTGCTAACCAATATATTTCCAGAATAAAGTGGTTAAACGAATTGGATGCATTCATAAGAGTTGTAGTTGTAGCTATCAAAAGACAAACAAAAAAGGCAAAAACAATGGTAGGTTTTTTATATAGAAATGTGTCCGTGAAAGCACTGGATCGCCGCACTGGATCGTGTGTACACCAGCCATTAATGGCGGCTCGCGGCTCGCTGTGCTGCCACACGCACGAGCCGAGACGAGCTACGAGCAAGATTTCAAACCGGTTGGATCGCCGACGACTTGCGCGGCGGTTTTAAAATACGCGTATTTACGGTGACACACGGGCGAAAAAGGTCGTCGAGCCATAAGTTCGCGTACTTACTCGCACGTCTGTCACCCACTTAAAAGAAACTAACTGCCAAATTGAATCCTGCTACAGATGGACTTTCAATTATGAAGAAAACAACTTTGAACAAGTAACAATTTTGATATCATAAAATCATTTTTTGCAACAAATTAGTCAAATGACTGATTTCAGTTTTAAAAACAGCATTTTTTGCATGGAAAGAGGGGAAAATACCTCTTGGTGATTACTTCTTCATCGGTCCCTCACTGCTGTGGATTGATTACATATCACTTTTCAAGCTATATGATCCTCTGAACAATGCACCGCTATGTATACACTATCCCCTGCAACCTTTCTCACACTACTTACTTACTATGATCTCTTAATTCCATCCAAAATAATTAGTTAAATAATGTGAGTAGTAAAATTATGTGAGAGTATACAAGACATAAGGTCTCACTTAGTCACTCTCATTTGGATGGAATCAAGAAACCATAGTGAAACGGGCAGGTCTTAGGAAAAGACTAGTATTATATAAAGTAACACTGGCAAGCCACTGAAGTGGTTTTAGTTGTGATTAACGAAAAAAATGTTTTAATTTTTTTTTGTTTTCATTTTATATTCATGTTTGAATATTTCTAAAACAAACCAACACCATATCAAAATTTGTTTGTTTACATTCAATGTTAGAGAGGGAGAGAACAAAGGGTCATTATTTCTTTTCTTTAATGAATATTAAACAAGAAGTGTACATTACCTGAGACAGTAACAAAGTTCATGTGGCGAGGCATCCACGCTAGGTCAAACACTGCGTTGTTGTGACACTGGAAGCTGTCCAGCAAGCCCGCCGAGCTGATGCTTGTTGTGTCCTAGAATTAGGGATTATTCAATTGCTTGCTCCATTAATAAGTTAATTTTTTGAAATTAATTCAGTAGTTTTTAACTTAAATGTTTGAACACAAAAACAAATACATCAGTTTTATTATGATTATTGCTATGCTATATTATAGAAACTTCATTATTAATTCGCACTTATAATATAAGTACGGATTACCTTTTTGTAAAAGATCTATGGGTAGTTTCCACAAACTTACTCTTTCATTCAAAGCAAAATCATTTATAAAATGAAATAAAAAAACCTATCAAGCATGTAGAGTGTATTTACCTGTAGAGCCACACGTCCATCTTCATTGGCAATCGCGAGGAAGTGTTCGTAACCATGCGCCTCAGAGAACCGGCAGGCAAAAATAGGAGGATCGTGGTCGAATTGCGCCGCAATCGACGGACTCTGAAGCCCATAGAACGACTCCTCGCCATTAACCACCAACCGCTTCAGGACATTGTCGTAATTGAAGCGATAATCTGCAAATTAACAACAAGTGTTTACGTGTTTTCTACCAAGCAAGTACCAGACGACAATCCGTTTAACAGTATACTTACAAATGCCTAATTGTCGGTCAATGATATTCTGAATATAACTCATGATAGAAGCACTTTCATTCCGTATAAAAATCACCATAAAAATATTAATTTACTAGACTTTTCCACGAAATACGAGACCATGTTTTTCTTTCTAAAAGAAAGTTGTTGTTATGAGGTTTCGTCCTGACTGACAGTGACAATAAAAAATGGCGCCAACAAAGTTAGGCACCCGAGCATGGATCTAAAGCTTGGATAGCGCGCAGGCACACAATACGCTGATGAGAGCATGCATTGCGTTACCCACCTCTCTCTTTCTAACTTGTTATCTGTTAGGGTGTGAATCTGGGTGATGGCACAGCACTTGAACTTGAACAACCATAAAAGTTGGAAAAAATTATAAACAGTTACGTAGCAAACTAGCAATATAATCTTTATTTTGAGGTAGATTTTTATTTAAAAATATAAAATTATTATACTTGTTTTTGATATAGTAATATAAAGCCCAATTATATTAAGCAAACTGACATTTCCTGTATTTCTGACTAGGCAAAATTTTTGAAGTGATGGTAATACTTTTGGAAAACAGAAGTTACTCCAGGTCAAATTTTCTGCCATCAGCCTATTGTATGCCGTTTTGATTTCCAACTTTACCTTTAGTTCCATGCACCCGATAGGTACTTGAGGTGTCTTTTTTTTGTAATAAGTTTTACGGCCATGGATACAAGTCCTTTATAGCCCTTCTTAATTTTTCTATTTTCTTCAGTCCTACAGTGTGATTCGTCAAGACCTAATCAAGTTTGTCAGTACGTAGTCAAGTCTTGTCAGAAGAATCAGCCAAGTGAAGTGGTAGAATAACTGCACTTGGCGATTACTTGGAGCTTTTGGCAGCAAGCATAAAAATCACATAATCAAACACTGTATCACTTCGCAACACTTGCGTTTGTTAACGAAAACTGAATAATAATCTACCAATTATGCACAAACACTTAAAAAAATAAACAAAAATTTTGATAAGTAACATATTTGATATTGCTCTTCACAGCTTCCCGCCCAAAAGTCCTGATTTCATATTGAATAGAGGTAGAAGTGACGTTGCATTCATTTGGGTGTTATCTTTTTTTCTTAATTGTAAATTGACGTTTTGAAGAAAATGCTGCGGTGGAGTTTGTGGCGCCGCTTCTTCTCTACTTGCGCTTTGGAAGTGGTGGTGGTAAAATTTTAATAAAAAAAATATTTTTAAATTTTTTGGCTTTTATTCTAAGAACGAAAGCCATACAAAAAATTTAATTAAAAAAAATAAAACAAACTAGGAAGTTAAACATACACTAAAACTAAGACTTGTTATAACAAAAAATAAAACTAAACCTCAAACTAAAAAGACATTGATAAATAATGAAATACATAACTAATAGATTTTTATTAATTTAAGTTAAAAAATGGAGCCCAAATCGCTGCCATCACAGGGTAATGTACCCGGAAGGCTGGCGGCATTTCCTCTCTGGATAGACATGCTGATCCTCTGACCGAAATATGTGCCAGCCCTTGGGTCCCCGGAAACATCGACAAGGCGTGCGGATATCTCTTTGAACAAGAGTTTTGCATCCGCACCCCATGGCCCCATAGTCTCCACAGCAAAGGGCACAAATATATACGGCTCTCCTAGAGTCGCATATTTGCGCCTCTTATTGGACTCTGCTGTCGCAGCAGCCGCACCCGCCCTGCAGGCAGTCGCTTGTATGTGGGATGGTGCTACTGTATCCACACAAGTAACATCCCACACTAGCGACTTGCCATTTCTCCATAGAATGAGCGTCATACCGTCGGGTCGATTACCATCATTCCGAGCAATGCCTGCAGGCTCCAGCACTGCGGGCACACCGGCACTGGCAAGCTCCCGGCGGATGACGTCATTTAGAGCAGCATGGCGCGAAATGCGACCTGCACTGAGGAGACAGGCCAAGCCGTGGTGACTTAGGGAGTCGACGCTTCACCCGCAGCGGCAGCGATGAGGCTCATTTGTCCTAGCCCCTAACCGCAGACATGCCGCCAAGCTGAAACTAGTCCTGTCCATCAATGTACCAACATTTGAAGGCGGAATGGCATTCAACCAGAACCCTGACTCAGGTTCACAGGTAGCCAGGAGACGAGATCGTTCTGCTTGACTATCAGATGTCTCCGATAGATATTTTTGGACATGTAGGCAGAGCGGCTCATCCCAATGTCGCTGTGAAACCAGGTTCAGGGGTAGATTGGGCGTCTTCAAAATCTCTTTATTCGTTTCGTATATGGCCTTCGCAAATACGACCACGTTTCCTAATTTCGCGCTGATCTCAAGTGGCTCCCTATTCGTCGTCGTCGAGATTTACATATTCTGTCTTTACTCTTCACAATCCTTTTTAACCCTTCCTCGCCCAGCTATCTAAGAAGCCTATTTCAATTTCGTGGTGATGTTGAGGATCGCTCACTGCGCAGTGCTGAGAGACTTCGCATATTAATTCCAACTCATTCTACTCAGTTCTACTCTGGTTCCTTCGCTGTACAAGCCGCTCGTCTATGGAACTCACTGCCATTCACCGTTCAGTGCGCCGAAACGTTAGCAAGCTTCAAATCACAAGTCATGTCGCACTTTTTACGTGATACTACTACTTAATACTATCCTTACTTATCATGGCTATGGTATTCTACCTTGTTTGTAGTAATGGTGTGTGTATGTGTAGTGAATATGTTGTTATATTGTATGTATATATAGGTGTATATAAGTAAGTGTGTAATATACATTATATGTGTAAGTTTATGTTTTGATATTTATTAAAATTATTATGTTACTCTTGTTGACACCTACCGCGCACAATCTTTAATATTTTTACTCAATTTTCCGTAAGGTTGCCTGGAAGAAATTGCTATTGCGATAAGGCCGCCTTTGCGCAAGGTTATTTTTCTTGTAATTACTTGTATTTAACAATGTATCCCTATTGTGCAATAAAGAGTTTTTGTATTGTATTGTATTGTATTGATATGCGAACCGGCTGCACTAGACCAAGCGTTTCTGGCCTCCGTCAAACACGCTGCCTCGACATCGCAAAGCGACGGGTCTAAGTTTTTTCCAAGAAGGCTAAGCGTGCTGTAAACGTAAGACAAAAAGGCTGGTAGTGCCGCACTAGAAATTTTCCTTATACCAAGACCACCATAGCGTTTAGCGTTAGCGGTTACGTGGCCTGATTACAGCATCTGTCGTTCAGGGGACAGTTTAAAATGTTGATCAGCGTTTCGCGCACACATTGGTCTAAACGGGACAGAAGCTGGACGTGGGACCAAAGTGGAGTACATCGCAATATGTAGGTGGTCTTGAGCATGAAAAGACAAAACTTTAATATTGTATAAGCCAAATGGGGGTTGAGATCTACGAGACGGCTGGAGGATGCTTCAAAAATAGAGATTTGTTCCTCTACATAATTTGAGAATGCATCCTTCAACACAGGTGCCCCTAGGAGGCGAAGAGATTCATTATTTACAATTTTTATATATATATAAGAATATTAAATTTTCGAAAAATTTCGTCACTAGAATGCAACACGTCCTTAAAATAAATCTCACATTTAGAAATTTTTTAATCCAAACCGATTTCGTTAAATGATTTTATAATTTTCTCTAGATCAGATAAAACAGATTCTGCGTCACCTCCTAAGGTTCCGTCATCTAAATACCACATGTTCAATTTTTAAGCCAAATTTTTGATTAATGGGTTTATAGCCAAACTAAATATGGCGGGTCCGAGAGGGTCGCCTTGCTGACAGCCGACTGCAGACTCTAATTTTTGACCTTCATATATTAAACAAGCCGGCTTACTATAACACTGCCACATATAGGCATATGTGGCAGGTATGATGTTATTTATTCGGGACAGCAGTGCGCCCCTATCAACCGAGTTGAATGCATTCTTTACATCCACCTTCAGCAAGACCTTACCTCCAGCGGCTTCACAGCCCACTTTACTTCCAAAACCTAACTGTAAAGGCTGGAATTCTTTTTCAAGCACAGGCAAGATGTATTTACAACAGATTTTCGAAGCAACGCGGCGGATGGTGTTACCTACAGCAATAGGGCGAATGCCACCATCTCTCTTGTGGAGTGCGCACAGGTTAGCACCATATAGGACTTCTACGACATCCTCGTTTACCTTTCCAGAGAGCATTAGATTAACGAGCCGCGTCAAGTCCTCCAGGAGGGCAGTACCGACGTCGCCGTTGGCGCCACAGATTAGATCCTTTAAATGTTGTGGCGTCAATCCGTCCAGGCCGCCCGCAGAACCCCTCCTGAACGACATGATCGCAGCCCGCACATCTCCTGTTGTGGCCTCTGGTGTGCGCATAGAAGGATCAGGGGCATCCGGTAGACGTGATGTTGCTGAAGGCTGAGGATGTTTCGTCTTTAAAGCTGAAGTACGTTTCTGGAGTATTAGGAGCAACAACGTAGCTGGAAAACAGAAGTAAAGCGGTTCCCTTTATGTCACCTTCATTCATTTTCCCTTCAATTTTTTTCGAAACATTATAAATACTTGATTTTTTTTCATGATCTAAAATGGACCTAACATTGAGTGAGCAGTTATTCATTAAATTAAACTATTTTAATACGGTTTTATCTCGTTTATTACTTATTTATTTACACCTGACGTTTCAAACACTTTACAGCGTTCATGGTCGCAGGCAGACTAAGTTAACATTTGTCTTTGATGTCATAAGATTACAAACTACCGCCTGAAATTTTTATTGGGAACTATTCCGATTCACGCAGTATTGGCTCACAGTATCTAAGGGTCTTGCAGTCTGCTTCCGAGTTTGAGATTTTATTAAGTTAATGACTGGGTCCCAAGCTGGCGGTACCTGCCATCCATCCTCTCTATTGAAATTAGGATGTTTTTTTAATTTCAATAGCTTCACGTAACATCCTTGGAATGAATCTGTTTTCCTTTGCAAGGACTTGAGGATTATCAAAACGCATATAGTGGTTGGGTTTGTCTAGAGCAGTGATTCCCAAAGTGGTCCAGGTGGACCCCCAGGGGTCCACGGGAGACTTGCTGGGGGTCTACGTAGGCGTGAACAAAAAATGGGGGTCCATAAGATGGTAATGGGGGTCCACGAAAATTTATCTGCTTTTGATAGTAAAGAGCAAAAATGTAAGCATAGTTTTTATAAGGGCCTACCTACATTGTTTTAAGTACCTATCTAAGCAGATAATATTTTAATAAGGCAAGCGACTGTTACTTGTCCAAACTTGTGTATTCGATATTACGTACAATTTCGTGTACAGACTTGCAAAGCGCTATCCGCCCGACAATGCTTAATGCTTGTTCAGACATGAACTTGATCAACACTATAAATACTTGATGCCAAAGGCAACCAAACGCATTCATTTGTTTCCGGAATTTCGAAAACAAGGCGGAATTTGGAAAAAAGTTGTGAGAAAATTTATATCTGTGTTTGCTAGTGCCGGAGAAAAGTAAGTAACCTACCTTTTTTTGTTATAGTACTTAAGTATTTTGTTTACGTGTACTAGTCGGTTGATCACAACGGCCTGTATAGATAGGTAACTTAGTAACTTACAGATATTTTAATTGTCCTCTTTCGATTTGAAGACAAACACAGCACGTTTTATTCAATTGTTTTTTCACGAGAGAAGCACTGCCTCTCTAAAAAGGCCGAATAAGCAATATTGCAGAGCAATTAATTTTGTAATTTTTCTTGCAAATAACTACTAATTTTATAAAACAGTAATTTCATAATCATGTTAAATTGATTTTGAAGTAACTATTTTATCAAAACTATTCCTTTTCGGAAAGAGCGAGCGGTGCGCGGGCGACGGGAAAAGGGCGGGGCTTGAACTTCGATGCCTGTTTGTCACGTTTTAACAATGAAGCCGCAGACAAAAAATACACAAATACACGGAGCGCGTGAACTCATTGATTTAATAAAATGTTAGTTATCGTTTTTATGGACAATTTTGGGATTTCGACGTTTATTTTTTCCTACACAAATATGATCAGTATTCGATACTGAGTACACTAATTTTTATTTATACTATTAAAAATTAGTGGTAAATTATGTACTTTAAAATTGATACCGTTTTGTGAAAACGTTTGTATTTGTCTCAGCGGTTTATTAGTTGGTCCCTTTACAAGCCGTAATTCTATTTCCGCGTGCTGACAAAGGCTGCGGTGTGATACCTATATTCAGAAAAAAACTTGGTTACTAAAACATTTTTTTTACAGGTAAGGTAACTGACACGAAACATGGCTACAGCAAAGAAAAAATGTCGACAATATAGTGTCGATTATTTGAAATATGGTTTTGTTCCATCAGAGGCAGACAAACAATTGCCCATGTGCCTATTATGCAACAAAGTTTTGAGCAATGACTCTATGAAACCATCAAAGCTCGAAGATCATCTAAAAAGGTGTCATACTGATAAAATAGGTAAAGATTTAAAATATTTTCAAACATTGAAAGAAAAATATGGAAAGAGACCCACCATGCACAGTATGTTCGCTTCAACATCTCAAAGTAACGATGATGGCTTGCGGGCATCTTACAATATCTCATTACTTATAGCAAAATCGCACACTATCGGAGAACAATTAATTTTACCCGCTGTTGAAGAGGTTTTAAAAACTGTTTTGCACAAATCTCCATATGACGTACTAAAAAGAATTCCATTAAGTAACAATACTGTACAAAGACGCATTGATGAAATGAGCTCTGATATCGAAAGCTTTTTGTGCAATCATCTGCAAAAAACTCATTTTTCTATACAACTGGACGAGTCAACGTTACCCAGTAATGAAGCATTACTATTGGCATATGTCCGATTTATTGTTGAGGAAGAAATTCACGAAGAATTGCTATTTGTCAGAACTTTGGAGACTGACACTAAAGGCGAATCAATATTTAATGTCCTGAGTAATTTTTTTACGGAAAAATCGATCCCATTTACAAACATTATTTCAGTGGCAACAGACGGAGCTCCTGCAATGGTCGGGCGATATCGTGGGTTTATAAGTCATCTCAAAAGAATTATACCAGGACTTACAGCTATTCATTGCGTAATCCACCGACAACATCTTGTGGCAAAACATTTAAGTGACAGGTTGAACCAACCTCTTCATTTTGTAATAAAAGCTGTCAACAAAATCAGAAGCAATGCATTGAATACACGTTTATTTGCTCAATTGTGCGACGAAAATGATGAAGACTTCCAACGACTGCTCTTACATACTGAAGTACGCTGGTTGTCGAAAGGTGCATGCTTAACGAGATTTTACTCTGTTTTCGATTCCATATTAGAGTTCTTAGAAAGTAGAGATCCAGATTTAAAAGAAAACTTGATCAAATTCAAAGCAGACATTGCGTATTTGACAGATTTGTTTAAAAAATTTAATGATATTAACTTGCAGTTACAAGGGGACAGCCTGAATTTAATAAAAACAAAGGGGATAATTTCGGCTTTTCTTGGGAAATTGAAATTTATGAAGCAAAACATTAGTCGGCGCGAATTCTCTCAATTTCCAAACTTGTCGCAGGTAGAATGTATTGATGAGGATATCCATACCTACAGTCAACATTTAAGTGCCCTGCATGATGACTTCAAAACCAGGTTTGAAGATATACTGACGATGGATATACCACCATGGATAATAAATCCATTTGATGAAACGGAAGTGGCCAATGTTGTATTACAAGAGGAGCTGCTCGAGCTAAGCACTAATGAGGAGCTGAAGGTGAAATTTAGAAAAGGCTACCCAACATTTTGGCTGCAAGCAGAAATACCCGAAAAATATCCTGGACTGTGGGAAATCGCAAGGAAATTTTTAATAGCTTTTCCCTCGTCATATCTTGTCGAAAGGAGTTTTAGTGCCGTTACAAATCTCTTAACAAAAAAAAGGAGCAAATTAAACATCACAGAGCGGGGGGATTTGCGGTTATTGCTCACAAAAATAAAGCCAAACATTGATCGTTTGCTGACACTCCATCAGATACATCCTTCCCATTAATTAAAATTATGACCTGAACCTATATTACCTTAATATTTTTTTCTTGTAATTCTATTCTTTTAATAAATAAAGTGATATAAAATGTACCATTTTTCGTTTTTATTTTACATATCGAAATATAGGGACAGAACTCAGAAGTGACACAATTTTTATTTTTTGGCGACTTTAAGAATGTGGTAGAAATGTAGCAGCAGGGGGTCCACCGAAACCAGTAAAATTTTGAAAGTGGTCCACGAGAAAAATAAGTTTGGGAACTACTGGTCTAGAGCATGTTCACAGACTGCAGACTTGGTTGAGCGTCTATTTTTCATGTCAGCAATATGTTCTTTTATACGAGTATTAATGCTTCTCTTTGATTGCCCAATGTATGATAAACCACAGTCACAGTCAATTTTATAAACTCCAGCATCTTGCAATGGGATATTGGATTTTACAGGTCTTAAAAATTGGTTTATTTTCTTATGCGGCTTGTAATAGGTCTTGATTGAAGCTCGCCTAAGTATGTTACCAATCTTGTCCGTGACTCCCTTTATGTATGGTAAGATGGCAGGAAAACGATCAACTGTATGCGGCTTGGGTCGACTTCTGTGACATATGTGTGGGAGGCTGAGATTGTTGCTTCTTAAGACAGACTTGACTCGGTGAAGCTCCTCCTTAAGATGGTGGGTGTCACAGATGCCGTGTGCTCTCTGTAACAAAGATTTGCCTACGGTAGCTAACTGACATGGATGATGGTGAGATTTACCGTTGAGATATTTATCTGTGTGGGTTTATTTGTAGCGTTAATTGCAGTTATTGTTATTATATTCACTAATACAATTTATGTGCCTTTTTTATATTTTTTTTTCTTTTGTCTTAATTGTAATTTATCTTATAATTGAGGCATCCGCGTATCGGGCTCAGGGCCCGACTTATGCTGAGCGGAGCCTTTTTGGTACTACCCATTGTTTATATTACTGTACCATTAAAATTTTAAGTATTTATGTTTAGTAGTACCAAATAAACATTTTTTCTTTCTTTCTTTCTTATCACAACAATGAATTGACATAACTACTACATTGGTTAAGACACCAAAAATGTAATTATTTTATTTAAATTTGACCATGGTAAAACGTCCAATCTGCTATAACTTCTAAAATAATTATTTTTTTATAATTTTGATAATACGACTAAAGACTAAAGACTAAAGACAAAGACTAGAGACATTTGAATTTGGATAATATATATCAAAATTAACATGATACGTAAATAACCTGATTTACAGTAACACTTTTAAGTTTAAAATCGCTCTCCTGAACAATTTGCTTTTTGCAGTTTCGCGAGTTTACCATAAATTTTCCATGGTTGAATTCGAAGCGAAGCACACAAAGATTTTAGCTTGTCGATGTTCACCTATACCTACTTTTGTCCCACTATCGTATAGAAGATGTACCTATTTGTTTGCTACTGCTTGGGTGAAGTCGACTGTTTGTTCCCGACTATTCGTACGTAACTTTTTTTTGTTTTTTTTTTTTCAATATAGGATATAACACTTATTGACGTCAATTTACTTATATTAAGTTTACCACCACTTCCAAAGCGCAAGTGGAGAAGAAACGGCGCCACAAACTCCACTGCAGCATGTTCTTCAAAACGTCAATTTACAATTAAGAAAAAACATAACACCCAAATGAATGCGACGTCACTTCTACTTCTATTCAATAAGAAATCAGGACTTTTGGGCGGGAAGCTGTAAAGAGCAGTATCAGCGCTGTATGTTATTTATCAAAATATTTTTTCTCTTTCAAGCAATCTAAAGTTCATAATCTGTCATTTGAGATTCTTTAGGGTGAGTCTTCTCGAAATATTAAGGATCTTTCTTACCAATTGTATCTATTTCAGTAAGAATTTGATAATATTAAATTAAACTATTTTAATACGGTTTTATCGCGTTTATTACTTATTTATTTACACCTGACGTTTCAAACACTTTACAGCGTTCATGGTCGCAGGCAGATTAAGTTAACATTTGTCTTTGATGTCATAAGTTTGAAACGTCAGGTGTAAATAAATAAGTAATAAACGCGATAAAACCGTATTAAAATAGTTTAATTTAATGAATAACAATCGCGAAAACATAAGAAATAATTTGATAATATTTTGCTTATAGCTATAGGCTTTTAACATTGTAACTATAATGCTTTGATTACTCTTCCAACCAAGGTAGAGCGTCGAATGTACCACTTACGCTAGCATAGTATTGTGACTCTTGGGATGATTAATAATTTTATTTATGGGTAAGATATCCTATTGTTATATACCTCGTAGAGATATGAAATTTTGTCACAATGTAAATTAATGGAAAATATTAAGTTAAAAAATGGTGTTAAAAAGTCAATATCGCCAAAATATTCGATTCGTCAGTTTACCACTAAAGGCATGGAACTAAAGGTATAAAGATGGAAGCCAAGCAGGCATACAACAGGCTGGTTTAAGAAAATATGACCTTTTTTTTTTTTTTTTTTGTTAACGGAGGGGAAATGCATTTACGCACAAAGTGTGGGACTCGCCGGGCTGCTAGTCAGCCCGGAATACCCACTAAAACCCCTCCGGCGTTTCCGCACCGGCTGTTGAGGGCGCCATGGGGTCGCGTTAGCATTCTACCACGACGCCCTCCAGCCATGGCCTTTCGGCCCCGACCATTGGCCTTTCGGCCCCCCCCCAAATCGGGCAGTGGCCCATTAATGGACCACGCCCGTCCCCCAAACCCACATCCATTCGCCGTCTCATCATAGACGGCGGTGGAGTGGGCTGTTGGCAGAAATTGGCCGACAGCCAATAAGACCCCGACTACCAGGGAGTTATTAACTGTCGCCCAGGGTGCACCGTCCCGAGTCCCTTGTCAGCCCGCCCTCTCACCGGATCCTTGGGAGAATCCAAGTGAGAATGCAAAGCTTTCAAAGGACCGGGCACTCGAGGAGGTTCTCTGCCCTGCACCCCAAGAAAATATGACCTGGAGTAACCCCTGTTTGTTTGTTTGTTTGTAATAACTTTATTGCACAGAAAAGTACATTACAGTAAATACAAAACTAAAAATAAAAATCTGTTTACTAAAGTATTACCATCCCTCCAAAAAGTTTGCCTAGTCAGAAATACAGTAAAATAAAAATGTCAGTTTGCTTAATATAATTGGCTAGTCAACTAAAAAATAAATTGTGTATTTACTGTATTTTATTGATAGAATAGACTATTTTGAAGATACAATTTAAACGAAAAAATTTTTAAAATTATATTTATTTTGTTATTTAATTTTAAAGATTTTATAGTGATGACGTCACGCAGCTATAATGGCCATTTCGAACTGCAAGAAAGCAAAAATTACTAAGGTATTAAAAATATATATGTCAGTGTCAAATGTCAAAGTCAGGATGGACCTGAGCCGCGAGTTGGTTTCTTGTTTGTTTACAATCGCCAAATATTTAGGTACCTACCCCATTTCTCGTATCTATTGCATATTGGCCTGTTTATTGGACTTTACTGCCGTATCTTCATCCGTTGACATCTGATTTTTCAATAATTAGACACCGATTCTTCATTAAAATGTATGAATGAATGTAATGAAGATGTAATTATGTTATTTAAGGGTTATGTTTACATAAACAGAGATGACATTTGACATGGGTGACAAGTACGTGAAGCGCTTAATTAGCGCTACCAAACAAAAAATATTTATTCACTACGCTGTGCTGCCAACCTAAAAAATTAAATGTGAATAGCCGGAAGTTATCCGGCTACGTCATACGTCAACCTTGCTAAAAAATGAAAGTCATTGGGTTTTCTGCGATTTTCTTAAAAAATACTTGCTTATCTAAAGATCTGATTAATGTAATCTGTTCCCTAAGCCTATTCCTCGAAATGGTTTACGAATTAGACATTTTCATTAAAAAGTTTACTAGCCAATTGGGCTTTATATTTCTAAATCAAAAACAAGCATAATTATTTTTTTTTAATAAAAATCTACCTCAAAATAAAGATTATATTGCTACGTAACTGTTTATCATTTTTTCCAACTTTTGGGGTTGTTATCAAGTGCTGTAATGGACACCCAGATTCACACCCTAACACATCACGAGTTAGAAAGAGAGAGATGGGTAACGAAATGCATTCAGGTCAAATTTTTTTGAACCAGCCTGTTAGCTATCTTGTTTTCCATCTTTACCTTTAGCTCCATGATTATAGGTAACGATGTCATGTCAACAACAAACTGGGACTTTTGGCGGGAAGTTGTAAAGAGCAGTATCGGCCCTGTATGTGTATTTTCCAAAATTTGTGTTTTTTTTAATGTGTTTGTGCATAATAATGGTAGATTATTATTTGCAACGTGTTCAAGAACAAGCGTGAGTGTTGGGAAGTGATACAGTGTTCGATTTATGTGATTTCCTCGCTTGTTGTCAAAAGCTTCTGGAAATCGCTAGGTGCAGTTTTTCTACCACTTCACTTAGCCTGACTCTTCTGACTCGACTTGATTATGACTTGACTTGACTCAACTACTGACTTGACTTTATACTTGTTTAATTAAACAACTTTTAAAAAAATATTTTACTTGTTACTGGCTAAATACGAAAGTAAGAGCCAAAATGAAAGAATGAAAGAAAAAAAAAACACAACAAACTGTCATGGACGTCAAAATCGTCAAATTCTTAAACGTATTTTTATTTTAACATTTTGATACAATTGGAGCTGTGTGAATTTGTTTATTTCGTTTTTTTATCCAATATATGTACATTTTGGTACACATTTTGATTTAAAGTCATTACAGATATCACATGTGTTTGAGCAAGGGAAGGAAGTTGTCTACCGGAGTACGGAAGATTGTGTTCCTAGAAACTGCTTGATATTCCAAAAAAAAAAACTGACGCCGTCAATTACTAATATAATATTATTATCGTTTTGCCGCTACGGCTTTTATACGGCTTGTATTAGCTATTCGAGTAGTCGGTAAGTCGAATTGGTTTCATATTCATCTTTAAAATGATATAGGTACCTACCTATACTAAATGCTTTATGAAAGCTTCTTGAGTCAGTGTGGAAGGCCTACAGTGGACTTAAGGTAGCTGCAATTTCTGCTTGAAGAATGTCTGCTGAATGTATTGATGGTAATAAGATTGATGCAGAGATGTATCTTTCTGATCATAGATGAATAGATGTGGGCAATAAAGTTATATTGTATTGTATTATGTCAGTACTAATTTTGTAGTAAGTGTTGAAATACTCTTTCAAATGTCAACAGGGCAGACCCTGTAGATAAAAAAAAAATTCACAAAATTCCATGGTTTAAAAATTTGATTGTCACATACATTTAAGCTTACCAAATTGTTTTATGATAATAGAACTTTCTTAATTTCAGACTAGTGGAATGTGGCCCTACATAAAATGGCGAATTTGCTAAATTGGACTGTTAGTGGGGTGAGATCAGAAGACAGTGTGTACGGCGTGGCATGCGGTTGGAGTTCCCCACTTCGTTGCTGTGTCGACCGCATTAAACAGAGCTGCCGTGCCTGGAGTCGCCTCCTAGCACGAACCACAGATAATTATCACCCTGTCCCACAGACTATGCCCCAATTTGCACTCCCTTTATGAGCGACATGGATGAAATATCATTTTGGATCAACACCAAGAGAGCGCCATGCCTCTTCTATGTCGATAGTGTAAGCTCAAAACCTGAAAGTATTTGCAGTGTTCCAGAGAATGTACAGTCACCTAAAAAGAAGAAACGGAAATTGTCTATTCTAGATGATGAATCTGTGTTGTCAGAAAAACAACAAAATTTGTATTTTGAAGTCTCACAGATTAAAAACCAACCAGTGAATGGTTGTGAGTCCAGTAGCGACGGTTCAGACATAGATTTCAATATAAAGAAATCCTCTATACAGGACAAGAGAAAACGAATTAAGTTGCAAAGGTCGGGCCGTACTACTTTGCATAAAAAGAATAAATTGGTGACCTCAACACCTAAACCCCAAGCTCTAAGGAGAAGTTTGAGGAAAGTACAGAGTAGTCTTAACAACAGTCAGCTAAATACATCTCTTGAAATTTTCAATAGTGTGGTTTACAATAATGGACCACAGATTGAAAAAGATATAAACATACAGTCCAGAAAGATTGAGAATCATTGTGCTGGAGATCAAACTGTACCCAGGAAGCCTAGTCATGAAAAACTTGCCCAACCAGTAGAGGTGAACGATAAGTATGAAGATCTAAGTGATGTATCAGGATTCACGGCAAACTATATACGTTCAACAAAAATACATTCCAAAACTCCACGAAAGGTGAAATCGAAAACTAACAGAAATTTGATGAAGGAGTCTCAAACTCCCAAAGATGAATCAAGAATGGTTATTTGCGTAAACAAGTCTGTAAACACTGGTATTCCTCAAGATACCGGACACAACTGTAGCACAGATTCATCTCAGAATGTGATCAATTTGGTCACAATAAAGAACAATAACAGAACAGAAAAGGCTGATAAAGGTACTTCATTGCTTAAATTCATAGATTCCAAGAATGAAGACAACCTGGATTGTAGTAAAGAAACTCTTGATTCCTCATTTTCAAAGACCACATCACGGTATCCCAAACGTAACAAACCCGTCACCAATCTAGTGACTATAAACGAGAAACCTAATATTGATAAAAGGAAAAGGGTAAATCGTAACAATATGTTGAACAGTTCCGATAGGAAGGAAAATCCTGATAGGATGTCTAGAACTCGCAGTGGTCGGAGTATAGGGCTGTCATTGAGACAGAAAGACAATTCAGTGTTAGTTGTGAATAACTCAGAACAAATGAGTTCATCAGCGAGTATCAATGTCGCTAGTCCAGGGAAAATCACACCGAGAAAAAAAAGAACTCCTCGGCAGGCTCAAGTAAGAAACTCCGATAATTATCGGTCTCAAAGGGAGTCTCGGGATAAGAGTGGGTTTGCGCAGTGCTTCTCGGATAGTGATGATGGTGAACAGAGAAAGCAGAAAAAGTACTTTTGTTAATGACTATATGTAATTGTAGATATTCTGATTCCTATAGAGTAAACAATTTCAATGTAAAATTTTTTGAATATCTTCTCAGTCAATCAAATAAAGTGAAAATTCTTGATGTATATAAAATTATTTTGATTAAATTTAAATGTACATTGAGGTGCTTAAATCTCGAGCTCCTTATATATAATCTGATGCATTAAGTTTGTTAAGAACATGCCTGCCCAGCCGGGCTATCAAGCTCCTTATAATTTAACATGCATTAAACAGAATATTATAAATACTAGATATTTTCAATTTTCATTTATTTAAATTTGATTATATTTTCCAAAAAGAAGATGCCTCATCTTGAAGTATAAAAACTACATTTTGAAATTTCCTGCAGTGCTTAAATATACCATAGATATATATACATTTAGATCCTTTAAAATATTATTTTAAAGGATCTAAATGTATATCAATAAGGTTAATTTATACTACCATAAAATGCCGATCAATTAATTAATTTATTTTGAAATGTAGGTTGCACATATGTAATGGTGTTTGCCATTATTAAAAATTTAATAATCTAATGATCACTAAGTCGATCAAAACTTTTCTCGAAACAGTTTACTCGATTTCATTGACGTTATTTATTTGTAGATAGTTATAAAAATATTTATTCAAAATTCTGTTTCATTGATAGTAATGAAATAGATTTCATACATTTTTGGAAGTTATGAAGATTACACAAACTCATATACAGTTTGGTTAAAGAATTATCTGTTCTCACAGCTAAAATAATCTTAATCATTTTTAAAAATCGTTATATTTGTTTTAAAGTTTATATATGATTGACTGAGGAGCTATCGATGGAATGTTAAATTTCATATAAAATTGAATTGATGAGGAAACATAAATGGTGTCATATGAGTAGGTGACCAAACAGAGAAATCTACAATAAGTGTGCTGAATTTGAACTGAGAAAATAATTAAAAATGACACATACACTGTTTTGTTACCCACTCATGATTTCATAAGGTCAGGGAAGGAATATGGCTCGGAAAACAAAAGCACTTTTGAATTTTATTTTCAGTGACCCTAGCCTTTGGTAACTAGGCCAATTCGAAATTTGGAAGATTCAAATGAAAGAGTGAACTCTATCATGAGTTTTTGCGGACCTTACCGCTTTTTTGTAGTTGGAAATTTTTATATGGAAATCCTTAAAGAATATAAAAAAATTAACTAAAAAAAGGATGGTAAGGTAATGTAGGATTTTCATACTTCAGACTAAGACTAGCATTAATATAGAAACAAATCAAATGAAACGAGTGAAATCACTCTCTCTCACTCGCACAATAACCGCAATTGTAATGTGCGAGTGGGATGGAATGACTTCCATCACTACTTTTACGTCGGACACTGAAAATCCTTTGATTTCTGAAATAAGAACATGATAAAAATGACGATTTATTACAACATCTGTCCCTAAAGAGGAGAAAATACTTCTTATGGATTCATGCAACCGAACATATTTCCCCAAGGAACATAGCTCGAAACATGAAAAACAAATTTGGCCTCCCCATAGTAAGTTAGGTCACGTGATGAGACATTTTGTATGGGAGGTCCAAAAATTGACTCCATATTTCGACCCATGTATCAAGATTTTTGTCAAGTATAATTTTTTTTCTTTTTTTAGTCAAAGTTGTTCAGTTGCATGAATGGAGTCACTGGACGATGGGTCCAAAACGACTAAAATTTCACGGAGTATAGAACATTTTTGTAGGAACTTGCGATAATTTTAATGCAGGACTGACTTAGGTCGAAAAACTAGGGATGTTTGTCTAAGAACACTGAAAAATTAACTTTAATTACAGGCGACAGACAATATAAAGGCGATGTTGCAATCTTGCACTTCTGGAGTGCTATTTTTGACAATCGAATGACAATATTTCGAATCACCGATTATGTCGAACGAAAATAATTAGACTCACAGATTTTGCGTGAATCGTTCTTCTCCAAAACATTACCCCTGTATTAAGGATGTGATTTCTACTTCCATTTAATAATTGACACCGTTATTTCACCAACAAAACGGAATAAAACTTTCCATAGTTGAAGCGCCATCTATGGGCACAAATGAGAACTAATTCGAGGCGATGGAAGCGTATTTTCACACAATTCATTTATATCGAGTGGGTTACATGAACAATCGACCTTGTACAGTCACTTGCATCGACGTGTATACACATTGGTTCTTAAGTCATTGAAACAAGGTCCAAAATTGAAAACAATTGTACATGTGTTAATTCTCGTGACTGTACACCCTAGTGTCAGAGCTTACTTTATCAAAGTGAATTTTTAAATGTCCTATGGTTACGAATTTTCCTCTGGCCCTAAATGACTTATGGCAAAATATTTATACGAAATAACATTTCTTAAATAAATAAATGTAATCATTTTTGTGATCTAGGTACATGTTAACGTATTGATTGTGTTATTATTGTGCCATTTTAAAAATAAAATTTTTATTTATATTTTACCGACCGCGGCGGAGCCAAAAAAAAGGGTATGTTACTCTGATCCATGACTACGACATAATTACGTGTTAGCTACGTTTTATTTTTAATTAAGTTACGTTTTTAGTCTGTTCTTAGTTATTTTACCTTTAGTGCAATTAGTTGAACATGAAAAAAAAAAATGTGTGATTTGTCCGAAAATATTAAATTATTTAAAATTTTAGGAGCATAGCTCGTGAATACTCGTATGCAATGTTTGAATTAATAGAATCTATGTATATAAATTCTAAGGCGACTTTGTATATCTGTAAAGCGCCTGGGGACCTATTTTTGAAATGTATGACTCATATGTCGAATGAAAATGATTCGATATCGATAGAAAATAATTCGATCCACCGATTTAAAAAAAAAAATGTTTTATTTCAAGACAGCTCATAGATTGTTAGACCACTTTAAAATCTATTGTTAGTAATACACAAACATACATAATGCCTGTCTTAAAATAAGTAACAGGCCTTCGGGGTATGTAGCCCGTGGCAGTGCGACATGTACGGACAGTCGAGTCTGTTCGCTATCATTCTGAGTATGCAGTTGGAGCTGGTTTTGCGTGAGTCTCCGCAGTGTGAAAAATAGCACCTCTGGATCGCCAGTAAGTCGATTGAGAATCGTTCGACTCATCGATTATGTCGAATAAAAATAATCTATCTCACCATTTTGCGTAAGTCATACTTCTCAAAGATATCAATTATGAATTCGTATGATATTCAAAACATTGCATTTTTCAGGTTTTTTTTTTACGTCCAGTGAAATTTTATTGTAATTATTATGATTATTGTAATTAAATGTTAACCCATTGTTGAACACTTTCGCTGACTGAAGGAAATAATGGCATTCAATTGTTATCTACGTCGAGAGGCGTTACTGTCAGCGAAAGTGTTAAGGCTCTCATAACGGCTACAGGTAAAATAGCTGAATGGTCCATGTAAAACTTATTACTTACTTGTGTTGTAATATTTTCGTGTACTATATAGGCTTGTATTTGGTAATACGGAAATAAATCTAATGTTATACGCTTAAACTGTTTTTTTTTTGTTGAAAAGCGCAGGAGTTTATTTGTTTATTTAACTTTATTACATGACATGTAAATGGCGTACTTAAAGCCGTAGGCTTTTTCTATCAGTCAACCAATGGGTGGTGCAAAAAAAGTGCTTAATTTATGGAGTTCTATTTTTGAAAGTATGACTCACGCGAAATCGGTGCTAAAGCACTTCGACAACGCCCCCGAACAAACGTTGCTAAATCACTAATTTTTTTTTTATTAAATAAATATGTCCATTCTACCTCACCCACCATATTCCCCTAGCATAGGACCTTGTGTTTATTACTTGTGCGCAAAAATTAAAGAAAATTCTAAAGGGAAGATATTTTACAGTAAGGAAGATGAATTAGCTCCGTATAAATTGGAAATTTCTTAGATAACTGGAAAATAGTGGTCAGAGGTACCTTCCAAGTGGTATAAACGCATGGAAACGTGTATACATGCTCAGGGTGAGTACTTTGAAAAAATAGATAATAGTAATAAATAATAAGTATTATAATACTCGTACTTTTGTGACAAATGAAATTAACTGCTTTTTTTTTGTAAGCGTTTAGCCAATCATTTGAACACTTGAAATATGTATCTCTAGTGTTTGTCAAATTATCTTTTTTTTCATTGAAAGTGTTTAGGCGTACATATTTTTGGATTACGATTTAGATCAGCTCCTTAATCTAGATTATAAGTGCTTCAATGATTGTAATCTGTTTTGTATGCTATTAAATAAATTTAAAAAAATTTGAGTATAGAGTTTCTTTTGGCATGCCTCTCGTACAGGCAGTTATTTAATATTGTTTAAACGTACATCGTCGTCATTGGTAGAAACCAAGATATTAATAAGTATGGTAGTGCTATTTTTGAGAAGCCTATGCACACAAAATCTGTGACGAGATTTTCATTCAACATCCTAATGAAAATCGTTCGACTCACCGATTTTGTGTAAGGAATACATTTCGAAAATAGGGTTCCAAGACTCGCTGAAATGAAATGAAATCGTTTATTTTCAATATCTATATATATATATATATAAATCAATTGCTGTTCGTTAGTCTCGCTAAAACTCGAGAACGGCTGGACCGATTTGGCTATTTTTGGTTTTGAATTATTTGTGGAAGTCCAGGGAAGGTTTAAAAGGTCCGAGTATATTCGGAGGCGGTACGAAGTTTGCTGGGTCAGCTAGTAGGATATAAATATAACTTATTGACGTCAATTTACTTATATTAAGTTTACCATCACTTCCAAAGCGCAAGTGGAGAAGAAACGGCGCCACAAACTACACTGCAGCATTTTCTTCGCTCTCGCCACACTTATCACTCGAACGAATGAATGATTAATAAATGAATAAATATCCCAGGCGGCTTTGGACCACTTCACCCGCTGCGTCGCTCTGGAGCTGACGCCTCTAGGGGTCCGGGTCAATGCTGTCTTGCCAGGAGTCACAGTAAGCATCATTTTTGTTTAGCCAAAATGGCTATTGACTGTACTAAGCATATACCAATACATAATCAATAATCATTTATTGTTTTGTAAACATGTTGAATTCAAGATGGTGCATTGAAAATATTAAGCAGATACACGCGTAGCCTACTAGGTATGCACAAGTGAAGTCAGTGGTGTTTATTTATTTAAACTTTATTGCACAATACAAAAATTTGTACAAATGGTGGACTTAATGCCAAGTGGCATTCTCTACCAGTCAACCATGGGACCAAACAGAGAAAGAAAAGTTGGCGATAAAGACGAAATCACGAACACACAAGAAAGATAAAATATATACAAAAGAAAAGTTATAATACATAAGATTACATATTATACATAAATACATAAAATAAGTATATACAATATATACATACAATACATAGGATATAGATTGGATGACTATGACTGCGCGACTTGCTGCAGAAACAGTCTATGAACTGCGCGCTTGAAGGCAGAACGGCTGGGGGCTCTCTTGATTGTCTCAGGGAGAGCATTCCATAACTTTGTGGCCTGGAGTAAAAATGATTTTTCCATGAAGACCGAGCGGTGAAGAGGGTTGGCCAAAACCAGGCTGTTGGAAGACCGGAGAGATCGAGAATGGTTAGAGCTGAGAAAACAGAATTTAGATTTAAGATAGTTGGGAGAGTGAGGATTGGTGAGTATATGGTGTTGCACATCATCTAAATAAAATCATGCAAAACAATACCAACCCAAAACCAAATTTGTTAAAAATATTGAGAGATTGTTTTTCCAATTCATCCTCTCTCTCTCTCTCTTTTGCTTTCATCTCCTGGTAGCGTCCTCAGCTGTCCGCCTTGAAGCTCAGGGTCCGCTTTCCTACTCGTTCTCCTCCATCTTGTCTATGGCATATTTTTCAAAAATACTCGTAACACCGCACCCATCGCTTAAGGCAAACGGATCAACCACAGAGGCTGTATCCCAGGAGCGCTATTTTTGAAATGTATGACTTATATGTCGAATGAAAATTATTCGACTCACCGATTTTGTGCGAGTCATATCCTACTTAAAGTATTAATAATATTATTTATTTTATTTTTTATTAATATATTATTTTTTATTAATATTAACGCGAAAATTTGGAACTATGGATGGATGTTTGTTACTCTTTCACGTAAAATCTACTGAATGGATTTTAATGAAACTTTACAATAATATAGCTTATACATCAGAATAACACATAGGCGACAATTTATAAAGATATTGTGTGAATTGTCCAAAATATGACGATAAGTGTCAAGTAAGTAGGAAAAATCTACCATCTGCGAGCTATTCTGGCGTGCGCTGCCAAAACCGCTAGAGTTACACATATGTAATGTATGATGGAAATGTTTATCTTAAATAGTCCTACAAAAAAGCCCGCCACAGTACATATCTATATCTTATGTGTAAGCCATTATAGCCAAAATAGTGAACCATAACTACAATAAAAATTGCACATTTGGTAGAAATAAATTGATTCCTAAATGAAAATAGATACTTTTATCGCTGGTAATATTATATATGCGAAAGTATGTCAATGTAAGATATTTGTGGAAGTTTATTAGTATATAAAAATAGTTAAGTAATCATTTAATTTCAAGCTAGCTAGCAGGATCTAGCATAGTCATAGCGTAATGTTATGTATGTGGAAATTAAATATCAAACGAATTGTCTATTGCTTTTTTTTACTTTTACCAGGAGTGCTATTAAGGATTCATGACTCGAACATGTCGAACGAAAATGGTTCGACTCACTGGTTATGTCGAATGAAAATCATTCGAAATCGAACCAAAATCATTCGACTCGCCGGTTTGAGTGAGTCACAGATCTCAAAAATAGCACTCCAGACGTTTACCTTGTCTTGTAACTACATATTGTTACACCATTTAATTAGCGGTAAAATAAAATAAGTACTTAATTGGTGCTTTTAAGTTTTATAGATGATTTGTGTGAAAAAGCAAGTGTAAACTCAATTTTCAGAAATACGTATAGCGCTATCTATTCCTTTTAACAATATATCATTTTCTCATGCCACTCCACGCTAGATGGCGTGACTTATCTTTGCCGTTCGATGATAGATGGCGTTACTATACTCGAAATTAATCTTTTGAAATTACGAGGAATAAAATAAAAAATAAACTTTTATTTACTAAATGACCATGAAAAAATGTTATTAAGAAAACAAACATCTTACGGCACATACTATTTTTGAGATTTATGATTCTCCAGTCAAAATCGTTTAACTCGTCAGGAGGGAAGATGGTGGATGGAGGATGCGGAAGAACAAGGAGGTGGAGGACCTAGTGCAGGAACCAAATATGGGTGAGACCAAGGCTGCGATGGCTGGGACACTTGTAGAGGATGAGAGAAACGAGCTGTAGACAGCGTACACGGGACGGAAGACCAAGTGGAAAGCTACCAGTCGGTCGTCCCAGGTACCGCTGGAGAGACGAAGTCGTGAAGGACCCGGATTTCTATTGAAAATGTGTCTAACGCAAAATCGGCGAGTCTAATAATTTTTGTTCAATGTCGAATGATTTTCGTCACAGTTTTCAAAAATAAGCACTATTTGAAGCCCGCCAAAGAGCCGACTTAGCTGAGGTTGCGCTGAACAGGGAACAGTGGTTATCTCTTGTGTCGGATTCCTAGATCCGTCTTGGGTAGCGAAGCCATCGCAGTAAGTACTTACTTTGTTATTTCCACTTTTATGCATTCATCAGTTCAGTGTTTTAGTCATTCAGTGATTTAGCATAATATAACATATTTTCCAAAGGAATATTTTTTTTCCTGTTATAATTTCATATTTAATACATGTCCGCATACCCAAATCGCTCACCAAATTAAGTTTCAACAAAAGGGATAAAGTTTTTGCTCTCGTCGGCTATTGTCAAAATGTCAACAAGTCAATCTCGCAGTGTCGGTCTGTCTGTTGTGCCAAAACGTGAGAACTGCCGATGAATGTCAGCGGGCGTCACTAGTGTTCCGCGTGAGTGAGCAGGGAATAGTGGATTACAGGTACTTGATCAGGTAATCGAAGGTTAAGTAGAAAGTGTGAGAATGTCGTCATATGCCATTATAAGTAGTGATATTTTTTTATGAAGGTACTGGTACAGAAGGAACTTGTGTTAGAAGTCTTGGAGTACTATTTAAAATATTATCTAAAAGTATGACTCACGCAAAATCGGCAAGTTAAATTATTTTTGTTCAATATCGAATGATTTTTTTCGATATCAAACAAATTTCATTCGACATAGTCATTTCAAAAATAAGTTTGAAGACTAAATGCGCAAATTTGAAAAACCAAACTACGACCAAAAGTGCTATTTTCAAATGCAATTCAACACAACATTTCAACAAATAAACACACAAACACAGACAAACCAAAAATACAACAAAATCGATTGAAACTGTTATTGGGCATACAACATGATATGACTAAATATCGCGTGTGGTAGTTATAAAGGTCCAAGAATGCTATTTTTGAGATGATGATCGCTCAAAACCGATAAGTTTGTATTTTTGATTTTCGTTCGATTTCGAAAGATATATGCTGCGCCATAATCGGTGAGTCGGATGATTTTCAATCTACATATGAGTCTGCATCTTAAAAATAACATTCTAAACCCAATTCATAATTCATATAAATATTTTTTAGGTAGAGCTCGCGATAAAAAGTTACTTAAACATCACACGTCTGTCACCATAGACAAGGGACGCGTGTAACATTATCTGTGGCACAGGAAAATGGCTGAAATCCGATCAGCTAACTACTGAAACTAGCTTCTGTTTACTCACGGGGTTTTGATGTTTTTTTTAACACAGTTGATACAAATACAACAAGAGGTATCGATGTCTACTAAAAATCAAAGGAGGTTTTTTCTCTCTCCCAATATGGTTCTTTGTTTCGTATTTAGTTAGTAACAAGTAAAATTTTTTTTGTAAATATATTTGGTCAAGCAAGTCTAAAATCAGGTCGGTAGTTAAGTCAAGTAAAGTCTAGTCAGAAGAGTCAAGTGAAGTGGTAAAAAAAATGCACTTAGCGATTTCGAGGAGCTTTTGGCAATAAGCAAGAAAATCACATAAATCGAACACTGTATCACTTCCCAACACTCACGCTTATTCTGGAACATAATAATAATCCACCATTATTATAAACACTAACATTCAAAAAAACAAAAATTTTGGAAAAAAAATACAGGACCGAAACTGCTCTTTTCAGATTCCCGCCAAAAGTCCCCAAAGGATGGTTTATTATTTTTAAAAAGTAGTCTTGTAGTATTAGGATGAGAAAAGGCTGGCGGAAGATAGAAATACTTGGAAGAAACATTTGTCGGCGCAAAAGCGTTGCTTTTGTTTGTAAACATAAACATTATAATTTTTCACCGTCTGCAGCTACTATTGGCTAGTGATGCTCCGTTCCTGATAATTTCCGAATGATCCCGGTAATTTCCTAATGTTGCCGTCAACTTTGGCCAACATTGTAAAATTACCGACAATCTTGGATTATTTCCGTAAAATCAAAAAATTTGAAGGGGCACATAACTGACTTGAATGGATTTTGATGAAAGAGCATCGAATTCCTTTCACAATGATTTTAATATATCATGTCGGTATACGTAATTATATGAATCCGCAAAGCATGTTCTTACTAGAACTGCAAACATCCTTAAGCTACAGTAACCGCTTGTCAGTTACTTCAGGCAAATTTAAAACCACAAATCTAAACATAGATAATAATAAAATCTCTAATATTTACTAGTTTTTTAGGCAGCGAAGTAAAAAATGCCGAAAGCCCAATCCCGCATTGTACGGCATTTAGCTAGTTACGACCAGAAATAACAAAAGCACAATAAAGTGTATCGGGTAACCCTTCAGAAATGAGAAACCCCCGCTACGATCAAAGATTTCATTTTTTATCCGCTTAATATCTTACCTGTATCTCTCAATGATTCGACCCTGTTTTCATTATTTGATTAAACATATTCATAACTAGGTTTATTCATTTATTTCGAGTAGGTAATACGGTCAATCGACCGTGTACAAGTGTACACCGTGGTGTCAGAGTTATACGAAACCGCCTTTCTGCTTTATTGACGTGGTTCCTTTAACTATCACCAAAATGGCAGTCGGTACTAACGGCCTAATGTGTTATATAAGATCTTCATGGAAATCCTGATGTTGTGCCTTATTCATTGATATGTAGCTGAGGCGTTTGTCTGCAGACTCAGAGGTCTTGTGTTTGATCGATTGCATACTAAATATTTTTAGTTGCTTTCAGTTTATTTAGGATATTGTAGGCTTGAATAACCTGGGGTGCAGGGCAGAGAACCTCCTCGAGTGCCCGGTCCTTTGAAAGCTTTGCATTCTCACTTGATCCCAAGGATCCGGTGAGAGGGCGGGCTGACAAGGGACTCGGGACGGTGCACCCTGGGCGACAGTTAATAACTCCCTAGTAGTCGGGGTCTTATTGGCTGTCGGCCAATTTCTGCCAACAGCCCACTCCACCGCCGTCTATGATGAGACGGCGAATGGATGTGGGTTTGGGGGACGGGCGTGGTCCATTTATGGGCCACTGCCCGATTTGGGGGGGGGGGCCGAAAGGCCATATGAGGGGGCCGAAAGGCCATGGCTGGAGGGCGTCGTGGTAGAATGCTAACGCGACCCCATGGCGCCCTCAACAGCCGGTGCGGAAACGCCGGAGGGGTTTAGTGGGTATTCCGGGCTGACTAGCAGCCCGGCGAGTCCCACACTTTGTGCGTAAATGCATTTCCCCTCCGTTAACAAAAAAAAAAAAAAAGGCTTGAATAACCTGATTGTCTGATAATAATTCAAAACAATACAATACAATACCAAATATCTTTATTGCCCATATACATTAACAAATAATTTAACATTTACAAAGACTTCAACATAATATGAGCAAAGGCAAACTTATTGCTAGGCAATCTCTTCCAGTTAACCCTTACGAGGTGAAAGAGAAACAGTTAAGTTAGGGTGGGTAAGCAACAGATATAGTTGAAAATTATAAACATACACAAATATTGCATATAAAATAAACATACATAAATAACTTACATAATGTAACATTCATACGTACTGTATGAATATCTAAGCGAAAATAACAGCAGTATCAAGTCAAAGTGAGAGGTAGTATTCTTTCAAGCGACTCTTGAAACTGGTTATAGTCTGAGCAGTGCGAATATCTTCAGGCAAAGCATTCCAGAGACGTGCTGTTTATACAGTGAAAGATGTACAGTATGCAGCTGAAGTATGAATTTGAATTTTAAGGTAATAATGATGATTTCTTGCTAGTAGTGGCACGTAAACGCGCCTACGGCCGGTAGGTACCTATCCCGCCTGCCATTTGTTGGTGAAAAACTCTGCAACCAAGGTGAGCAAAGTCATTCACGTAACCCGTAATTTAATATTTGGTTAAAGTTATATAGTTAGTCATCTAATTTACAAAAGAGTTGTTTCGCCTCATGGTTAATTGGTAGAGAATGAATAGAATAGAATAGAATAGAATATATCTTTATTGAGAAAGCCATCACGTAAGTACAGCAAAGGTCCTAAGCATACGCTACATGTTTATAATGTACGTGACAGACGTCTCAATAGGTGGTGGCTCAGTGATACGCTAGACATGCAGTCATGCCTAGCACTGGAATGCTAAGTATGATTTACTTGGGATCAATAAAGTTAAACAAGTACCAAAGGGAACAAAACAATATTTGTTTCGTAAAGATGCTGATTTCTTAATCAAATGGCCGGCAACACGGCAACATTTTGACAGCAAGGTGTTCATGATTGATGGCTCCAGGACCTTGGAACCCTCCACTGGTAAACTTAATTTGATTAAGTTATAATTAGTTAAGTATTTTAGCTATTCGGAAGGCGGGCAGGTGTTTTGTTAGGGGCGTTGGGTTTTTTCATTGACTTTACTAAAAGTTTTGCGAATAGTCGTTACAGTTTGGTTTTTTAATTTTATTTGGAAATTCTAAAAATTCGTGGTCAGTAAGATCAGTTCAAAGAATTCGTAGTAGAGACGAAATAAAATTTAATAACAGAATCCTTCTAAACACTTTTTGGACCTTCAGGCGTGCCGTCGGTAACAACCCAGGATTTTCATTCGACACCTCGCGGTTTTAGTGAATCATATTTTTAAAAATAGTCCACCTGTGTTTCTGAATACAGTACAGTAAAGGAAATAAATTTAAAGCCTACCTTGGGCTGTAGGGCTGAGAACGTGACTGGGAAACACACTTTAAGAAATTAATGTATCTATGTAACATGAGATATATAAGTAACACGTTGTTTTTTGCGTCGCCGAGCATAAAATCATCCCCTTTGTTTATTAAAAGTGTTTTTTTCAAATAAAAATGTTTCCAATCAAGTATCAGTATCATATGACAGCCCGCATAACGTAAAATTAGTTAACAAGAAACAGTTTCACGTTAAAAAGTGGCGGGAAACCAGGGCTGGAAACATGACTAGGAACAGTTGTACAAATAAATATTAAGTTACTTAATGCTTGAAAGTGGCTGCCAATTAGTGTGGATAGTTCATTGAACTCCATCATTGTCATTGCCTCCGGGGTACGTTACGGGGTCCCGTCTCGTGTGTAGTGACGAAAAAATGCAACTTGTGATTTCAGTTAGTCTAGGATGACCATTTTGTTTTGAGAGTTTAATTCGTCTATGTGCCTTATGAAATACATTAAAATACACACTTATGTATATAACATTTATAAATAAATAAATATAATGCAACGTTGCGTAATCTATGTACTTAGTTGAGTTTAGCAACTTTTTTCGCTACATTTTTTCTCTACAATCAACGAATTTTCTCTACATCTGGTCACAGCATCTGGCAGACATCAAGCATTCAGTCTTGGCTTTTACTAGACGTATTTCGCCAGTAGGAAGTGAAAATTAACTTAAGACCTAGTCAAGTTAAAAAGTCAAGTACGTTGTTAAATATAGTCAAGTCTAATCTGAAGTAAACTGGTAGAGAAACTGAATTTATCGATTTTAAATACATTTCAAAAATATTACTCTCGGTAACTCGTGACGAGTCACACAACTCATGACTCGTGATATAAATTTAGATTTACTGGTGAGTCGTGATATGAATTTAAATAGGACGACTACTTTTTTTTTTTCTATATCTATGTTATAATTTAATATATCCTTAACAATACTAATATTATAAATGCGAAAGTCTGTCTGTCTGTCTGTTACGCTTTCACGGCCAAACCGCTGAACGGATTTTGATGAAATTTGGTATGAATATAGTTGAAGACCCGGGGTCAAACATAGGCTACTTTTTGACGCAGGCGGAGCTGCGGGAAAAGCTAGTATTTAATATATCCACCCATCCATAGTTACTTTAATTTAGCAACTTTTTCTCAATCAATTTTCTCTACATCTGGTCACAGCATCTGGCAGACATTGCGTCAAGCAATAAGTCCCATTGCCAAATTAAGTATATTTACTTGTCGTACAATAAAGAATTAAAAAGTAAATAAGTCAAAAGATGTGGGCACACTCGAGGAATGTGAATATTATTTTCCGAGCCTCTTCAACACTCGACATCTTTTGTGCGATCGAATCAAGAATAAGCCATTAAACGAATCCTAATAATTGTATAAGACGGAAACGCAACTTGATCCCAATTTTCCGGAGAGAAGCAGCAGGGTTAACTTCAAACGTACCGCTAGCCCCGCCCACTAAACTCACCTAAAACAAATACACCTTATTCTCTTAGGAATAGAGTTGATAATAGGATGTCCTTAAATTGTTAACCCTTAAGTGTGGAATAAATAAAGGAGGTGAAATAAGATGTTCTTTGTTTGAGGGTTCCCCGTCTCTTTAGATCACCTGGCTATTTATTTGTCACAATGATACCTGTGTTGTGGTAACCATTGGTATTTTGATTTGAGAAGCTGATGCATATTTTCGGCTGTACTCCGTACTTATCATCATCATCCTTACGTGCGTTCATTCATTCAGCTTACGCTTCCGAGGCTAGGGTACGCTGTAAGTCAACACTGTCAGAATTTTTCAGGCTGCCCTAAGGCATCTGACACAGCCTCGCGACTGCTATCTATCGATAACAACCGGGACCAACCGGCTTAATGTGCCTCCCAAAGCACGGAGGAGCTCAAGATAGAAAATGCCACTAAATGGCGACCAATCCAATAGTGGTCGCGTCACGCCATAGCTTGACACGCGCATTCGCTACGGACACGCGGGTCGCGCTCGACTAACGAGCTCCTCCTATGCTGTACATAAAATACCATGGATCTAAAGCTAAAGGGATAAAGCGCGGACATACAATACGCTGATGGCAGAAAATTTGACCTGAATGCATTTCGTTACCCACCTCTCTCTTTCTAACTCGTGATGTGTTAGGGTGTGAATCTGGGTTTCCATCACAGCACTTGATAACAACCCCAAAAGTTGGGAAAAATTATAAACAGTTACGTAGCAATATAATCTTTATTTTGAGGTCCTTTGAAAGCTTTGCATTCTCACTTGATCCCAAGGCTGACAAGGGACTCGGGACGGTGTACCCTGGGCGACAGTTAATAACTCCCTAGTAGGAGTCTTATTGGCTGTCGGCCAATTTCTGCCAACAGCCCACTCCACCGCCGTCTATGATGAGACGGCGAATGGATGTGGATCTGGGGGACGGGCGTGGTCCATTTATGGGCCACTGCCCAATTTGGGGGGGGGCGAAAGGCCATATGAGGGGGCCGAAAGGCCATGGCTGGAGGGCGTCGTGGTAGAATGCCAACGCGACCCCATGGCGCCCTCAACAGCCGGTGCGGAAACGCCGGAGGGGTTTTAGTGGGTATTCCGGGCTGACTAGCAGCCCGGCGAGTCCCACACTTTGTGCGTAAATGCATTTCCCCTCCGTTAACAAAAAAAAAAAAAAGGTTTCCATCTTCTTTGGGGTGCAGGGCAGAGAACCTCCTCGAGTGCCCGGTCCTTTGAAAGCTTTGCATTCTCACTTGATCCCAAGGATCCGGTGAGAGGGCGGGCTGACAAGGGATTCGGGACGGTGCACCCTGGGTGACAGTTAACAACTCCCTGGTAGTCGGGGTCTTGTTGACTGTCGGCCAATTTCTGCCAACTGCCCACTCCACCGCCGTCTATGATGAGACGGCGAATGGATGTGGGTCGGGGGGACGGGCGTGGGCCATTTATGGGCCACGTCCGATTTGGGGAGGGGGCCGAAAGGCAAAAATGAGGGGGCCGAAAGGCCATGGCTGGAGGGCGTCGTGGTAGAATGCTTACGCGACCCCATGGCGCCCTCAACAGCCGGTGCGGAAACGCCGGAGGGGTTTTAGTGGGTATTCCGGGCTGACTAGCAGCCCGGCGAGTCCCACACTTTGTGCTGCGTAAATGCATTTCCCCTCCGTTAACAAAAAAAAAAAAAAAAGGTTTCCATCTTCTTTACCTTTAGTTCCATGGTGAATACATTTTATCTGTAAAATTTTCACGGTGGGTTTTTAATATGACTTTTACTAAACGTAATTAGCCCGTAGTAAGAGCAAGTGGAAATTAAATAAAATGATTTAGTAAAGTTTTAAAGTCAAGTTAATAATTAAATCTTTTCATGATATTAAAAGAAAAAGTAACTGCCCCTAAAAGGGAGAATTTTTAAATCTAAACTTATAACATTTTTAAAAAAATCAAAACCATTTCGCTTTTATTTAAGATTTATTTAGGGTTTGAAGAATTTACTTGAGTCTATGCTGCCATTTTGTCTACGAATAACGGATTTTGGCGGGAAGTTGTGAAGAGCAGTATCGGCGCTGTATTTTATTTTCCAACATTTGTGTTTTTTTGTGTATTTGTGCATGATAACAAGCGTGAGTGTTGGGAAGTGATACAGTGTTTGATTTATGTGATATTCATGCTTGTTGCCAAAAGATTCTTATAATCGTTAAGTGCAGTTTTTCTACCACTTCACTTAGCTTGATTTTCTTAACTACTGACTAGAATTTTAGACTTGACTAGGACTTGACGAACCACACTGTAGGACTGAAGAAGATAAAAACATTATAAAAAGGGTTATAAAGGATTATTTCTTTTAAGTTTTTCTTTTATAAAATTATATGTCTGTGTTGCATAGTAAGACCTTACAAGCTTTCCGCAGCCTTCTTGAAGGTTGTTTAAAAATAAACGGGTCCAGTGACAACTAAATTAGCGACCCGTTTATATTTATTATTATTTATTCGTCGTGCAATTACGGCTCTCAGCACGAAGCCGCAAAGCCTTCGTAAGCTTTTGAAAGCTCAACAATCAAAAATGAGCTTTATGTCAGAGAGATAGCTATGAGAATCCTTTATGGGGAATATTCGGGATGTTTTTATGGGAATTTGGACTTAATTGAATTGAAATAGAGTTGGAAGTTGGTTTTTTTAGGTGGTGTGTGGAAGATAGGTGCATCTTGAATGTTCTTGTCTTCGATATGTCCTGTGCGTATTTCATGACGCATTTACACCTTCTTAGGGTCGGCGGCTACTTAGTATTTGAGAATAAACCACTTCTCTTCCGATTGTGGTTAAGGATAATTCTCGATAGGTCTGTCGGATCTTATGTGAGATTTAATTGTTCCATTTAATCGTCATTATTTAACAGAACTACTGAAAAACAATCTTACTGATTCCATAAAACTTACATTTCATAATTTTGATGGTATTAGTTAAAATTATCTGACTATAAATATTAAAAAATCTAAGAATATGTAGGCCTCGCCGTCGAGCATACAGTTAACATCGAATGTTTTATATTTTAAGATTTAGTAAGTACTTGTAATAATCTCAATTTATAAAACGTGTATGTATGTATGTAAAAACATTACGTGTTTTTACTTTGTTTTAAAAATTTTGGCTGAAACCATGATTTAAATTATTTAACAGTAGGTAGAGTGCCTTACTACTGCCACAGAATTATTAACAGTACTAAAGTACAGAACGGACACTCACACGGCCTTCCACCCGAAACATTTATATCGCACCTTACAGCGCAGATGGGTAAAAATCAAGAGCAAAACAATGCAAGGTTGATACTTTGGCGTGCGACCGCGCTGCGACGGACAAATATGACGCAGAAATGGTAAATAACCAACCCTACTTGAGTGACACACACATTGACGTGACGCGCGTGCGTACACAAACGAATCGTAGTAGTAGTAATCTCGGCGCTGCTGTATGGAGTGTCCGGGGTGCTGCTAGTACCACCTATTTTATCATGACATTTTATAACCGGTCATTGGGCTAGGAGCTGGACACTAAAATTAAAATGAAGTGTGACAGAAAACAAAAACTATCTAAATATACACTGAATTTCATATTTAATACCACATTCCACATTGAAAATGAAATTTCTTGGCATTTCTACATTTGTACGTCTTCAATGGCCGCCATCCCTACACCTAAAGCGGCGTATCAAAAAGGATTACTGGACCAATAAATATGGCGACTGGATTATAATTTGAATATTAACATTAAAATAACACCGCAGTGCTCTGTCGGTGGATGGAGACGTCACGTTAATAGATTTATTTGCGAGTCTTCATCGGCTATTGTGATGGCTTGATTTAAATGCATAGAGTGGACATCTTAGCTGCCTCAGATATCAGTGTGTGTGAGGTCAATTGACCTTGAGGGTGTCAAGGTGACATGATTATAAATTGAGAATAGATATATTGATTTTTCGTAGTAGAGTAGCACATATTCCAGAATATTAATTTACTTGTCAAAATACTAATACACACATAAACACACTGATAAAGGTTTTCTTAATAATGGACATGACATAGTGTGATTAAAACACTGTGTAAACCAAATTTACCAATGTTTAACAATAAATATTTTTGATTTAATTTACAAATCTTAGAATATGGATTTTAGATTATTTTAGCAGTTAAACAAAATCAAAAAATTGTAATAGAACTAATTAAAAAAAATGAAACGAAACTATTCTCGTTACTCTTCAACCAACGTTCTTAAAAATTCAATGTGTGTATCAATATACACATAAAATTTAATTATTTTAATACGGTTTTATCACTTTACAGCGTTTTAAATGGTTTAATTTTTAACCTAATTTGTTAATGTTCAACATCATTTTTTTTAACGTCAGAACCAAGTCAGAGGCCGAGAGGCGGGTTCGAACAACTCTGACACCATGGTGTACATGGTCGATTGACAATGTAACCTACACGAAATGTTGAACATTAACAAGAAAATGTTAATCGCTGAGACTGTGGAATGAGCTCCCCAACATGGTTTTCCCAAGAGATTACAACATGGGGTCTTACAAATAGGGCGTTAAAGGATTTCTCAAGGGTCGGCAATACGCACGTGATGCCCCTGGTGTTGCGGGCGTTCATGGGCTACGGTGACCACTTACTATCAGGTGGGCCGTATGCCTTTTTGCCTACTTAATTGTATAAAAAAAACACCCAGTCTGGGCACATGTACTCACAAAATTTATCTTAACTCCATCTATTCACTTAATGTACTTGTATGCGAGAAATAAATAAATTCTATGCCATCTCCACAAAAAAATACATCAATGTGTTGTTGTGTTCGGTTCATTAGAGCTCTATGGTTATGGCGATTGTTCAGCATATGTCTTTATTAGTGGTAAATGCCAATAGAAATTATTTACGAGGCTATATAAATGTTAATTCATTGTCATCAGCAATTTTACATAGAAAAACGTCACCACGTTATAAATTAGAAAAGAAAACACTCAAATGTTGGTTCGATTTTATTTAAGTATATAGTTTGCCATAGACTTAAAAAAAACTTTAGATTACAGCAGTGGATAGCTTGAAAATGGACTTTTGGCGGGAAGCTGAAAAAAGTTTTGGCGCTGTATTCTATTTTCCAAATATTTGTGTTTTTTTTAGTGTTTGTGCATAATATTGGTCGATTATTATTCGCAAAGTGTGTTGGGAAGTGATACAGTGTTTGATTTATGTGATTTTCAAGCTTGTTGCCAAAAGTAAAGTAATCGCTAAGTGCAGTTTTTCTGCCACTTCACTTGGCCGATTCTTCTGACAAGACTTGACTAGTACCCACTAGACTTTCAGACTTGACTAGGACATGACGAAACCACACTGTAGGACTGAAGAAGAAAATAAGAAGGGCTATAAATGACTTGTATCCATGGCCGTAAAACCGATTACTAAAAAAAAAGCTCTTTTTTCTCGCATTATAAGTACCTAGCTGTGTAATTTAATTATTCTTAACACAGATTCCTTTATCTGAACTTATGTAACCAGTTGCAATACCACCTATCTATATAAATGTACTTATTTAACAATGTAAATCGAAGGAAAAAATATTATTGAAATTATTTAGACAGGCCATCAAAGGCCACTGGATTTTTTTAGGTAAAAAAATAACAGTCATATCGATTCGGTTCGTTTGATTCGTCTTGACAAGGGATGTGATCCTAGATTTATCAATTTTATTTATCAAATCTTACAGATAAAAATTGTATTGTGTTTTTATTTCTTTAACTACAATGAAAAAAGATTGAAACAGTTTATGATGATTCATCAAAACAACGCCATTGTTGAACTTCAAGTTGTCAATTTTGGCGCGCTTTCTGTCAACGAATGCGTTCCGTTTCACAATAGAGTTAGAGTGTGTACCTTTTCTGCTGAGTTCTAAATAATGCCAATGGGTGGTTTATTGTTTTATGGTGGCATTAGACGCTATTGTCGTTCCATTATTTATTGTCTATGCTTGTACACTATGGATATGAAAGTCGTAAATGTAAATGCGAAAATGTACAAACATTAAACAAAAACTTCTTACTGTCTAAGCAGAAAAAAACTGCACCGGTAATTTTAAGAAATAAGTAAAAGGATTATAAAGAAAGGGTTATATTTTTATGCTTTGCGGTTGACATCTGGGCTACTTGAGCTGTACTTCCAAGCAGCTCTACCTGGCATTATCAAATTGTAGACAAAACAAAAGGCTGTTCCATTCAAATGTAAATTACCTTTTTGCAAAGAAGATATTTATGAATCAATTATTAATTGAAACGTAAGAATATAACTAAACTTACAACATAAACTTAAGTTGATTTAAAAATAAAAATATCTGAGTCTAACCCTAAACATTACCTATTAAAGTACGTAAATCGGCCATTAATAAAAATATAAGCCTTCAAAGTCATGCCCAAAAAATTTGCGTGTATTCGATCATACTGAAGTATTCTTATTAGGATCGAAAAGATGAACCCTGCCCTTTTTCTTTCATGGAAGAGCGTAGTTTTTCAAAATCGTTTTCTTGCTAAAGGTCGTATGAACGTACTTCCTAACCTTAGAAAATGAAATATCTAGAAGTAGTCTTTAATGTAAAAGTCGAATCTTGTTCCTGTTGGTCTGGTTTCCCTGTAAAAAGGGTTACGAAAGTCAGACGGCAGTTTCTCCATTGTAATAACCAGTTCCGCCAAATCAAGTACCATGATTTACAGCGTACCCTAGGCCCGGAAGCGTAAGTTGGCGACGCAACTAGGAATACACGCTAGGATGATGATGGAGATCTTTAATATAAAAGTAAGGCAAAAAGGATTTTACCCTAAATCTGCGCGGTGAGGTGCGGTATCTGTTTTGGTGGGAAGGTGTGAGTGTCAGTTCTGTACGTTAGTACTATTAATTCTGTAACTAAGTGTAAACTATAATAATGAAAGTCAATAGCGTGCTACAATAACAGGATTATGGATGGGTCGAAGGAATGCCGTCAGATCGTCGTGATCTTTCTTCCTGTCACATGCCGTCAATTTAGTGTTGTTGTGATAGCGATAGTTTCACTATTGATAGTTGACCTTGAAAAATAGTCGATATTACAACTAGGGCTATCGAAACTATTGAAATCTAGCGATAGTTTCGAGACTATCTATAGTGAAATTAGGGCGATAGTATCGAAATTTGTTAATACTATCGACAGTATAGATACTATTGATAGTATCATGTAAGAACTATCGACAATAATTAGTACTATTACTTATTTTTAGCTATCGATAGTATCAAAACTATTGTAAACTTTTGATAGTTTCGATAGCCCTATCGATAGTTCAACTGATTTTCGAGGTCACGATAGTATCACGATACTATCGATAGACTATCGCTATCGCAACAACACTACGTCAGTATTGTATTTGATTGTAGTCGGCGTGTCCCGATGAATGTTATATTATGGCATAAACACGTGTGCCCTTTTGTCGGGTCTGTTCTCTGATGTTGTACCTTTGTGTATAAATGTTGATCTTCCTTTTTGAAGTCTGTGGTTTTATTTTGGTAATAGTGACTGTATAGTTTTTGACGTGACAACGTCTAATAACTCGATACTACGGGCTGCATGCACGAAAAAGATGACGTCATTGTCCCGTTACGCTCATTGTCGCGTTCCGCAAGCGAGAGCGCGGCACGAACGAGAGAGAGGCATGATCATGTGTATTATACTACTGTAATGTTTGACGTGACGTAAACCGAATTTACAGACAACCAATTTTTTTATCAATATTGTCTAAGTGTCCTAGTTGCCTCTCAATTCGTACGGATCGGGCAAGACGTGACTTCTTTGTTATCTTGTCGAGTTCTTCGTCCAAGTATGTTTTTCTAGTTGCGTTCTCAGCTTACGCTTCGTAGCCTAGGGTACGCTGTAAGTCATGGTCCTAGATTTGGCGGCACTGGTTATTACAATGGAGCGAATCCATCTGACCGCCGTAACTCTTTTTACAGAGAAACCAGACCAACAGGAATATGAACCTCGCAGGGTATATTAGGAATGAATTTCGATAATTTTTAATAATCTGCTTGACGTCAATTCTTATTGGAAATGTTTTTGTTGGTGGAATCCACTACCAGTCTGATAGAGAGAAGTACAAGTAAATGTATAGCTTTGTTTTCCCTTAGTCCTTGGTCTTAGGAAAAAGCTGGGTTTTCATATTCTGTCGATGTTTCTAGAAATATCGACTAATTGGTCACCCATAATTATTTGAAATTAAAACGGATTGAATTTGATGATTTTCAATACTCATTAGCTACCAATTTAATAGAACATTCATTAATTTAACATAATATTTTCATCTAATGAATAATCAACAATTTCTCAAACAAATCTCTTAATTAAGTTTAGTCGCGAGAATTAAGAGGGTGTCGATGTATCAATGAACATTTATTTATGTATAAACTATTATAGTAATTCCACGGACAGAGAATTGGCAGTTAGTTCACCTTTTTTGAAAATAAATCCATACTAATATTATAAATGCGAAAGTCTGTCTGTCTTTCTGTCTGTCTGTCTGTTACGCTTTCACGGCCAAACCGCTGAACGGATTTTGATGAAATTTCGTATGAATATAGTTGAAGACCCGGAGTCAAACATAGTCTACTTTTTGACGCAGGCGGAGCTGCGGGGAAAAGCTAGTAAAATATAAGAGAAGTAGGACATTTTGTAAGGAGTAGTCCGTCTGGTGAAGTACCTCCACCCTACAGAAGACCGCAGCTAAATAACACTGATGCAGTGTTGTATTCCTGGCGGTGAGTAGGGTCGCCAGGCTCAAGAGATAGCGGACAGGTCGGCAACGCGCTCGTGACATCTCCGGTGTTGCAGGCGTTCATAGGCTACGGTAACCACTTACCATCAGGTGGGCTGTACGCCTGTTTGCCTACTCAGTTGTATAAAAAAAAAATAAGACGAAATTGTCGTAATTTTTATATATTTCAATTTTTTTACAATTAATTTTTTATTAGAAATTAAATTAAAGCCTCGGCGTGGGATATAATTCACTATTTTTAATAATTTACTTTTCAAATTCGAAAAGTTTTGTTCGATAAATTTATCATAGAATAAGAAATTTTCAATGATCATTGTGTAATTTGATTTGCAAAAAATTTATTTCTAAATTGAATCTACACATGATGAAATTACATGAGAGGATTTTTTCATATTCATTATTTTCTGAAAAAAAAAGATCGGACTAACGATTGACATGTTCATATCAAAGTATTTTATTTATTTGTTAATTTCTCAAAAAGATCGGAGCTACGATGTAAAACGGAACGTATCCTCTTAAAACCGGGACATAATGTAATGATAATGGCTTAATCGATAGTCATAATTTAGGAAATATTGCTCTCGCATTCCTTCTACTAATCGGAATTAGATTTAACGTTAATATTATGCAAACGGACCAATAAACTACCTATATCAAATATAAATCAAAATGTGTATACTTGGGGTACATTTGCTATGTATGAGAAAAAGTCAACTTTCAATAAATCAATATATCCACCTACTTCCATAGAGAGGATAGGTATGAATATACTTAGTTAAAACCCGGGGTCAGAGATAGACTGCTTTTTGACGCAGGTAGAGCTGCGGGAAATGGCATGTTCGCTTTAAAAATGGTGTAAGTGATGACTTAAGTCCGCATGTTTTTTTATACAACTAAGTAGGCAAACAGGCGTATGGCCCACTTGATGGTAAGTGGTTACCGTAGCCTATGAACGCCTGCAACACGGGCAACACCGGAGATGTCACGGCCGCGTTGCCGACCTGTCCGCTGCCAGCACAGCGACCCCTCCGGAGCCTGGCGACCCTACTCACCAGCACTGCATCACAGTGTTATTTGGCTGCGGTCTTCTGTAGGGTGGAGGTACTTCCCTAGACAGACTACTTAAAAAATGTCCTACCTCTCTTAAACCATAGTTTTAACTATTCTTCAAACAATTTATCCTACAATTATTATTAATAATCATACAATTTTTCAACCACTTGGTTTTATTTTAAATAGTTTGGTGGCGGATACAAGACAATACAGAGATAAAATTTGAGTCTCGTATAGGCAATAAGCCTTGTAACTTTGTGCAAAAGTTACGTCCATCCAAAATCTGCGACGTACCTATTAACTGTGGTACAATTAATATTTAACAAGTTCAATAACAAAACGAAACACATCAGCGTTCCATTGTACGCGAACTTTTTGTTATTGCGTAGGACATAAATTAACTGAACATTTTGACAATTTTGTACGACTGCACGTTCCTTGAAGCAATGAATGTGTTTTTTTTTTTAATGTTGGTACGGCACTGGCTTATTGTGTCATTGTCTTAGACGCCCGCTGTTTCGCTGGCAATGTTGGTATTTGTTTAAGTAGTTATATGACGCGGTTCTGCGTGCAAGTGATCCATCACAGTGAAGGGAGCTACTGCTTGGTTTCCGAGTCCGTTCCGTTATACGTGACGCTATAGGGTGTCCTTTTTGTTCACATGAATTCGAAATTTAAATGTTTTATGACTGAAGTTAGCTACGGTGTTAAATGTTGATTTTATTTATTGTAGTCTTGTTTGTTTTCGAAAAGCATTTTGAAATAAAGTGAAACTTAATATAGTTAATTGTTCATTCAGTGTTAGGTATGTGGGCTTATTAAAGTAGAAAACTGGTGAATATAGTAAAAGTCTACCCAGATGCTACTTTAATTTTTGCTTAATCGAGTTTAAGCCTACCCAATTAGAAGTGAAATCAATAAATTCATTCTTTTCCAATTTTTTATTTTTTATTTATTTGTAGGACTCGTAACATTCTGTATTATGAAACAAAATAGCAACAACAGTGGCATTGAATGCTCTCCACGTGAAATTGTTTCTTCGACTCCTGCGCATCCTGTGCTTTGTAGAAAACAGTACATCGATCAAGATGTTACAAGTCCTTACTTTAGTTAGTCCTATTTTGTAAATCATTTGATATCGAATGATTCCGACTCGCCAATTTTGCGTTGGTGACTCATTCGATTTTTTTTTGTTCTTTTTTTTGTACAACTAAGTAGGCAAGCAGGCTAAATATCCTAAAGAGTGCCAAAATTCGAAAACAGAGTTCAAAAATAAGTTATAAACTTTAAATACTAATATAACTGTTCCAAATAATTAACAATTTTGTTGTCGTTTTTGGAATCGATTATATTTTAGTGTATGACGAGAGTGATGAGCGTAGAAGAAGCGAGGGAAGTCTGTAAGGATCGTAGCAAATGGAAATCCGTAGTCTCTATGCCTACCTCTACGGGAGAAAGGCGTGATGGTATGTATGTATATACATTTTAGTGTATGCATTGTTCCGTATAAAAATAGAGTCCAGGTTATAAATTGTCTTAATGTGAACATAGTCAAGTATCCCATAGTTAATATATAATGTTATGTAATAAAATTGGCACTTCTTAATATCAAAAGTTTTCATTAATAAGTTAAATTTTACAACCATTAAATTACATTTTAGTTTCAGTGAAAGCACACATAACCAAAACAGAAGAGACCGAGTATTTTTGTTTATTTCAATGGTGCAATAAAGAGTTTTTTTTTTATTTATTAACCATAGACAAAGGAGGCAAAGTATTAACAAACACTTGTTCTGTGGAGTCAAAACTGCGACAGTTACTCTTCTTGCCGTCTACTACTTTATGGTTAGCAATAAAACAATTATATTTATTTCATTGTCAAATCGCCAAAATATTATGGGTATCAAGGTAAGAATAAATTGTTCCATTTTTTCCGGTCTAGGGTTTTATTGGGCGTGCATTTAAAAAAATCATAATATATCACATGTCCTATTAAGTTCGTGTAAACCATCAAGTAAAATATCCTTGTCTAGCTTTTATGAAATGGAATCCATTACATACAAGAAGTATAGATACTACTGGCTCTTTATACGTGGGGCGCACTATAAGTTTCCGGAATGAATATGAAAAAATACTATTAAAGGTACAAAATTAATTTATTGTTTTACAAAATAATCTCCCTTGGCGTCTATGCACTTTTTCATTCGATGAAACCAGTTTTGAAAACTTTTGTGCCACTCCTCTGTGGTGACCTCTGAAACGTGTTTTTCATACTCCTCGACAGCCTCTTCTGGTGATGAAAATCAATGACCGCGTAATTGGTTCTTAATTTTTGGGAACAGAAAAAAGTCACAAGGTGCCAGGTCGGGACTGTATGCAGGATGACTCATGAGTCATGAGTTCTACATTTTTCGCCTTCAAAAAGTCGTTTGTCTGTCTGGCCGTGTGAGAACTAGTATTGTCGTGGTGCAGGATGATACGGCGTTTACGGTTATTTTTACGGAGTTCGTCAATAACTTCCGGCAAACAAATGGTCGTGTACCAGTCACTATTCACTGTACGACGATTCTCTAAAGCAACAGTAGCCACGTGTCCAGTTTTATTAAAAAAAGAAGCAATCATCAGCTTAGATGCACTTTTCACGCGCGCCACTTTGGTTGGTTTCGGCTCATCTTGAAAGACCCATACGCTCGATTGCTGCTTTGTTTTGGGATCGTAGCAATAAATCCATGTTTCGTCACCTGTTACTATGTCCCACACCAAATTTGACGCACCTTCGTTGAATCTGGTAAGCATGGCACTGCACCAAGTGACGCGGTCCGTTTTTTGAGCCTCGGTCAAGTTGTGTGGGATCCACCGCGAGCACAGCTTTCTCACACCCAAATGTTTGTGTAGGATTAATTGTATTTGACTCATGCCTATATCTAAGGATGCGCGAATTTCATGGTAGGTCACATGCCTGTCTGTTTCAATCATACGGCGCACAGCATTGATGTTTTTGTTGGTCACAGCGGTGGACGGCCGACCATCGCGAGATTCGTCACTGAGATTGATACGACCACGCTTGAATTCTGCAAATCAGCTATAAACAGTTGTGTTGCATGGTGCTTCATTGCCAAAAGCTGTTTCAAGCCGAGCGATGCTCTGTTGAGCTGTCAAATTACACTTAAAATCGTAGAAAATCATACTACGAAAATTTTCCCGAGTTAAATCCATGTTGATGCAGACACACAATTTTTTAAATGGCGCCACAAGGTAAAAACAAAAGACAGTCAGATGAAACAAACTGCATTCTACAGCCAAAGAGTTCTATTTTCAAATGTTGCAATAAATTTTAAAATATTGTTTATGTAAGTGGCCAGTTCCGGAAACTTACAGTGCGCCCTATGATGCATCTTTGTAGAATACACTGCTTCACTCACAAATAAACCTTCCATAAACGTTCCTTTCTCAAAGGCTTCACTACTTCATATTAAGAAACAAACTATACGAGAAATTCCTAAAGAAATAAATAAGAAAACCTATTAAATTTTTATTGTTATGTTTTGTAAAAAAATCAATGACATCTCACGGCCTGTGTGTCCATCGTAAAACTTTAAATAAAATCATAAAAATCCGTATTAAAACCGCGTTTTATGGTCGATATATTAGGCCTGGGACAAAATGTTGATTTTGATCAATCAGCTGGTAGATAAATTTTTAAAAGCCGTAAATATTTCATTGTGGGATTTCTCTGTTTTAATGTTATTCTGATTTACGATTTTGCGCGGGAATTTTCTTCGCCAACTTTGATTAATTTCTGGTGGTTCGGTTTTTAAACGAGGTAGGCATTATAGGCAGCCGGAAGGAGGAATAGTAAATATTATATAAGACTAGCTTTTTCCCGCAGCTCCGCCTGCGTCAAAAGCCTATGTTTGACCCCGGGTCTTCAACTATATTCATACCAAATTTCATCAAAATCCGTTCACCGGTTTGGCCGTGAAAGCGTAACAGACAGACAGACAGACAGACAGACAGACTTTCGCATTTATAATATTAGTATGGATTCATAGACACTACTGCAGAATAAAAGGGTCCAATGCTAAGTTGGTTGGGTACAACTGGAACTGAATTGATAAACTACTTCTTCTTCATATCATCTCTCATAGTCTCTCAAATTTATTTATCCCAATAAGCTGTCACTTGGACCGCAACTGTTGTTGCCCCCATAAAGCATTTCTACTGCACGTAGGACACAGTTTAGTACTATTAATAATTGTGTGAAATAGTACTGAAAATAAAAAAAAGTACATCCAAATTTTGTTATGAACATTTCCACAATCAGACAAACTCAGTTGGCAGTAATACGCTATTGAAAAGTTTTTAACGTTGACATTTCAGCTAAGATCAGAACTAAAATGTGCTGGATACAGTCTTCAAGTGTAGGTATATAAGTCGTTGAAACATCCGAAATCATGAAATATTACGTCACTCTGATATAAGAAACACATGAATAAAAACGGGACAAAAGATTACTGCAACCATTATGTTAGTTCATTAAAATTGTATAATTTATGTCCTATAAACTTTAATTTATTAGTTTTGAGAGACCGCGGAGTGAAAATGAACACATTCATTAAACACTACACACACTTTGTCATATTTGCTCGGAAATCTGTACAAAACATGTAAAAAAAAGATTTAAAATGTTCGAGACGAATAAATTAAATTTAGCGTAATTATGACTCTACAATTGTTTGTTTTTTGTTTTGGTATTAGAAGTATGTCTGTATACTTACTATATTTTTTTATACAACTAAGTAGGCAAACAGGCGTATGGCCCACCTGATGGTAAGTGGTTACCGTAGCCTATGAACGCCTGCAACACCGGAGATGTCACGAGCGCCGCTGACAGCACAGCGACCCCTCTGGAGCCTGGCGACCCTACTCACCAGCAGGAACAAAACACTGCAACACAGTGTTATTTGGTGTTAGTCTTCTGTAGGGTGGAGGTACTTCCCCAGACGGACTACCCCTTACAAAATGTCCTGCCTCTCTTGAAAATTATATTTAATATACTTAATTAATATTTTTTTAAAGCATGTTTATCTAGTCTAGTATTATATAGTCCTTATTAAGTAAATAAGTTTTATATGAGCTCATTATAATTGATAAAAATATTTTTGGCGTATGTCTGGCCCGGATTATCTTTGTTATTGTGGTTTAATAAGGCCATCAAAGGGTCTGAAAGTAGAAATAATAATTTCAATCCGGGTCTTGTATACCTTTTATAACATTTTTATTGTAAGCGTGTTAATCCTTTTCGTCTGCCGAGCACGAGACAATTATTATCCACAAACTCCTAGTTTCGACCGTTTAGACACAAAAATCATTAGAAAGTTGGTTTAAATCAAGCAAAGCGAAAAATTCATAGACAACTAAACTGTGAAGAATTGCTCGAAATCTGTGACTGAGACTTTCATATTTTTTTCAGTAAACAGCGTTTCATTCCATAGATACTCACCCACCCCCCGCCGCAGTAAGAAAATACGAATTATTAAACAAAGGTGCGTTTCATTGCAACCAAAACAAATTAAGAAACTCATTGTAGTTGCCTTCTTTTGTGCCATATTGACCATTCGGGGGCATTGTAAAACTATAAAATAACTAACAAAGAATTATATATGGCTGTTGTAAAGTTTGGGCGCGAACAGTGTCACTTTATTGCACCCTTGTTGTAGCCTACGGAATAGGGTTGTTGTCAGATAGAGAAACTTTTCGCAGCTTGCCAGTACGCGATGATGAAATAGTCTATATATTTATTAACAGTGTGTTCCTGTGTGGATTTTGACCCTTTCGATGACAACCTACGAGTGTACTCGTAAATAACAATGAAATTAAAATTGTTATTTTCTGAAAGGGTAAAAATACTTTTATTTCTGTCCGTTTGTCCCTTGTATTAAACTTAATTAGTAATTTAAGTATATAAAACTTGTATCTAAACTCAGTCTTGATATGCTGAACAGTGTCGAAAATGCAATGTCAAAAGTCTTCTTTTCATAAACGAAATAAATTTTGCCAACACGTTTTATTTTCGGTTAAAATTGTTCAAGTGATATTCTGCTTTGACGTTCAAATTAACCAAAAAACAAATAAATTGTAATAACAGATATTTTTCGAAGGAAAAAAAATCATTATACCTTCATTTTGAAGGTTTCTAAATAACCACTAGCACGACTGCGTCATTCCACGAATTTAAATGCAACAAATTGTTACTTTGTTCGAGACGTGCCTTATTCCTCTAACTCCATGAAAGAGCTCGCTGTTGTAGCGTCAGACATTGTTTACTAAAATTCTAGCGTAAACAAAAATAAAGTATAATTTACGATTCCAAGTGACAGAGCATTTATGAGCTCTCAAAGAGTTGAATGAAACATTGTTTATAAATATTGTCCTAATTTCAAAGCTTGATTATAGGAATATAAATATTGCAGGGTTTATTTACTGTTACGAAAATATCTCAAGTACACGAAACTTGTATTTTGAAATGTTTATTTGATTGTACTTTGAACTGAGAGTTTATTGTTTAGTCGAATTTGAATCCCCGTTCGTGCGTGCGTTCTTGGAGATTAAAACTTAGACTAGCTTTATTGTATTGTATGCTTGAGTAAATCAAACTTGGGAATAAATAGGGATATTATTATTTATTTACATTTTCTTGCAGACTACAATTGGAATAGAGGTATTTAAAAATATAGCAACCTACAATTTTGAAAATATTAAATACAAATTCATATGAAATTCTGAATCAGTTAATTATGGAAAGAATATATTAATCAATCTATGGAACCTCACTATTTAAAGTATTGACTTGCATACATCTAAATATTTATTAGAGGATTAACTAAATGTGGATATCCCTACCTACTCGAAGTGAAGTACGCGCTAAAGCAAGGTTTATCATATAAATCATACGTAAATTATCTTAGATAATTTTACCAATTCCTCAACAATAAAGATTTATAAAAGATAAAAATCCTACCATAAAGATAACATTGTGATAAATCTATTAAGATTTGATAAAAGACAGACATCCTACCATAAAGATAACATTGTGATAACGATCGCAAATTACCCAAAAAAACAGCGTCAAAAACGAGTATTATACGTAAACGCTAATCTTAGATGAATGCTACCACAAGACTACGAAGCACGCTATCGCGAAAGCTTGTCAGTGCGAATCCGCTGAATCACGTCCACATTATCACGATAGCTCGTTACTGCTATATCACTAGATTATGATGCACGTTATTGCGAAGGCATTCTTAACAAGGAACTTGTTTTAAAATTTACTATTGATGACTATAATCCAACATCAAGCTACCAGTAAAGTAGCGTCCAATTTTTGTAATATGAAATTAAATGAAGGGTCGCGACACCTGTTGACAACAGGGCCCCTCAACTGGGACTGTAATTGATGAGTAGAGGTCTGTCCGTACCCCGCGGACCACGGTTCGAAGCCACTGACTACGACATGGTTTTTAAAATCTGCAAGAAGTAGGCTTATGGCGATTTTGATAAATTTCAGTTTCTTTTTTTTATTATTCACATACCTAATAATGTTTATAATAAGAGTAGACAGGGCCGTATAAGTCTAATCATTTGTTGAGTTGGTTGCATGGTCAATCGACCATGAAAATACCGATGTCACACTGTTGGGAATTGTGGTGGTTCTTTTAAAAACATAAAATAACTGCTCAACGTGCCTTCTGCAATCGTAATTATGACCAGACAATCAGGTAATGTTCTAACTAAACTGGAAACAACTAACAAATATTATATGAAGGTAACAGAAGAATATTCTATACAAATTCCTGGCAATAGTAATGTTACTGTGGTATATGTATGCTCGAGTAAGGTTTTCCTAGTAATTTTTATTGTTTTACGATGCCCCGAATGGCCACAATGGCTAAGAGAATGCAACTACAATGGGCACCTTAATTTGTTTTGGTTGCTTGAATCAGGGCATTGTTGATCAGGGACTTAGTATTTATGAATGACAGATATAAAGATATGGTATAAAACCAAAAAATACGTCAATAAAAAACGAAAAATAAAAACACGATTTCGAGGAAGGGGTTATTTAGTCATAAGAGGGATTATTAGTTTAAAAGCGTGAGTGTTGGGAAGTGATATACAGTGTTTGATTTATGTGATTTTCATGCTTGTTGCCAAAGCTCCTAGTAATCGCTAAGTGCAGTTTTTCTACCGCTTCAATTAGCCTGATTCTTCTGACTAGACTTGACCACCGACTAGACTTTTAGACTTGACGAAACCACGCTGTAGGACTGAAGAAGATAGAAAAATTAAGAAGGGCTATAAAGGACTTGTATCCATGGCCGTAAAAGCTATTATAAAAAAATTACCCGTCACGTGTCGCTTTTCCGCTTAGGCTTATTTTTTGATCCATTGCATTCCATTCCAATCCAAATGTCTTCGCTTGCCAAAATAAGACATTAAAATAACGTTCTAATCCCACACCTGTCGGCAAAAACTTATTGTTTATAATTATTATAAACGCGGGGTGCCAGTTATACATAACTTAGGTAACTCTGATGACAATAGAAGAATGATAAGTATTATCTAAATTTAAGTCATAGAGCCGCGGTTGTCAAATGCCGTTCAAAGAAATTAAATTAAAAAATAAAATTGGAAATAATTATTAATGCAAAGTTCAATAAAAATAATTAATTAACTAAAGTCTAATTAATTTAATATTTTTACTAAAATGTCTACCAAACGTTTAGCCTGATGATAACATAGGATTTTTTTGGTAGACATTTTACTTTTGCAAATCTTCTCGTAATCTGCATTCTCATTAGCTTAAAAAATATATATTATGAATAAGAAGAAGAAGCCTACCGATAAAAAATGTTCAAAATAAAATAAAACTTAATTTCAATTAAAAATGTACAGTTAAGAGAAAAAGATAGAAAATCATTCGACAAACCGATTTTGAGTGATTATTTGTAAATAGCGCAATTTTCTGTATTTAGCCGCCATGTTTTTTCGAGAAATCTGTAATTCGACTTACTCTGAAGTCGCTAGAATCGGCCCCCTGAACTCACAGTTATCAAATAGAGCTCCAGAACACAAATTTCGATGATAACCTCCTTTTGTCAGCGTAAAATATCGTCGCTACGAAATTCCTAAAATCGTAGGCGATCGTAGTGAATTCGTAGCATCAAGCTACGAGAGAGAAATTAAGTTATTAAACTAGCTATAATTATGTCTTAGTTTTAAATTAGGTGATATTTTCTATTCCGACATTAAGATACAACGGTGAGTTAGAGTAACTATCGTACAACTATAATGTGCGGAAACATTTTGTGTGTCCTGTGTGTCACACACAAGGAATTGCAGCAGACATTTGAACGAATTTCTGCTTTGTTGAATAAAGCAAACATTAGTGAAAATACTCTTGAACCATTAGACGTTATTCATAGTCAAATTCTTCCACTTTTTTCTATCTCTACTATTTTTCTTAATCTATTGGTTTAAAGTAAAGGACAATAAAAAGATTGAACATTTACGCCTATTAACCATTATTAATGCGTGCCCTCTGCTTTAAAGTATAAATTGAGAATGCAACTGGGAAAATCTCTCATATTATCATCATAACCGTTTATTCTATCAATTAAGGTATTACAAAATATGTCATCGTCATCCTAGCGTGTATTCCTAGTTGCGTAGTTTACGTTATAAGTCATGGCCCTAGATTTGGTGGAACTGGTTATTACAATGGAGCGACTGCTCTCTGAACTCCGTAACCCTTTTTACAGGGAAACCAGACCAACAGGAACATGACCCGAGGTATGTAAGTGGCCACATTTTACTGTCAGAATTTTTCAGGCTGCTCTTGACACAGCCTTACGACTGCTATCTATAACAACCGAGACCAACAGCTTAACGTCCGAAGCACGAAGGAGCTCAAAATAGAAAATGCCAATAAATAGCGACCAATCCAATAGTGGTCGCGTCGCGCCGTCGCTTGACACGCCCATTCGCTACGGATACGCGGGTCGGCGTTCCCCGTAAGATATTACAAAATGTCTACGGAATATTGAATCAACATTTAGAATTTAGTAACTGTAGCGCAACGTTGGACACCCACCGACAAGATGGTCAGATACCTGGAAAAAGGTCGCAGGCCGCTTTCAACTGGTCATTTTGGAAAACATTAGAAGAGGTCAGTACAGCAGTAGACTTAATGCTGCTGAAATGATGATGATGAACTGTCCTCTGTTTCATTTTAGTTGTGCGCGCTCTTCAAAAACCTAGAAATGTATACTTACTCCATCTGGCGGCCGGGTGTCATCTCTAAAAGCTATCAACACAATAAAGGCTGAAATATCGAGCGATTTCAATAAAATTCGTTCCAGTCACCGCCGCCATTAATATAAACATGAATAATAATGTTCTCTTAATTCAGACTTCCATCGTAAATATTAGTTTCGGCTTTTTTATGTGTGGGTGTCATACATTCGCATTTTTTATGATTTGCTACTTCATTTGTGGATATCACCGAGAATCTAGCAGCCGATAACTTGGACTAAGGCAAGATTATTATATGTTTTTTTTTGTTACTAATGGGTTTTACGGCCATGGGTACAAGTCCTTAACAGTCTTTCTTAATTTTTCTAAATCTTCTTTAGTCCTACATTGTAGTTTCGTCAAGTCATAGTTAAGTTTAAAAGTTCTGTCGGCAATCAAGCATAGTCAGAAGAATCAGGCTAAGTGAAGTGGTAGAAAAATCACACTTAGCTATTTCTACGAACTTTTGGCAACAAACATGAAAATCACATAAATCAAACACTATCACACACTTACGCTTGTTCCGGAACGCTTTGTATTATTATGCACATATGCTAAAAAAAAAACGCAAATTTTGGAAAATACAACACAGCGCCAATACGTTCCTCTCAGCTTCCCGCCATAAGTCCCAATAAATTACTCAGACAATATAAGTTCATAACTCTACAATCTGTGGCGCTGTACAGGCAATAAAGTACTAAATAAAGTCATTTATATATTAATCTATAATGTACAATTTATAGTCTAAGCATCGGATTAACGAGTTATTTTTGTAACGACTTGATTTATAGCTTTGATATCGATTATTCATTTATTAACCTCTAATTATCCGTGTAAGTGTATTTTAAGAGGTCATTAATTGCTTGTAAGTACTTTTTGGTCTCTGTAAACTATAAATCGTCGTGACGGATTGATATTTAAACATACAGACAAAAATTTACTAGCTTTATGTATGGCTAAAAGCAGTGCTGGCATTGTTTTGTTTCGGTTTGAAGGGAAGACTATGAAATTAAAAGGTGAAGTCGAATGGTTTTCTTTCTACATAATCGGTGGGTCGAACGATATTGTAATTCGACATATTAGTCACACATTCAAAGATAGGCCTCCTGTGGCGACAAAACTCAAGCTAAGCGATGACTCTCTCTCTCTTCGTGCGCAAATTTTTTCGCTAGCCGTGTGCTTAATTTTCAACGCAACGAAAAAAAGCTTGCATTGTGGTTTGTACCTTTGTTATTGCTCCTTGGTACAAATAGAAACGCATGTTTCTAATAATTTGTTTACATCTGAAACAGTAAAGTTTTTAATAAATAAAAAATAAAAAAAATACGGAGAAAAAGTCATAATGTAACTTACGATTATTAAGTTTTGTGTGGAAAATAAAAATTCCCCCGCACAAGGTGTAAATATGATGTAATGTAATTACGACGCGTGCGCAACTGCCACTAGATGCTATAAAGATAATATGTTCACACTGGTAGAGTGCAATGGGCGAGTAAGGTCTCTATCAATTGAATTTAAGAGAGGTAGGACATTTTGTAAGGAGTAGTCCGTCTGGGGAAGTACCTTCACCCTACAGAAGACCGCAGCCGAATAACACTGTGATGCAGTATTGTGTTTCTGCTGGTGAGTAGGGTCGCCAGGCTCCAGAGAGGTCGCTGTGCTGATAGCGGACAGGTCGGCAACGCGTTCGTGACATCTCGGGTGCTGCAGGCGTTCATAGGCTACGGTAACCACTTACCATCAGGTGGGCCATACGCCTGTTTGCCTACTTAGCTGTATAAAAAAAAAATTGCTATTGTGACAGACTGGAATGGCAACAAAATATTATACTGCTTTTGGTGCAATGAAGTGTATATTTACCTATTAGACATAAAATGAAGATATTTAGGGTCGCTCGAAAATGATAGAATGAAGATCTGTACGGAAGATTGACTTAATGTGGCTAAAATGTGAAATTTTATATACCAAGCAGTCTGAGCAACTAGTGATTCTATGCGACTGGAACTTTTGGTCATGCTTCGGTTATCATCTCCAATAATTGTCATTTTAAGTACATATACATAATCACGTTTAAATAATAATTATGAATAATAACTTCTACAAAACAAACTTATAACAAGGAGGCCTGACCTAGATGTACAAGAAAGGTTAGCAGGAGAACGAAGAAGACAACATATATTATAGTACCTACAAAAGTGTAACAAATATTTTTATGTCGATTTTTCGTAGGCTCCTACGCACAACACTACTATTGTTGTCTTGTTTAGTGTTAACGTTCGATTTCGATTGTTTCTCGCCCAATGTGAACCGTCATCGAAGCTACTCGGAGCGGAGGCGGTCGGGGAGGATTATCTATCACCCCATCTTCACACGCTGGGTCTATTAATGTATTAGCATACACAAATAGCTTAATATGTTGTGTTTTTGGGCACAAGGATTGCAGCAGGTCCTGTGGATTAATTAAAGTGGGGGTTAGCCTAAAAGCTGATCTCTATCCAAATACAGATGGTGTAGGTACTCATTTATTTCGAAAATGTATACGAGTATTCTTTCTATTTAAGGGTGCCTTTCCAACCAGTGATGGATACCGATTATCTTGCTAATGTCCTTGTTGATTTTCGCTCTACGTAACAGCTCAGCTACGCTTGCTATCCCGAATCTTAAATTTTCTCTTTCCAGCAACTTTACCCATCATAATGAGTTGCAAGAGCTCGTATTATTGATGTCAAAGAATATGACCCTGATGCGCTCCCAGATGGTACTTTCCGCCGTTTGACAGTAGGCATAAGAGTGCGTTTTTCTTGAATTTGTCCCAGAACTGTGACATTAATCAACTTATCTGTCCAACTAATGATGAATGAGTATTCCCTAGTTAAATACGTAGGTAAGTTACTTCTTTAATTACATTACTTTAAAACACAATATGCGGAGAAACTAGAATGTTGCCAACCTCGCCTGGGTCAACCAAGTCATAACAATGCAAGCTGATGTTTGGTAGCAGACATAGGTGCCGACGTGCTTATCTTACAGCATTGTTAAACATTTCTTCTAAAAGCTAGAAATTACACAATACTGACGTCATTAATTCTCAAGAACACAGTAAACCTATTTGTCGAACCAAAAGCGATAACTATCAAAGCACTAACAAACGCGTTACAATAGTTAACGACTGTAACAATATAGACATTTGGGGCCCACAAATCCTTTGTTAACTTCAATGACCTCTATTTCAATAGCAATAAAGTATATTTTGGTTATTTTTAGGGTGTTTTTGAAAGTTTGGGATAACAGGCGCCCCGCAGAGATGGAGTTTTGTGCCGGTAATTTTTATTCTTTGCGCGCCCCTCGTTTTTACTTCATTATGTGTACTCATTTGACACCGAATACATTGTTAATGCTATTTTGTCACTATAGAAAATTTTTTTGGATACTTTTCATTATTGATTGAGAAGATTATCGTACGGAAAATACCTATGTGTATGCCAATGGTGATCCGAGATTCATCTACGAGACGAGAGAACACCAAAGTTTTGACAGGAGCCAAACCATAAAAAAATATGAGTTATTTTTTTGTATCTATCTACAACCAATTAGGTAGTAGAATTCCCTCTTCGTTTATTAAAAGGCACTGTCAGGCAGCCTAAAGCCAACTGAAACTGCCTGCCGGTTAACATTTAGTGATAGCAGCCGAAACGACAATGGCGCTTCGCGCGAAAATCCCCTTGGTCGGGTGCCTTACCATCACCTCTAATAGCAGGGCAGAAACGAGTGAGCAAGCGAGATGTCGCCTTACAGCCTGTATTGAGCCATCTCGTTCACTCACTCGTTTCTACGCTGCGTTTAGAGTTGATGGTAAGGGCCCAGGACGTTAGAACAAAGCATAAATGTAAAACAGTTGCTGTAACGGCCGAAAGGGCGTTTTTTTCGTACATTCTAAATCTATGTTCCGAAGCAAGGCGAGTTTAAGGACAAAAAAATACCACTGGCAACCAATACAGGTCATATTCGCCGTTACTAAACATGCATACATCAAACACAACAATTTACGATCATTGAAACCTACGTGAGATTAAGTTAAACAAATGCACATTTGCGCTGGAGACTGGCGCACGATGCAGCTGCAGAGAAAGTCTTTATTGGATAATCTGGACAATTGAGACGAGCCAGGGTTCTTGGACTGTTGGCTGATAACAATAATAATAACATAGCCGACGACGGGGTTTGGCACGAGCACCACATGACACCAACTTCTCCAATGGACCCCAACGCGTTGGATAAATATGCCAACCCATAAAACCCAAGCGGAGATAAAAATAAATACTCTTAATTGCACCAAGAACAAACTTAATTTTTAATGATTTAAGTTACAATGATCTGCTTAATGAATTATTGATCATTGTTATTAATGATTTGCTGATATCTGTGATACTTATTTAAATTATTAATTCCTGATATAATGAGGGAAAACAGTGACAAGAAACATCAAGTAAGGAAAGGTAAAAGAGGAAACGGTCCAGCTAGACCAAAACTTATTTACATTTCATAAATAAAATAATGAGGAAGAGATGAGAACTCTCAGATCAACGACAGAATTCTACTCCGATACTTAATTGAACACAGCTTTGAACTATTATATTTGTTGTAGCTATTAATATGTATTATTGTTTTTTCTTTATTATTATAAGAATATGTATGTATCTAAGTATTTATGTAGCATATTTTTATGTAGTTTATGTCATAATAAGTATTATTTTTGTTTAATACTTAATAAATAGAGTTCTGTTCTGGTTGCACAATTTCTACCATCTGTCTCTTTTAACTGTATTCCTGTAACGTCCCGGTTGACTGGAAGAGATCTCTTTATGGGATAAGTTCGCCGTTGCATTTATTTTTAGTTTTGTATTTAATGTAATGTATTTTTCTGTGCAATAAAGTTATTACAAACAAACAAACAGAATTATTCATGAATGTTTTAAATTAGTGATTAGTCTGCGATGTTCAAGCCAAGCTGGAAACAGCTTAACAAAGTATGCTTCCCCTGGGAACAAACCTATGACAAGGCATTAGACAAACGCCTTAACCTCTGGACTACTTCGTCAAAGCGTGTTTTCCTAATTACGTCCTCAGCTTATGCTTCAGGGTCTAGGGTACGCTGTAAGTCATGGTCCTAAATTTGGTAGCACTGGTCATTAATTAATTCATATCGAGTAGGTTACATGGTCAGTCGACTCTGATTCCTATACTATTTATATATTTTTCTATAGGAATGGAACTACTGAGTATACTGAGGTTTTTTGTAGTTCTTTTAGTCCTTCTGAAGAAACTTCAGTAGTCCCTTCAAGGAAACTGCGAAATAAACTACTGAGAACAAAGGGTTATTACAATGGAGCGACATCCATCAGATATCCAACAGTTACTGAATATGTTGCGCAGGCCTGGCAGGGGTCGCGCACGCGTCGTTGCAACTGCGATCCGCTCAATTACTATGTTTATTTACATCAATGCATCCTTTCTGACATCTTTTTATTTGTTTTACAAATGGGGGCACCCACATAAATGTGATACGTACCTACTTTTAGTTTATATCTATCGATATTCATATCACTATTTATTTTCTTTCGAACAGTAAACATTTACTGTCTCGTATTTGCTGGAACGAATTTTAGAAATTATCAATTTCGACAATCGAAATTTGTTATAGTTAAAGAGTAATCTATCAAATTATTAAACTAATCGAAATACAAATCTTTCTAGATAATCAAGGTTTTTTGAATTGCAACGTACACAAATTTACAAAAATGTAAAAAAGATACAAATCTACAGAAGTTATTGCTATCAGTGTAACGTAAAAATTAAATTAGTCTCGCAGGTTAGCAATAAATAAAATTATTTAAATCAAAATTAATAAACGCGAGATAAACTACGCACAGCTTTATACCATTCCACCAAAACATTCACCCATCGACAAAATCATTGTTCAAGATATCGAATACCTTATTAATTACCATCAGCGGCGCTCGCGCCATCAATTAGCCAATCAAACCTGAGCACGCGCCCGCCAGCTGCCGGGCACACTTCCTCTGATCTCTGACTCTGGCAATTGACAGCATCTGTCTGAAACCTCGGCCAGGTCTTTAGACCTATAGAGATTAATTTCGTAATAAAAAGTGTTTGGAACTAATGCGAATGATTGCTAAATTTTTGTTGGTGTGTACCATTCTTTAGAAAAAGCAACTCAGTCTCGGCATCGGAATCGAAAATATTTTTTGCTTTACAGTTTTTAAGCATAAGAATATTTGCGACAACGATGGGTCGGGACTCGGGCTCAAAGAGCTAGAAAATGTTTCTTTCTTAATGGTCGCGTTCTTTCATCTTTGTTACCTGGGACTGGAAACAACTAAACAAAGTATGGTTCCCGTGGCAATCGAAGCCACGATCCTCGGGTCGAAGGCGAAGGCCTTATCCACTGGACCACGGGGGCAGTTTGTGTAAAACCCGTGGTAAAAACAGAGTGCATAGCTTAATAATTAATTAAATACCAACATAGGTTGTTTTTTTTACCAAATTTTAATTATCCCCTAGGAGAATACAGAGCCTAGTTTCCATGCCAGCAACTTGTATGAAGACACCACACGGAAGACCATCTTAAGCTGGACAATCTTCAAGAAAAACAAAGTTAGATTTGCCGACAATTTGTTCAAAACTCCTTACTGTCACATCGACATGGGCTGCAGATGTAAGTTTGTAAGGAGCCTGTTACTCAATCCGTATTGTGACGGCACAAATTGAAGTGGTTTGCGGTCAACTGGCAGCTTCCGTCACATCAGCTGTTTACTGACTTAGGAATACTTGAGATAATTTCGAGTAAACAATTTAAAACAAACGTCTTGTATATTTGTAAGCTGTGTCTATCAGCAAAATCATAGTGATTCTGAATTGCTACTCTAACACTAACACCTTTATGTACTACCTATGTTTTCACAAATAAATGATTTGATTGATTGATTGATTGATTGCAAGTTTGTTTCTTTAAACACTCTGGAAAATTTCCCGTTCTCTGAGTAACCTTTGAATCCTTTTTTTTCTTCCTTCTAAAGAGCCTACGATCGATTTAATCAAATTGGGCTCTCCATAAAGGGCATCGAACCGGATAAAGTTCCCTTCAAATAGTTCCTTTCTCAATGCCTCTACATAATCAAAGCAGCTCAGAATACGCTTGCCGCGGTCACTTGCGAGCTCCATATATTGATATCCGATTTTTATGCATACATAATTTCCACGCAATCGAGAACCATAAAGCGCTTTTGCATACTTTTTGTTAATAACTTTTTCAAAAAATATATATTTATCTAAAGTTGATATGCCATTTGATAGGAACTCAGAATAATGTGTCAGAGTCAGAATAGCTCAAAAACGTCAACATGATTGTCGTGGGACTACCTGTTTGTGTTCACCATTAGTGCTGTTGAATTTATTATAATGTAGCGATCACGAAACGCAAATAAAATGAGTACTTAAAATCAAAACTCTACCTGATCACAATGAGCGAAGCCAAGTTACCAGCAAAGCAAAATGGGTACGATTCAAAACGTGCTCACCGGAAGAAATCGTTGTTATACAGCTGCGATGACCTCAATAGGATGGCGGAGCAGAGTTACAGAGCCAGGCTAGTAAAAAAAGTCAGCGGGCCAGAGGAAGAATTACGGAGCAGCTACGAAAAATGCTTCTTAGAACACCCAAATGTAGCAACACAACATGATCCACAAGCTGAAAGGAAAAAAATGACCGCTTATCCGAATCGAGTAGGTCTCCGTTGGAACCCTTGCGTTGAGGTGAGCTCTGGAGAAGAAATGCCAACGCATTCCTACACACGAAAACCAAAACCAAACTGCAATTGTGCCAATTGCACGTCTTTACGCTGTCCTTCTAAAAATTCTTCCACTTCTTTAAAGGCAGGATTTAGAGATAACATCATGACATTCAGTGATAAAACTACAATGACTCCGAGGTTGAACCATGCTAGTTGCAGTGCTAGAACTCCTATAATTTCTCCGAGAACCTCTGACGCCTCAGTGACAGCTTCTCCATCTCAGACTGAATTTAGAACTGGCTACTACGTTTCTCAAAATCCGAAGCCAATTTTTAAGAAGCCATGCTTAAGGCCAGATGACTTTTATGAGCGTAAGCAACGTTATGAAGAAGCAGTGAAACACACAGATGTCCACGAAGATTGTCCGATTCTACGAAACGCTTACAGTCGACATCGTGTTTCGCACTCGGCCGATACGCAGTATGTTTCAGGTAAAACATTTTTGTACATAGAGACTTGAGCCATTAAGAGTCTTGACGAATGGTATGTTCTAGTCTGCTCTTTCGAGCCTGCTACTGTAGTTTCTTTAGAAATAAACAGCTCCCTTCAGTTCCTACACTCGTTTCTTTTAAAGTGAGATTCGTGTTTGCATGTGATAGTTTAGGAGATATATAGATATATAAAATTAGTCAGGATGAATGAAAAAAACAATATTCATGTCTAGAAATAAATCATAGAAACCATTTAGTTATCACTCCACAAACAGATTACAATCAAGAATTATTGTACTACCCTCATTAAATAAAATCTTATGTATTTTCATCTACTAAATTATAGCTAATCCATAATTCATATGTGAAATAAGACAGTTAGGGAAGGATAGGAAAATAATAAGACCAAATTGCTTTTCTTATTTCGTAAATATTCGAATTGGCTACTTCTAGCTAATTCTAATTGTCCAAATATGATACTATCTCAAAGCTTTATTCTGCGATACTTCATAACGGCCACTGTAGGGAAAAAGTATCAAGAAACCCTATATCAGTCTCGGCCCCTAAGTGCCAGAAGGGCTTTGGACATTATTTTTATGATTCTTTTATTTTATTATTATCTTTTTATAAAACTCAGTACAACATTCAAGTACAAATATTCACATCAATTGTAAAACATGGTACAACTATCAAACTATTAAAGTGATCAGTATCAAGTAAAAGAAATCTCAGTTCAAAGCGTAATTAACATGTTATGATATTATTTACAAACTTAGTTATCTTTAATAACAAATATCGGTACCGTATGTAAAATGTAATTTTATATTCATGAAGGTTTGCTGGTACCTACCCCCCACTGAACCAAGATTCAGCCAATTACCGACGACTGATGTTTACATGTCATCAAATCATTGATTATTTTAAATAAAACAGTTTAAGAAATTATCAATTTTATACAATTAGACTTTAACTACAAATTATAATATTTCAACATTTTAAACTGTAAATGCATTTGATAAAAATACGATATCCATACTTCCATACTAATCCATATCCATACTATACTAATATACTATTAATACTAATATACTAATAATATTATAAATGTGAAAGTGTGTTTGTTTGTTTGTCCTTCTTTCACTCTAAAACGGAGAAACGGATTGATGTGATTTCCGTGACACAAGCGGAATTCCATGCGGGCAAAGCCGCGGGCACAGCTAGTATTTAATAATTGTTATTATTCTAACACGTGTATGGCGATAAATTTCTTAACATATTTGTCCTAACCAGGTAAAATAAACCTTTACAACGAAGGAATAAGCGACAAAGTCGCTGAGCGATACCCTGTGCACCCTCCTTACTGCCCGCATAAAATCAGATACGGTAGCAGAGCATTCTGCAGAAACAAATGTCCAGACTGCAGATGCATACGGCCAACTTCGAAGAACTCCAAATATCACCACAGATGTAGTCCTGTAGAGTATAACGGGTAATTATAATGTTAATTATCTTCTCTCTTTCGAAGAGGTCGATGGTGTTTAAAGTGCACACGTTAAGCATAAGGCGTGGTTGTAGAATTGGTTACCATTTCTTTGCCACATACGGTTGGTGCCTACCATCGTTAATGACAGTTAATGAGCTTCTTAAAATGCCGTCAGATAACTTAAAAATTATTTAAGTGTTGGACCACGCGATTGTTCTGTTCGCGATCATTATATTCCACAACATGGAATTTCCGACACACACCAAGTAATGTCTTAATCAAAGACCACACCAAGACTTTGTAATCAGTCAGTACGATATGGCCACAACCTTTGTGCGGTGTAGGACATATTCAGGACGACAGATTTACTGAGCTAAATGATAAAAAACACAGTATGTAATCAGGTCATCATATTTTCACAACAGGCCCGTATACTACGACATAGATCCCGAAGAGATGCAACACTTCGTGGCAGTTCCCAGCATCATCGCCGACCGGTACGTCACCCCTGTCATCAGACCCAGTAGAGGCCCCTCTATAATCCTGCCGAAGAAGGTGTTAACTTCAGAGAGAGATATCGATGCTTTCGTGCAAGAAGAGAGAAATAAATTGGGGCAGAGATATAAAATATCTAAGTAGTTTGACAGTCATGTTAATAAACTCTTCGCTTTGATGTCCGTTGTTTTTCGTTTTGCCTTGAAATTAAACTGTTAGTCAGTCTGTCTCAAAATCATCATGTTTCATCATCACAACTGTTGAATCGAACCCACGACCTCCTATTCTAAGGCTGACGTCTTATCCACTGGACCACGGAGGCAGTTAGCCTCAGGAGCTGAAGGATGGTTTTTGACTCATTTATTCGATAAAATCTACTAAACTTAATAAATGTGTAATGTAACTTAATAGAATCTGATTACATGGTCAATCGACCCTGTGCACCCTACGGGGTCGATTAAACATGTAACCCACTCAATATGAATGAATGAATGAAAAAATCTAACATCAAACAAGCACAATATAGGTGTAATTGATACAAGATCACCCGGTATCCAGGATAGACACATTCCCTCATTTTTATTGTTAATAAAAAATTTACGCGCATGTTTATCGTTGAGTTGCTTTAATTGCGACCCACCGCGGTTAATTATCGTTTTATTACGAGAAGGAACTATGCACACAGGAAGTAGAGTTTGGATCATAACGCTGCTTTGAAACATAGGAGGTTCTCATTTCGTTTGTAAAGCAGGTTGTGGCAAGGAACCGTGGGGGGATTGAAATGTTATCAAAATAAAGTAGTTTGAAGTGCAAAACAAAAATAAAAATTACATTGTACCTTTTATATCTAAGATCTTATTTGTGTCTATTTGCCATGTTTATTGCAAATAAAGTTTCATTCATTCATTCAAAAGAATGTCGTCTAAGAACACGAAACAATGTTTTTTTCAAAAGTTTTCCATTCCGTATGTATGGCTTCAGGTAATAAAATAAATGCGGGTAAATAAAATTGTGGAACGGACCTCTTTAAAGTACATGTCTGTGCCACATTTTTATAATTTTTTACGCTTACGAGGCTAATTTTCGAATTGGAGTGGAAATAAGAGATGATAGGAGGTTCCCTGTGCCGAGTGTGTTCTTTCTGTATACATCGAGTATTAACATGGCGCTCGGGCGGCGATACCCTTGTGTTCACTTCTTGTTAATTTTATGGACGCAGTCCTTGGATACCAAGAGCGAAGGGACATAACATGACAACATGCAGTATTAGTTGATGGGCATAATATTTTTATTGGAATACTATAATTGGAAGGAGAGCACTAGTCAGTTGATTCATCTCTTAGACTTGACTAAACACTATAAAGGACTATTTAAGACCGTAAAACATTTATCCACTTTGATCCAAAAAGTAAAAAGTGCTGACCAAAAAAATAAGTGGGTTATTTTGATAGATGTTGTCTACCTCATCATTTCTTATTATGGCACCAAAGTATTAGCATTTTATTTTATTTGAGTTTAAAAATAATATCTTTTTATACATTTTCGAATTAATGAAAAACATCTCTCTAATTTTTTTGCCGGCAATTTTCACTTTTGTACCTAAATTGTATAAAGAGCGAATGATGCCTTTTCATTCATTTCATACAAGAAAGATGTCACCGGCTAGAAATAGGCTTACATTTTCTTTGTTCCTTTCCAACTAACCCTCACATTCTTTTAAGATACATTGTTTCACAATATTATGTCTTAAATTTAATAAAACGTCACTTTACGATAATTTTAACGACATCATTTCGGCAGGTTGCACGCACAGGTAGGACAATCAACCCGATAAGCAGTTTTATTGCTAAAACACAATAAAATTTAACCAACAAAGAGTGTAAATAAAAGCTTGAAACAGTGGGAAAGCGTTCGGTAACTGTAGCAGTAAAAATGTTATGGTTGCTATCAATTTTAAAATGTCACTGTAGTTTTGGGATTGAGGTTTAATTTTTGACGTTTATAGCTTGAACTAGCCTCCGAGGGCTGGTACGAAATTTGTGTTACATGATTAAGGTTGGTAATAACAAGTTGCACCTCATAATGTCTATTTTATTTATTTATTAAAGCTTTAATGTACCTTATAAAGACAAAACAATAGTAGTAAAGCTAGAAGCATTTTCTACCAGTAAGAAACAGAAACATTTGAGTGGTGCAAAATGTATACTAACTTATGAAGTTCAGGAATAAAACCAAATAGAATGTCTATTTTATCGCAGTTGCTTAGGTCTTAAACTACTAACTTATAAAACTCCTGACTTATAAAAGCCTGCTCGAAGTAAGTAGGTATATTATGTATGTAGTATATTCCTTTCTCTGTGGCTAGTTCCTTCCATGTTTATAACAATAAACTTCATTAATTTCTCTGGCGAGAACTGCAGGAGTACAGTCAATATGAAACATATTCTCATACTCTTCGTTTTGATAATGACATTAAAATTAGTGCCATTGTCTTCGCGTTTGAAAATAAAAAATATTCTTACCTCTGCCCGCATCAAACATCATTATCATAAGCGCCACTAAAACTGATATACTACGACACTATTCGAATTTAACGACTGGCAACACTACTATATTACGCGTAAAACAAAGTGAATCCGATAACACTGCCGTAAAGGCAACACATGATATACGGCCAATCAAATGTGTCGTTAATAGAAGGTGGGACCTTTAAAAATTTAATGTCGTGATTATTTTTTAACTAGTTATTTCCCCCACAACATAGAATTTAAATTACGTAAGCATTTGTGATGAATAAATAGTTCTATCCGAATACTCGAATTCCATTTTTAAATGGAAATCTGAGAAGAATTAAGAATATTTTCCATAGAAGACGGCCTCTTTCATCTAGCTGCAATCATGAAGCTATGCAGCGGGTACAAAACGCTTGTGTTAGTATTTAGTTTTGCATTTGACTCCAATTGAGGAGGTGAGAACATAGTGGTAATTATAATTATCAACTTCCGACTGCACCCGCACTGCCCCGCCCATAATTGTTATAATTAATTGGCTTAGATTTGATAAGTGTTCAGGCCCAGATGCTATTAAATTTATTACCTAAAATTAAAAGACCGCTGCTTGCATGAATTATTCAATGAGCACTACGAACAGCTCATTCTCAATCATTTTCAAAATGCTCATCTTTTTCTTTATCTATAACTAGCTGTTTCCTGCAGCTCCGCCTGCGGTATATAGCCTATGTTACTCAGGGTGAAAGTAGCTTTCCAATAGTGAAAGAATTTTTGAAATTGGCACAGTAGTTTAACCGATTCAGGCGTTACTTTGCGGAAGTTAAAGTTACAAGCACTTAATAAATTATTTTGCGTGCTTCCGCCACCAGTTAGTTCATGCAAACTATTGCCGGCCGGCACCCACCCACTACTATTAGTCCCAACATGCCCGCCACCACTAGCTTGCACATGCAACACGTGTTTCGCCTCTACGCGAGGCATCTTCAGGCACTAGACCAAGCTGTTAATAGTCCGACGTATAAACGACGAATGACACAAAACCATCGTACCCTTCCTATTATACTACTACCCCCACCACTAAGAGGTGGGATTATGAAACATGTTAAGTAATGGAGAATTATTTAAATCAGTTTGTTTATTAATTAAGGGAATTTTTAAATTTTTATGTTTATTTATTTCTAACTGCTCCAAAATGTTAAGCTTTAACCCTTTCTCTTCAACATGTAATATTTCATATGTATGATTAGGTGACAAATTATGACATTTATTAGAACATAATCATCACAGCTTGGTCTAGTGCCTGAAGATGCCTCGCGTAGAGGCGAAACACGTGTTGCATGTGCAAGCTAGTGGTGGCGGGCATGTTGGGACTAATAGTAGTGGGTGGGTGCCGGCCGGCAATAGTTTGCATGAACTAACTGGTGGCGGAAGCACGCAAAATAATTTATTAAGTGCTTGTAACTTTAACTTCCGCAAAGTAACGCCTGAATCGGTTAAATATCTTAAAACAGCATGCATAGCTGATCAGGTTAAAATATATCTAAAACTTACAAAACTTCATCGTATTGCTGTCCAAAATATTTGGTTCAATCAACAATGTAAACACAATAATGTTATTCCAAATTACATCAATTTAAAAACAAATTCATGCTCCCTGGCGGCTGATACAGCTATTCGTAAAGCCAAGCAGATCTGGCTAAGTGAAGAGTCACGTCGGTGGTTTTCAGTTAGAGATAATTTAAAATCACATCTTAAAGTACTTCACACTGAATTGGCCTATAATTTACATCCTGTAGAATTTGATTTAGTTGATCAAAAAGCTAGGGAACTTGCATCAAAATCAGTACATAAAAAATATTTATCACAAAATGATAAGCTTCACAAACTCATTTCAGAACAACAAAATAATAATCATCATAGTAATAATTATAATAATAACAATTATCATACTTTTTACCCTCGTATTAAAAATCTAACAAATATTCAATTTACATCAGAGGAAAATTCACTTTTAGAAAAAGGATTAAAATATAGTATTACACCGAAATTATCGCAAACCTCTCTTGAATTATTAGCAGTTGACGCAGAAGCAGCAATCATCAGAAATAAAAAAGATAATTTTTTAAGACATTCCATTGCACAAAATATAAAATTATGTAAATTAAATGATCATTCAAATAAAGAAATAAAAACGTTGGTATCCGTCCAAGAAAAATTAAAATCTAATAATATTGTTATTTCAAAGGCAGATAAGGGGAATACAATAGTCGTCATGGAGCGTGGTGAATATATTTCGAAAGTAAATGACATTTTACAGAAACCAGAATTCCAAAACATAAATCGTGATCCAACTAATAAATATTTAGCTCAACTAAAATTAGCTATTAAAGATTCAAAGTTTATTTTTTCTGAAAATTCTTATTTAAAGTCGAAATTAATACCAATGAATTCAAATGCTCCTATGTTATATGGTCAACCGAAAATACATAAGGACAATATACCTGTTAGACCAGTTGTATCCTACATAAGAGCTCCTACTTATGAATTGGCAAAATTTTTGAATAATTACATTAGGGATAAAATAAATTTTAATCCCAAAAATAGTCTAAAAAATAGTTTAGAGTTGATTGAAAATATTAAAGATATAGACCTTCCGGCAAATTCAAAATTAATATCTTTAGATGTAGAAAGCTTATTTACCAACGTTCCTTATGATGATTGTTTGAAGATTTTGGAATCGGAATGGGAAAAGAAAAAACTACATCCAGGTGAAATTAATGAGATAATACGGTTAACGAGACTTTGTATGATTCAAAATTATTTTCAATTTAATGACAAATATTACGTTCAAAAGGAAGGTTTAGCAATGGGTTCACCCCTTAGTCCACTTATGGCTGATGTATTCATGGATAATTTTGAACAAAATAATATTATTGGGAAATCGAATTACATTTTTCATTATTATAGGTATGTTGATGATATTTTCATATGTTGGACTGGCACCAACAGACAATTAAGCAATTTTGTTTCCGAATTAAATATGATTCATCCAAAAATAAAATTTACAATAGAATTAGAACAAAATAAAGCATTAAATTACTTGGATTTAACTATTACTAGAAACAATAATAAAGTGGAATTTTCGATATATCGCAAACCCACATATACAGATACAACAATTCCTGTGACATCTAATCATCCCTGGCAGCATAAACTCGCCGCGTATAAATCTTAGGTACATCGTTTAATGACTGTACCACTCAACAGCGATAATTATAATAAGGAATTGAATATTATATATCAAATAGCTCAATCAAACGGTTATACAAAAAATATAGTTAATAAAATTATACAAAAGAAAAATCAAAACATTATAAAACATCTATTATATGCAGCTTTTTCCAGTTCAGGACATAAATATACGGCGAGTTTATGTTATTTAGGTAATGTTACAGATAAAATAACTAGAATATTTAGAAAAAATAATGTGCATGTAGCCCTAAAACCAAATAATACTTTAAGGAGCATTTGTAATACAAAAGACAAAATTAAGTCAGATAAAAAATCGGGCATATATAAATTGAGCTGCGATGATTGTCAACATATATATATTGGTCAGACTAGTCGTAATTTCAAAACTCGTTATAACGAACATTTAAACGCATTTAAAAATAAACACCCAGAGAGGTCTCATTTTGCGGAACATTTATTAGAACATAATCATAATTTGTCACCTAATCATACATATGAAATATTACATGTTGAAGAGAAAGGGTTAAAGCTTAACATTTTGGAGCAGTTAGAAATAAATAAACATAAAAATTTAAAAATTCCCTTAATTAATAAACAAACTGATTTAAATAATTCTCCATTACTTAACATGTTTCATAATCCCACCTCTTAGTGGTGGGGGTAGTAGTATAATAGGAAGGGTACGATGGTTTTGTGTCATTCGTCGTTTATACGTCGGACTATTAACAGCTTGGTCTAGTGCCTGAAGATGCCTCGCGTAGAGGCGAAACACGTGTTGCATGTGCAAGCTAGTGGTGGCGGGCATGTTGGGACTAATAGTAGTGGGTGGGTGCCGGCCGGCAATAGTTTGCATGAACTAACTGGTGGCGGAAGCACGCAAAATAATTTATTAAGTGCTTGGCACAGTAGTTTTTGAGTTTATTCCTTACAAACATACACACAAAAATACAAATCTTTCCTCTTTATAATATTAGTGTAGATAGATAGAGCTTTTCTATAAAATTATCAAACTTGTCTACAATAAATACAACTTGCATCCTTTGTTTCCTGCAGCCACTCAATGACCAGCCAAATACTCAGCATACTTGTGCTCCAACCCGTTCAATCATCGCACTGACGTTTATTTCCTCTACCCTATCTGATTATAAGTCATTTCACTATTAAAGATCTTAATACCGAGCCGTATGAGCGATGAAACGGTGTGTGTTTTAGTAAATCTCTTATTATTCGGCGGTGTATATCAAAAGATGTCAAAATGACGGGCCGACTTTGGTACGCCGCGGCAGGGGTACCCAACTAGTGGTCATTTGCATATTTATAGAATATATACGCGTGACGGGTAATAAGCATTAATTGCGATTATAGTTTTGATGGAAAATTATTTAGATTTCGAATTAAGATTTTTATGGTTGATTTTGGAATTGAATTCGAATAGGTAGCTGTTTTAACGTTTATTTGAATTAGCGCTTGTGCTTTTTCTTTCCATTGCGCGTTGGCTGAAATCAATTTCATAAGCATTAAGTCTGATTTTGTACACATTTTATTTTTATTGTATATAATCCAATATGTAATTGTATGTATCATAAATCTTAAGTTCTTATAAATAGATATGCATGAAGGTGTTGAAAGTTTTTAACATTGCGGGCGGGGCAAATCCCGAGGAACAGCTAGTGGCGAATTTGTAAGTGGGCAGAAAGGCAGAAGGGTGCTCGAATGGCGACCACGAACAGACCAGATGGTCATATTACCTGAAAAAAGTCGCAGGCAAAGGTTGATGGTAGTGCGCTTCCAACAAGGCTTTTTGGAAATCATTAGAAGAGATGTAGCAGTGACTGCGGTTGAAATTATGGTGCAACCAAATGTTGTCAAGCACTGCCATGGCTCCCAATCAATCACTACCGTCATCGAGTGGCGCATCGCGATCAACAGACAAACAGACCACGCATCATTAGTGCGTCATACATTGTAATATATATCGCAATCGTAATATATCGCAAAACATCGGCAATTGAGACGTTAGGCTTTGAGGTCTACCAATTTATTTTTTGCACTTTGTAATGTTGTTCGCAGATTTATCTTGCACAATATTTTAATTATATTTTATTTTTATTTTGAATCACGGTAAATACGTTCACATTACTCTAAAAAAATTTGCTCTCATTTTTTTTCTCATTCATAGTGAATGTCCCTTTTTGGGAACATACTTATTCATAACAACTTTATTTTTACATATATTATTTCTTTCTTTCAGTGCCCTATTTCACGTATTGTAATGTTCTTGTCTATAATGAAATTTCTGTACTAAATACACCACAAATTATAATTTCTCTAAGAAGCTGCATTATTTTTTTTGCTGGTGTATTTCTAAATATTATGCTTACATTTTAAGTAATTTTTATGAATATAGATAACCAGCTGTTTCCCGCGAAAAGTAATCTACTATTGATCCCGGGTCTTCAACTTTATTCATACAAAATTTCATCAAAATCTATTCAGCAGTTTGGCCGTGAAAACGTAACAGACAGATAAACAGGCATTCGCACTTCTATATTATGGACTAAACAGTCGTGCATGTTGAAAAAGAAATTCAGATGGAATAATAGACTCTAAAAAATATCCAATGAGGAAAATTCCCTCTTCATTTCCATTTACGAGTATGTCAGTTTTACCATTGCCTAGGACCATTGATGCCAAATGCCAAGATGTTGTTAGACTTTGTTACTTATAAAAGGGCAGACTTGAAACTTATATTTTTATCACTGTACTTTTTAATCCTCATTATTTATATCAAGAAATGAGATAAGTAATTACTGATCAAACGCAATTCAAATAAACTTTTTACTAATGTTTTTATTTAAGTCGTAAAAACCCAAGTAAAGCCAAATACATTTCTTGTATCAATTACGCTAATAATATGTCAACCGTCATTCATCGATTTTGTGTATAACTTTTTCATTTAGAAAATCCGCTTGCTATTGGAAAGTCGACTTTTGCGCAAAAGTTTAAGGTATAATGTAGCTTATATTGAAGTTGTATTTTGTTTCGATGGCAAAGAAACGCAGTGTTTTGGACATTCGTCATCGAAGTCGTTGGCGGCCTGCCTATCTCTATCATTTTTGCAGCCATGGAAATGTTGTTTACGTGCAAAGTGTTGAATTTATATCCAACTCGAAAGGGCGCAACCACACTACCCTGCAGGTTGGTCTGATGATAGCCTTCTTGAAATATCTTCTTTTTGAACATTTGATGAACTGCTGCCCATGTCTTCTGATGACTGATGGTTAACACGGAAGACTTTGACTCGCGGTATTTCGTTACCAATGCCGACGGGGCACGGCACTGGCAGGGTCGCCATATGATGTCGTACGAGGGAGTTTATAATGAAACAACTTGTTGGTTATAGGTTCGAAGATCCATTATCAACTGTCTTTATTAACGATTAAACAGGGTTTTTATACATTTTGAAAAAAGAAAGTTTAGAATGTTATCATATAATGATGGAAGTTGAAATAAATGAAATACCTATAGGCACATGTTAGCGAAATGAAATACACATAATGGTTCAGGTAAAATATTTGTCATTGCTCCCATAAATAACTTTTAAAATATCATGTTCATCGTCAAATCATTCCGTTCAATTAGGCTCCGCTTTACCTTGAGCCATAGACTATTAAAAATGTATTCGAATAAAACTTTATAATAATCGCAAATGTTTGATTATATAATAAGTATGTTTTGCTTATGGAAATAAATAAATAAGAATGGCTCTCTTGCGGCAAAAATTTGTCTAATGTGATATTTGAGATTAAAGTTCTTCACCTTAGTTTTCTTACATTTAGTTTTATTCTACCTTTATAGAGCTCGTAATATCTAGTTATCATCTTAAAAATAATTTTCGTCTAACTGGTCCCAGTATAAAGTAATTCTTTGCACTAAACTTTATAAGATTTGCTAAATTCAAGCAGAATGCGAGTGATCTATTGTCCTGTGAGAACAACACAACTTTTATTGACTGGTCTGTCATTTTAAAATGTCTATGGCTCGATCCAAAGAGTCTAGTTGTTTTTTTCATGAAGTTGTCTCCGAGAGGGGCTCAAGAGAGGAGGGAGGGGATGCGTTAAGATCGTTCGTGTAGCTGTCACATGATTGGTTTTGCTCGTAATGTCCTACAGACGCCGCCGGCTTTGATCTTGCCGCCCACCTAAACAAAACTCAAAGAAATATCAACTCTATATCAATATTGTACAGTCAAAAACCCCTTGTTAACAGTTTAGCGAAGGCATTTAATATCTTTATTAATGTGGCCAAGATCCGATGATCGATGATAACTAATTATTAGAAACATTTCGTTGACCGTGCGACCCTGGTTTCAATTTGTCCATTCAATTTTGGTCTTTAAGGCTCTGAGTCAAAGGTGGTGTTTTTGGTGATTAGCGAAAGATAATCGTCAGTTAGATCTGAACTCCATAGCTAGCGAGGATATGCTATGTACCGTCAGCTGCATGTAGATACATAATACATAGGGCGCACTGAAGTTTCCGGAACTGGCCACTTACATAAACAATATTTAAAAATTTATTGCAACATTTGAAAATAGAACTCTTTGGCCGTAGAATGCAGTTTGTTTCATCTGACTATCTTTTGTTTTTACCTTGTGGCGCCATTTAAAAAATTGTGTGCCTGCATCAACATGGATTTAACTCGGGAAAATTTTCGTAGTATGATTTTCTACGATTTTAAGTGTAATTTGACAGCTCAACAGAGCATCGCTCGGCTTGAAACAGCTTTTGGCAATGAAGCACCATGCAAGACAACTGTTTATAGCTGGTTTGCAGAATTCAAGCGTGGTCGTATCAATCTCAGTGACGAATCTCGCGATGGTCGGCCGTCCACCGCTGTGACCAACAAAAACATCAATGCTGTGCGCCGTATGATTGAAACAGACAGGCATGTGACCTACCATGAAATTCGCGCATCCTTAGAAATAGGCATGAGTCAAATACAATTAATCCTACACAAACATTTGGGTGTGAGAAAGCTGTGCTCGCGGTGGATCCCACACAACTTGACCGAGGCTCAAAAAACGGACCGCGTCACTTGGTGCAGTGCCATGCTTACCAGATTCAACGAAGGTGCGTCAAATTTGGTGTGGGACATAGTAACAGGTGACGAAACATGAATTTATTGCTACGATCCCAAAACAAAGCAGCAATCGAGCGTATGGGTCTTTCAAGATGAGCCGAAACCAACCAAAGTGGCGCGCGTGAAAAGTGCATCTAAGCGGATGATTGCTTCTTTTTTTAATAAAACTGGACACGTGGGTACTGTTGCTTTAGAGAATCGTCGTACAGTGAATGACTGGTACACGACCATTTGTTTGCCGGAAGTTATTGACGAACTCCGTAAAAATAACCGTAAACGCCGTATCATCCTGCACCACGACAATGCTAGTTCTCACACGGCCAGACAGACAAACGACTTTTTGAAGGCGAAAAATGTAGAACTCATGAGTCATCCTGCATACAGTCTCGACCTGGCACCTTGTGACTTTTTTCTGTTCCCAAAAATTAAGAACCAATTACGCGGTCAACGATTTTCATCACCAGAAGAGGCTGTCGAGGAGTATGAAAAACACGTTTCAGAGGTCACCACAGAGGAGTGGTACAAAAGTTTTCAAAACTGGTTTCATCGAATGAAAAAGTGCATAGACGCCAAGGGAGATTATTTTGAAAAACAATAAATTAATTTTGTACCTTTAATAGTATTTTTTCATATTCATTCCGGAAACTTATAGTGCGCCCCACGTATGTAGTATATTTTGTTCTAAAAGTAATTGCATGCACTTTCGTAACTGCCTGTACCATCGGGGTGAGGAGTCCATGGACATTTTTTCATGTATGGTAAAGTCTGAATACTGATTTATAAATAAAATCATTATCAGCAAATACTCTACATGAATCTATTCTCTTCGGTGTATGTTCTAAATTTACTTACCTTTTTTGCGCGGAAACCATATTTGGTTCTTAACAATGAAATTTTTATTGTTATCTAGTTCGAAGAGTAGATAAAATAATCTACTCATATTGACAGATTAATATCCAAAGTCTACCAAAGCTTTATATTTACCTAGCAAGATTAAAGGTACTTTGTTCAGAAGTTACATTTTAATCGCCGACCATTACTCTTTTTGTTGTACTTGTACTTAACCAGCAAATATTTTTTGGTTTGTAGATAAGGTGAAGATTTGAGAATGACCATGATTCCATAGCGTAGCTAAGTAGCGTAGTGCGCAGTGATGGACTATCGGCTTTATTGTTTGTATATCACTGGTTGCCGAGCTAGGCCCGATAAGACAACCATCAGCATTAGGAATTAAAGCCTTTTTTTATTTTTATTTGTTTTCTACCATTATTTTGAAAACAAAGGCTCTTTCTCTTATTTGCCACAAGCCAAAGAAGTTTTAGATAAAGCCGGATTATGGCGAACCTTAAAAAGTTTCCGTTTTTGACCGACTTAAAAAAGAGAAGGTTCTAAGATTCGACTGTATGTATTTTGAACCATGTAATAAATGATAAAACTTTATTCTTTTATTGTCATAAGTATCTTCATTTATGGATTTTTCCAATTCCATTCTAAGCTGTAATTACAGTCGTCTCGATAGCATTCATTCATTTCGACTGGTTATATTAGGTATGGTCAATCGACCTTTTGTACCCTAGTGTCAGAGTTATACAGAACCGCCTTTCGGCTTTTGACGTGGTTCCTTTAGCGATCATAAATAGCAGCCGGGACCAACGGCTTAACGTGACTTCCGAAGGGCGGAATCATCATTATTACCAGACAATCAGTTGACTCAAGCTTGCAATATCCTTATCAAAGTAGAAACAACTAAATGCTTTCCATGGGAATAGAACCCAAGTGCCACGTTACCCACGACCTCGTGTCTAAGGTCTTTTACCACTGGACCACAGAGCATTTACGTAAGATTATGTATGAAAAAGGTAGTTAATAAGTATTATAATTTTGAAATAAATATCTTTAATATCGGTTTCGTTTTCTGTTTCCTCTCCAAACAACTTCCTTGCTTCAACATGAATACTAAGAAAACACGCTACATTTCTCGGTAACATCCGATACCATCAGTTAATTGAGACGTTGGTTCGTCACAGTCAGCTGTTCTTATTGATGTTTGTCATCTTATGATACATCCGAGTACGGTCACCACTTCCTCTATACATTCATAGTGGACAAGGTCAATTAACCCTGCATCTATTCATCATTTTGATTATAACGTGGGTGGATATTTTTAGGATAGGAATATGTTTATTTATTGTTGTGTTATTTTTACGAAAATATCACAATGAATTCTTTAATATTGAGTGGTATTTATGGTTGATCGAACCTGTACACCCAGTTATCCTATCTGTCAGAAATTTAACAAACTAAGATGAAATAATTCTCGAAACTTCTCATACAGAATGTTCAATTTATACATAAAAACGCGCTAACTTTTGGTTACTCCTTGGATACTCTCATACACAATTATTATAGGAAAAATGGATAGACTATTATTTTCAAACAAATACGGATTATCAAAATCGGTCAATAAATCATCATCATTTCGTGTAGGTTACATTATCTATCGACCATGTACACCCTGGTGTCAGAGTTGTTCGGAATCGCCTGTCGGCCTCTGAGTGGTTCCTTTAACGACTACCAAATGGCAGCATCATCCAGGTGGGCCGTACGCCTGTTTGCCTACTTAAATAAATAAACAAAAATAATTAAGACGTGCTCCCCTCCATTGCTTCAGTTTAACCAATAGAGAGAGGAAATTTCTCTAACAAACAATCCTTGAACATAACTCTTCATTCTGTAAGTGGATACTGGATACCACTTCTCGCATCTTTATTAACCCTGCAATTACGTGTGGGTTTCAGCAGTAATCTAATAAATAACCCTTCAGTGCAGCATACGTCTCCCGACGACCCAGTAGACCGGAAAATGCAAATTATACAACAAAGGGTTAACACATCTGCGGTGGATTCAGACGCGATTTTTGATGCGAATGTAGACTTTGAGTCAATGATGTTAAGAGCTTAAGTGGAAGATGCGTTAAAGATTTATTTATTGATATAAGATACGTTTAATAAGTGCAAAGGATGCAACAGTGCGGACAAATCCGAGATGAGTGTGTGGGTGACCATGGTTTTGGAAGCAGAATATTTTTTTGGGAAATGTAGAATCTTTTTTTTTTTTTTATAAGAACAATCCTGGTTAGGGATTTCACATTGACGACCTCCGACTGTCCGTCTTAATATGATATGTTTTTAAAGTCTAAAATATTTGGTAATTTTACCACTTTTTTGCCAGAAACTATAAACTATAAGAAAATACAGGAATATCTTAATATAACTCATATGTAATTCTCATTCGTATATATCGAGTGAATTGCATGGTCAATCTACCTTGTACATCCTAGTATCAGAATTTTTCAGAATCGCCTTACGGTCTTTGACGTGGCCAAAAGCCTTTATGTGCTATCTAAAGCACGGAGTTACCATTGTTATCAAACAATCAAGAGATTAAAATAAGTAATTCGCAGAAAAAGAAAAGCTACGATTTTAATATTACCACTAATCAGTTCTTGCTTGTAAAATTTTTCAAATGTCCCATCTAAAACCCGATCTATATGCAACCTATTCAACTTCGCAACTCTTGCTCTCTTCGACACAGTATCAAAAGTAATGTGCGCCATATGAGCCATAATTCAGCGCCTCATTTCACGCACTATTTGCACACAAGCCAACCCTTTACAGAGCCAAAACGATAAAAAACACCTTTCAACCACTTTGGTTTTCAAGAGCACTTATGACGACTAATCCTTAAAAAATTACTCTTTGTTACTGAATATTTCTTTTAACTGATTTTCGATAATTTTTCCACGACATTGCACAACCATAGGATAGAGTAAATGTTTTCTGTAATCGGATTTAGTGGAGCCTCTGCTTCCTTTTTATTATATTTCATATTTTTTAATACCGGTACTTGAGTTACACTTTGAATTTGTCCGTTAAAATTGTAAGTTTAATCGGCTTTTGCACGGTCGGTAAGATGTTTGAAGTTATTGCTATATCCATACTTCCATACTAATATTATAAATGCGAAAGTCTGTCTGTCTGTCTTTCTGTCTGTCTGTCTGTTATGCTTTCACGGCCAAACCGCTGAACGGATTTTAATGAAATTTGGTATGAATATAGATGAAGATCCGAGGTCAAACCTAGGCTACTTTATGACGCAGGCGGAGCTGCGGGGAAAAGCTAGTATAAAATATCATAAAAATATCGAAAGAATTAAATATTTTGGTAATTATCAAAGAAGAATTGCAATTTTCTTGTTAGATCGCTTTTATAGTAAACAGGAAATCTAGAAAACTGCTTGACATATGATTTTAACTACTTTACTTAAATAATATATTAGCTGATCTTATCCATACTTCAAAAGAATGTTTGTAATTTGAAAACCGTTTGTTCGGAAAAGCGTTCAATCTTCTATATATATAAAAATCAATTGCTGTTCGTTAGTCTCGCTAAAACTCCAGAACGGCTGGACCGATTTGGCTATTTTTGGTTTTGAATTATTTGTGGAAGTCCAGAGAAGGTTTAAAAGGTGAATATATTCGGAGGCGGTACGAAGTTTGCCGGGTCAGCTAGTTATCAAATATAACTTCATGTTTTTTGTCACCAGTCATTATATCTAGCTCTATGAAAAACCAACAATTTATGCAAAATTTCAGGTGTTTAAATTTAGTTTTATACACAGAATCAGTTAGTACTGCTAGTGAGTCTAGAGCCCTATTTTTGAAAAAGATGACTCACGCCAAACTGTTGTGTCGAATAATTTTCATTCGACAAAATCGGTGCGTCGAACAATTTCGAATCGTCTTAGGAGTCATAAATTTCAAAAATAGCAATCCGGTGGTCTTTTTACTCTGTAGGTGGTAGTAACCGATGAACATTACATTGATGAGAACATCATAATACTTCGTACATCATTATCATCATCATCATATCAGCCGCAGTCAGTCCACTGCTGGGCATAGGCCTCTCCCAATGATTTCCAAAATGATCGGTTGGCAGCAGTCTGCATCCAGCGTTTGCCTGCGACCATTTTCAGGTCATCTGACCATCTGGTCGGTGGATGTCCAACGCTGCGCTTATCGGTACATCATAATGCTCTCAAAATAAATATTTAGATATAATGATAATATTTGACTGGTTTGATAATATTTTATTGTGAATTGAATTAATTTAAATGTTAATGTGTAATGTAGATTGAATTGTTTTAATTTTCTTTGCATACCTAATAAGATTGATTGCGCGGCCATATTGTTATTTAACACCAGACTGTGCCTTTCTTTCCGATATTGTCATCGTTAGTTTCAAATGTTTGGCCTGTGCTTTAATGAGCTCGTTAACTTTGTCGGTAAAAACTACCATCAGACATCCACCAATCACAATACATCGCCAATATCAAAGCATCCTACACAAAATGTCATATTAAATTTCGCTCTCTTCAGGACAAAAACGTCAATCTTTAATCCACTTGTTTAAAACGTCCTTTAAAAAGGCTCTCGCGAACTAACTCGTACATATTTTTTTACATATAAAGGTCCATACAAACTGACGCGAATCCCGCGCGATTTGCGGGACGCCCACAGAAACAAGAACCGGTAGAAGTGTCGTAGCGTGTGCCAAAGTTGACTGGCCCGCTAATGGCATTTCTATGTGTTGTTATTTCTGTGGCCGTCCCGCAAGTCGCGCGGGGTTCGCGTCAGTTTGAATAGAGCTTTACCCTTACAAGTTTTTTAGCATATTAACGTAGTTTTATGGATAAACTGCATTGTGTAGATATATATCGCGTTACTGAGGTTTTGTGTGTCAAAAAGGCCGCCATTGTAATGCTGTGAGAAAGAATACAGGTGCGAACGGGTACAAATCGCTAATTTTGGTAAAAATGTATTTTTTTTTTAAATTTCCATTAGCTTTTAGAATTATGCGGGTGATAAGGTTACTTATTGTTGCTATTTAGCGTGGGTGAGGTGAGGTAAAGAAGTGATTTTTATTCTGTATTTTTTTTTTTTTGTCTTATTTACAAAAGACTCACCGTGGGTAATACATTAAAATATATACACACACACACACCATCACGCCTTTTTCCCGCAGAGGTAGGCAGAGACTACGGATTTCCATTTGCTATGATCTTTACAGACTTCCCTCGCTTCTTCTACGCTCATCACTCTCGTCATACACGCTCGTCGATTACGGATTACGTACTCCTGACATCTCCCTTTTTTAATATGTCTGCGATTTGGTCACAGTATGTTCTCCGAGGCCGGCCCTTACCGACTTTTCCTGTCACCTTTGATTTTAAAATATACATAAATATGAAAAATACTTAACATTAAACGAAATAATTGGCTAATAGATTAATAAATGCAGTTATTTTCATTTCTATTTATAACTCGCTTCTATTATTATCTTGACTTGATGAAAGCCCTTCGAAGAGTAGTTTACGCGGTTTTATCTTCGTTAAAAATAATTTAAAAGCATCTGGTTTAAAAAAAAGTCTATAGGACTTATTAGAGAAAATAAAACGAACAATTATATTTTGTTTCGTGACATAGCTCTACATTTACATATCTAAAACGAAAATAGAAAAACTATATCAAAACACGTTTAATATATTTCCACCTGCCAGCCCAAAAAGGAGTTGTTTTGCTCACAACATAACTATTATTAATAAACCTCGCAAAAAAGCAACAAAGATCGGCTCATTCGATCAACATAATCGAATTTAACCTCCATTAATCAAAATCATATCGATTCCCATACGGGCTAGACGATTTATATTTTAATAATATGACAGGTAAGTTGCTCGGCATTTAGTGTTCCGATTTTACTTTTTTTATACAAAATTAAGACTTCTAATTATATCTTATGAAAATGTTATCATCAACACTTATTTACAAAGTCGTAAAGTTTAAAATTGATTGAAATCGGTGTTTGTAATCGGTAAGTTTAAATTGGTTGTTTTGTATCTTTTGTGGCGGCTTTGACTCAATTAGAGAGGCGGCGTGTATCGACTGTGATCTCGATTGCTCGATTCGGGGCTCGATTTATTAATTAATCGATATACAAACATCGAGCCGTCATCGCAGCGATATCGTTTCGAGATAGATAGCTTTCGGGCGGCGCGGTGTAACAATCGTTTTAAGAACTATTAAGCCAAGAAAGATGATAGATATTTGGGTTCCGTAGTTGGTGACAAACGAGAACCGTAAATTACGATGTGACCGACAAAACTGATATGTTTTATATTTCGTGCCTTATCAAATGTAAAATCGATTCAAGCCTAACTGTAAAACAATTTGGATTTTTATATTTATGTCTATCTTTGTTAACTCTGTGTCTTTGAATTCTGAATTACGGGGATTTAAAAAAAAAAGAAATACTTATAGCCTGACCAGGAAAATAAAAACCTTAAGTACGGAGATATTTTTTTAGAAAAAGAAATACTTACATATTTCTCTAAACATTTATCCGCATCGTGATTCAACGTAGTAGCCACAGGATATTATTACAACAACTTTGTCCAGGAGGATTAACTGAAAGGCATGAATAATGGTGAAGCGACCTTTAGGTAGCTACGGAACCGTTATGCTTTTCACGACTCGCACTTATCGGATTTACTCATTACAGAAACATACTCCAGTAATCGAAGCGTTAGCCTGGTTTCTTTGTTGTGTGTTAAAGTCGAATGAATTATTAATTTTAATCTGTTTAATATATGTACTTTGTTTCATAAGTAACTCGTTTGGCATGTTTCTTTTTTGAAAAAATAAATACTATTAAAAAGTTACCAGAATGTTGTGTAGAGCCAATGTACCTCAGTAATAAGCATAAATATGAATAAATAAAATGTGGAATTAATAAAATAAAAAAAATAGTTTTTAACTGAGAAGGTAAAAGTTTAAGAGAGGTAGGACATTTTGTAAGGAGTAGTCCGTCTGGGGAAGTACCTACACTCTACAGAAGACCGCAGCCAAATAACACTGTGATGCAGTGTTGTGTTCCTGCTGGTGAGTAGGGTCGCCAGGCTCCAGAGGGGTCGCCATGCTGACAGCGGACAGGTCGGCAACGCGCTCGTGACATCTCCGGTGTTGCAGGCGTTCATAGGCTACGGTAACCACTTACCATCAGGTGGGCCTGTTTGCCTACTCAGTTAAAAAAAAAGGTAGAGAATAAACGATAAATAGACAGAGAACAATATGATAGATATTATAGCTTTAAGTAACTAGTAATTCTGTGTTCAATCAGTTTCGCGACCAGGCTACTATGAAAATGCAATCATTCGAAATACCTATTTTTACAGTTTTTAGAATGTTTTTTTTTCACGACAACCTGTGACGAATTTTCTTCAAATGTGATGAAAATCCGTACATAAGTATAAGGCATTAGCAAACTTTTTCCCGTATTGCCTCCTTTTTCTCCAAATCGAAAAAAATCTCTCGTACAAAAGAATTAAATAAATCATGGAACACGTGTACCAAGTTTCATAAGGATCTGTTCATAAACCCGACCGAAACTAACACATCTACATGCAACAGCAACTTTGGCCAGTCTCGAAATGGAGACTTCGCTTCCTTTAGTCAACAATTGTTAGGGTAGCCAATACTCTAGCGATATGACAAACAATATCGTATTGTTTAATCTACATCGAGATGAACGTGCCGCTAAAAGCTTAAACATTTAGTAATGGTTTAAAACAGATTTTATCTTCAGGCTGTTCAAATTGAAATCACTTTTAACTTACCTATGAAAAGGAGATTAATCTATGAGCGTCTTACGTATGTCTTTATTGTTCCGTAATTAAAAGGACTTTATCTATTATAATCGGAAGTATATGTAGGTATGTTAGTTTGTCCGTACGGAGTCATCTTCGGAAGCATTAAACAGATTTAAAAATATTTATAAGATATGAAGATCCTTATACTTTTTGGCCAAGCATTTGAATTATTAAAACACGTTTATTAAGATCGACATCCAACCACAAGTAAATTGTCGTATACTTCTTCTTGTCGATTTGAAATGGCAATGGCTGGTCAAATTCGTTCAGGCCAATAATTGACAACGCTCACCGCCCTATCGTTGACCGCTAAGAGATCCTCATGTGCAGGAGTCCTATTTTTGAAATGTATGACATATATGTCGAATGAAAATCGTGCGATATCGAACAAAACTTATTTGACTCGCCGAGTTTGCGGGCGTTTGGGACACACTAACAGATGCGCCATGGATTGAACATGTCCGCACTAACTCTGTTCTCCTGTCGTATTTTTAATAATGTCGCATGTTTGATTTTCTATGAAAACAACATACAAGTAGGCGCAATTTCTTTGTATGAGATAGAACACGTGTACTGTTGGTAGTCTGTAATCTGTGATATCAGCCAAGGGCTTCTTTGTTTCTTTTATTAGACCTAACTTCATATTTATATTTTTGTTAGATAATGTATATGTATGTATTCGGTTTCGAACAACTCAGACATTAGGGTGTACATGGTCGATTGACAATGTTACCTACACGAAATGATTATGATATATTATACTAAAGATATTTTAAAATACTTAATGGTAAAAGTACCGGAGGCCTAACACCCAGATAGAGTTTCAGGTACTTAATATATCTAACACTTTTAATCCAGTAAGTGGGTAACTGGTAACTTGAAGACTAAAGGGCTTAGTTAGCGAATTACGTACTCTTTATTCATGGCTCGATTTATACATACATACATATCGATTTATACGCCTGTTTCCCGTTGGGGGAGGGAGAGACTATGGATTTATAATGACCAAATGTGAGAATAGACACAAAGTTTATAGTATAATTACTTGTAGTATCGTGCCACTTAATTATTATCAAATTGGTTAGACAACTTTTTCATGAAAATGTCTAATTCATAAATCATTTCGAGGAATAGGGTTAGGGAACAGATTACATTAATCAGATCTTTAGATGAGCAAGTATTTTTGAAGAAAATCGCAGAAAACCCAATGACCTTAATTTTTTAGCAAGGTTGACGTGTGACGTAGCTGGACAACTTCCGGCTACTCACATTCAATTTTTTAGGTTGGTAGCACAGGGTCGTGAATAAAATGTTTTGTTTGGTAGCGCTAATTAGCGCTTCACGTACATGTCATGTCACCCCATGCATGTCACCCATGTCAAATCTCATCTCTGTTCGAGTAAACATAACCCTATAACCTGACTACATCTCATTACTTTCATGTATGAAACATTATTATGAAGAATCGATGTCCAATCAATAAAAAATCTGATGTCAACGGATAAAGAGACGGCAGTAAAGTCTAATAAACAGGCCAATATGCAATAGATATATAATATAGAGACTAAAAATCGGGTAGGTTGTAGGTAGTACCTAGATATTTTGCGATTGTAAACAAACAAGAGACCAACTCGCGGCTCGCGGTCCATCCTGACTTTGACATTTGACACTGACATACATATTTTTAATGCGTTAGTAATTTTCGCTTTATACCTTACAGTTCGAGCACTACGTGATACTATAAAATCTTTAAAATTAAATAAAAAAATTAATATAATTTTTAGATTTTTTTCGTTCAAATTGTATCTCCGGAATAGTCTATTCTATTAATAAAATATATAAAATACACAATTTATGTTTTAGTTGACTAGCCAATTCCTCTCAAATATTTATTATCGAATTCCTCCGAAACCTGACCTGCTTGACCAATATAAAAAGCGTGCTTGACCGATGTTTATATTGGTCATGCAGGTCAGAGAATAAGACTAAGCTATTTTTATACATTTCGGATTACAGCGATATCGCCTGCTTGATTATATAAAGTTTTCAAATATGCGACCGAAGATGAATTCTAATTAATTCATTTCATCGTGGTCGTAGCGTCGCGGAGACCATACATAAGGATGTATGGTCTCCGCGACGCTACGCCCACGAGTAAGTAGCTAAGTAAGGACTTAGATTATTAATCTGCAATATAGAGTCGATTCATTTCATTTTAGATACAAATAACCGGAGAAATACCTTCCATATATGTTGTTTCTATTCTTCTTCAATTTGAAACCAAAGGGTAATAAAACCATTTCACCGCTTGTAGAGGCAGAAAGAGTTTACATAACATATGACACAATAAAACCAAAACCATTCTTATTAATAAAACCTATGACATCCGCATTACGAGAACAATAACCTTAAAATAATCCCTTTAAATAAATTTCATACAGCAAAAACATTTTAAGCACTATATATACAAAGTCGAAATTACATTAAAATGTCGGTGAAGGGTAAAGGGTACAATTATTGTCATCACCATATTAGACCTGTCGTCGGCCATCCTTGATTTATCGTCAGTAATATGTTTTACTACAAAGATACGGTCGACAACGACACACAATTTTCTTTGTTGTACAAACATGTGATGGCTACAAGAATCTTAAATGATACGTGAAAATTTGGAGGTTAATTTTAATATTTTTAAAAGTATTTTCCGCCGTAGATACATTACTGATTTTGTGCTAGACAAAGATTATTTGAACAAATAATGGATAAATGACCTTTACCGCGAGAAGTAATAGATAAAACGTTAAAATATTTTAAATTAGTGTGTTTATATGATGTCTTGAATGCAATAAGATTTTTTTTTTTCAAAATCAAGAGGCCGAGAAGTGTTGAAAATACATTCCTTGTTAAACTTAAAAAAAAAAAACAAAATTTTGGTTCTAAGATAAAGGCTTAAATTACATAAATATTTTAAAACAAAAACAGCCTTCAAAGCGAGTGTTTTCTAACCACGAGCAAAATAGATTATTTTTACGAGGGCCTTGGGAATAGCTTAAGAAACAAAATATTCTTAGAACAGAACGATATTCTCTTCTATACAAATGCAAATATTTTACAATAAAATTAAATAAATTGATGAAATGAATTAATGCATTATTAGATAAATAAAGGTAATACTACTTTAGTACTACTATCTGTTATGTGGTAAATACATAAATAGTATCACTGTACCTTGCCCTAACAGGTATTTGCGTCTTCCTTTAATACTTACCCAAAATTTATCACTATTAAACTGCAAACCAATCTTAATCAATATTTGTAAATTTTGGACTTTTCTGTATAAGTTTGGTTTTTAAACTTTTAAGCTACATAGATTTTGTACTGTGTAGTATCTGTTACTAACTTTCTTTTATGTCGCGAGTGGGAGTCGGCGCGAGCGCAAAGCCTTCGATTGAGACATCTGAGATGACTTCAATCGGGCCGCTTTTCTATAGCCCGTTACGTATCAACAACAGGGACGTTTACCCTAAACGTGACGTAATCTGTGAACTCGAATCCTTATTGCTTAATAAATTAAGTCGAAATTACTTTGTTTTCTTGAATTTAGAGATGAAGATGTGAATTTGTATTTCGTTATCCATTTAACCCTATATCATATTGTTGTCTGAAATTTGTCAGACGAGATGTGAAGTACAGGACACAGGGTTTTTGTTTGGGTACATTAGGCGTTACTATTGGTGTGAGCGAGTGCTAATGTTGGGTTTGTCGGCTTGTCTTTATGTCTCATTTTGTAGGAATCGAGATTTATCATCGGGTTTCCATTGTGCTTTTATTGATGGCGATAGGATATCGTGGTAACCGGAGTTGAGGATTTGTTGTTTGAATTGAGCGAGGCTTGTAGAAAGGGTTATATGTTTTCAGCTATATTTTATTATTTATGTATTAAATCTTTATTTTTCCACAAGTAAGAAATACCTACTAATTGTTTTTTTTTTGTACAATAAAGATATTACAAACAAACAAACAAACCTGCATTATATACAGGCGGATGTAAAAAGTATTTACTTACTCTCTAGCAGTCAACTGTTAAAAGTGTAAAGCGAGGGAATGCGGCCAGCATTTTGGGCACGTTGCCCTAAACTGTAGATAATATTTAGTTTGAATTTTCTTTTGATAATAAAACAGCGGACGATTTAAATACTTCAAAGATGTCACACTTGAAATTATTTTAGAAGTTAAATTTGTACGACTTATGATATTAACTTTATTTTATTTTTGTCGTTGCCTCAGTACCTAGTAGGTTATACATTTTTTGCAATAATAAGTACGACCAACAAATAAACAATACCTAAATACTCAAGTAATTATTTAGTCAAAAGTTAATTGATGATTCCGTGCTTCGGAATGCATGTTAAGCCGTTGGTCCCGGATTCCATTTGGTGGTTGTAAAAGAAGCACGTCAGTGCCCGGAAGGTGGTTCGTAAAAACACTGGGTGTACAGAGTCAATTGTTGTCATATAACCCACCCAATTTAAATGAATGAGTCAAAAGTTTCTTCTTTCAGACACCTTCACATACTTAATTAAAGTTAGGAATCAAACTCCCTAACGAAGTATTTTATAATCAGTTGTTAGCCCCTCTAATAACACGTCGTTACAACAAAACCAGCGATCAGCCATCCGATCAGTATTTGTAAATGTTTTCGCGGCTGTCGGAGCTCCCACACGCTTGAATCATTTAGCAGCTGGGGTTGTAGCTTAGAGATCGTATAGCCTGATTTGGTTGTGGCAGAGCGCGCGCTAGCCTCGCGGTCCGTGTTAGTAACGCTCTTACGTTTCAAGCGGAACTTGCCTGGGGCCCTATCTTTGAAATATACGACTCATATGTCGCATGAAAGTCGTTCGACTCACTGTTTATGTCGAATGAATATGAAGATAATCATTTGACTAAACAATTTTGCGTGATTTATACTTTATAAAATAGCACTTCTGAAGACTCAGATATTGTAGTATCGAATCTCATGGGAAACATACTGTGTTTTGTTGTTTCCAGTTTCACATATTTAAGTTTCAAGCGGAACTTGCATGAAGAGTGAAGACCCAGGGGTCGTGGAATTAGTTCCCTCGGGAAACATGCTTTGTTCAGTTAGGAAAGGATTTGAGGCTTGAATACAATACAAATAATATCGCTTTATTGAACTAAAATACTACAGAAACATTTTTAAATACATTTACATCCAGTACTTGTTCGGTTTCGATGCATTTTGTTACAACTTACTTGATAATTTCCTTTATTTAAGAAATCGTGCTACTACTTCTCATAACGAAGTGTTAAGATTTCATAATTCATATATTTCGTCCAACACAGGTATAAGGATTTAACATATTGATACAGTAAATATATGTTACGGGCAACTTGAGAAGTCTGGTAGGGACCACCACACCACATAGGGATGTGTGTGTGTGTGAGTGACTTTTCCCAAAATACTTTAAATAAAACCGTAGCTTAGTTCGGTTAGGTTGGTTTAGGCTTATGACCACACATGGGGTGCAGGGCAGAGAACTTCCTCGAGTGCCCGGTCCTTTGAAAGCTTTGCATTCTCACTTGATCCCAAAGATCCGGTGAGAGGGCGGGCTGACAAGGGATTCGGGACGGTGCACCCTGGGTGACAGTTAATAACTCCCGTAGTGGTAGCGGGGTCTTGTTGACTGTCGGCCAATTTCTGCCAACAGCCCACTCCACCGCCGTCTATGATGAGACGGCGAATGGATGTGGGTCTGGGGGACGGGCATGGTCCATTTATGGGCCACTGACCGATTTGGGAGTGGGGGAGAAAGGCCAACAAGAGGGGGCCGAAAGGCCATGGCTGGAGGGCGTCGTGGTAGAATGCTAACGCGACCCCATGGCGCCCTCAACAGCCGGTGCGGAAACGCCGGAGGGGTTTTAGTGGGTAGTCCAGGCACTCTGCCTGGGAGTCCCACACTCAGTGAGTAAATGCATTTCCCCTCCGTTAACAACAAAAAAAAAAAAGGCTTATGACCATACATAGCTTCAAACTGCTGCTCTATAAAAAATAGAAAAATTTATCAAATAGCCCGATGTTCTTGGGAGCTATTCATAACTCGGCCCTTATTAATACGGCCCTGTTAATTACGTTACCCGTAACATATACAAGGACACATTACACAGTTAGTCGTCTAATGAGTTGCTCATTCGCGAGTTCTATAAAATATAGTTACACTAACTGTTGAAGGCGGAGGGGTAGTAAAATTACACGTAATTGGTAAATTGTAGCTTCGTTTTGCTTATTAGAAGTGCTTGAATTATAGTGAATATTGTATCAATGTACTGGAGTATTATTTCCATGTGTACATATGCCCGAAAGCCCTAAAACTCTTGAAATATGTAGGTACTCTTACACTGAGACTATTAATGCAGCCGCGGAATTTTGTGTAGAGATTTTGCCTTACTAATATTTACTTTGTACCTTACTGTAATTTTACCTTTTTTTTATACAACTAAGTAGGCAAACAGGCGTACGGCCCACCTGATGGTAAGTGGTTACCATAGCCTATGAACGCCTGCAACACCTATCAGCGACCCCTCTGGAGCCTGGCGACCTACTCCCCAGCAGGAACACAACACTGCATCACAGTGTTATTCGGCTGCGGTCTTCTGTAGGGTGGAGGTACTTCCCCTGACGGACTCCTCCTAACAAAATGTCCACCTCTCTTAAACCTTACTAATATTTTAATACAAAATTGGATATAAGTTTTAACAGTACCTAACTTGATAATGTTGAGTTCGTGCTTCGGAAGGCACGTTAAGCTCTTGGCTCCGGCTGCCATTTGGTGGTCAGCCAGAGGCCGAAAGGCGGTTCCGAAAAAACTCTGACACGAGGGTATACAGGGTTAGACGATTGATCACGTAATCCCCTCTATAATAATAAATTCAATATTTACGGAAGAACAAAGAGATATTGTAAGGATGTAAAAAGGTAAACAACATAACCCCCCATTTCTGGCTTCTGGTCAACTAGTGCTAATGTATTTGTACAGGATGGCGCATAACATCACCCCCCCCCCCCCCCCCTTCCTCCTCCAGATCCTCACGTGTAACGCAATTGTTGTCACATTCCTTATTATGCGGAGGAGGTGGTTCTCAAACTTACACTTAATTTTTTTCGGAGAAGAAAAAGGATATTTTTTTTATAGAGTTTAAAACACTACTAGCATTTTAGAACGATACAAAAATATACCTACGCCAACAGAGACAAACGAGAACTTCAGATATCCTATAAGTTCTTTTTTTTTGTAATTTTTATTACTTTTATGCTAAGTTGGCATGGCTCTTTAAGTTTTATTCTGTTTTTCCCCCTGGCCTGGGCAAAGGCCTCCCCGTTTTGCCTCTATTCGTCTCTGCTTAAACCTATCTGATCCAATCCGGCTGAAAACTATCCAAATAGTCGCGCCACCTTGGTCTTTCTCTATCTCGGCAACCGGTATCCGACCGACCGGTATCCAACCGTCCGGTGCGGTTCTGGCCGCATGTACAAGCATGTCCCATTTCCGTCTGTCAGTTTTTGCACTTACGTCCTGTATATTTGCTTAAGCGAGCGTAGCTTGGTGTTTTTTACTTTATCAATTAGTTGGATGCCTAATGTTGTGATGTTGCTGCGCTGCATGGCACGGTAATACTATCTTGGCTTCAGAAGACCTTAAGTTTAGAGTGCCTTTTTTGAAAATTGTCACCCACGCAAAATCGGCGAGTCGAATGAATTCTGTTCGATATCTAACGATTTTTATTCGACATATTTGTCATACATTTCAAAAATATGGCTCCTTGTCTTTTGAACTTCAGTAAATGACAAAGTTTGTGCACCGTATGATAAGATTCAGGTTGCACATGTCGTCTTCGACAAATGTTTATAAAAACAAAAAATATATACATATAGGTCTATGTCCTTTCGGGTACGTTTATTAGAAAATTATAGGTCAGTTTGAGAAGCTCAGACTGGCTAGAACGAAGGATGTGGTACAAGAGTGCCAGCCAACAATTGGTTCAAGTGAACACATCCTTATAAATATAATGCTTTGCTTGAGAAACACGGCGACGAGCGCGCTTCCTTTTTCGTAATCTATTGATGTTAGTCTATTTGTTATCAACAATGGTCAAGGATTATTTCTGTTTATTGTACGGATAGATTTGATAAATTTATTGACCGTCTTTGCATATATAGACTTCGTAAAAGGCTTAATTTTTTTAATGTGTAAAATAAAAATGTAAGTCTCTATGATACTGTTTGTTAAATGGGAATGCTTGACATATAATTATAATTGCTTAAAATTTGCATGCTATATACGTATAAGAGATCATTATTTTGTAAACCATCTTTATAAACCTAGCAAGCGCAAATAATGTTATTCTATTGTATTTCTTTGGTAAGCGGAGGCGCAGTAGCAAGACTAATCGAAGTCGACAATCACTATTTCAATTACTTCTTTCAATATGTGGGCAATAAAGATATTTTGTATTGTGTCTTAGATAGCACAACAGGCGAGATTACTGTGCCCTTGCAAAAAAAAAAAAAACTGGTGGCGGTATTCACCATTAATTATTAAGAAAAAAGTAGTTGTCGTACAGAATAAGCAATATAATGCCGAAGGACAATGCTTAAAAAACCCCAGGCCCGGCGCAAAAGTAAAATAGCTCAAAATGTAGTTTGAGTTTATTCATTACAAACATACACACAAAAATACAAATCTTTCCTCTTTATAATATTAGTGTAGAAGTGTCTGCGTAGGGGGCATCATCGAAATCAATGGCTATATGTGTATGTAAAAAACATATAGACAGACGGATTCATGAATATTGTTACGACCTAAGGGTTCTTTGGTAAATTATAATTTAGTGTATTTATAAAAAAAATAAAACAAAATTCAATCACATTCTAACAACATTTTCAAATTATAACTGTAAATGTCCTAATATGTCAATAAGATTTATAAAATAAAATTACTAAAAAATGTTAAATACAAATGTCAAGATTATTTTTTATTTTTTTTATACAACTAAGTAGGCAAACAGGCGTACCGCCCACCTGATGGTAAGCGGTTATCGTAGCCCACAGAACAGATTAAAGAGGTTTCCTTCAAAACCTCTTTAATCTGTTCTGTGTCGTAGCCTATGAACGCCCGCAACACCGGAGATGTCACGAGCGCGTTGCCGACCTGTCCGCTTTCAGCACAGCGACCCCTCTGGAGCCTGGCGACCCTACTCACCAGCAGGAACACAACACTGCATCACAGTGTTATTTGGCTGCGGTCTTCTGTAGGGTGGAGGTACTACTCCTTACAAAATGTCCTACCTCTCTTAATTTTATTTATTTAAATTTTAATTATATAAGTACAAATTATCATTCATAAATTCATCAACACTATAATAACATTTAGACGTTATAAATTCGAACTATTTCTCTCAAATACATCTATTTCTAATTCTTTATATGCTAAGGGTATATGGTTATATCTTAATTGCCATACAATACGAGTCCCTATGTGACATAGTCAGTGTTCTCACTGGCAAACATAATCTATCTTTGTGTCTTGTTCTCGATCCCTCATTATCTTCATGTTTAGTAAACAGATATTCGTGTTTACGTACATAAAGACACATTTCTAGAATGCTTTTTAAAGAGCGGTTTACAACATTCTAGTGGGCCGGCATTAGACATTGTTCTTACACATTTTTTGTGTGTTACGAATGCTCTTTCAACCTCTACTGAATTCCCCCACATATGATCTTGCCTATGTATTTGGACTAAGGACCATAAAAGTAAATATTATGACAGGCGTTTAGTCCTGGTTTCGAAGTAATTTTGGTTTGAGATGAAACCGAGACATTCGGTTATATGGATAAAAATTGGTATGATTTTCCCTCTTAACTTTTTTGCGCCAAACTATCTTTCCGTTTCTCCCAATGGTTGACTGGTAGAGACTGCTCTTAGAATTAAGTCCGCCAATTGTTATAAGTATATGTGTACTTTGTGGAACAATAAAGTTTTAATAAATAATAAATAAATAAATTCGTCCCATTTTACCAAAAAGATTCCCTCACGTTTTCTATGTTTTTATTAATTACCAAAACATTTTCCTTCACCTTGTGAATCAGATTCGTATTTAGCGCACCTAATGTCCCAGTTATTAATAGTTTGTTAGTCAATAGTCTAATTGTAAATAAATGACCATTATTATGATTTGTTTTGAATACACCGTGTCTTCAGTCACGTACGCCTCATCAAGACAGGTGATCAGACTTGATGATCAATTAATAGATACTTAATTACAGAATAATGTCGCCAGTGTTGGATGTCGTAGGCGAATTGATGGAATTCCTTGAGGAAAGAGTTAGAGGAAAAAGCCTGGCAATAAATCCACTGCTGGAAATAGGCCCCAAGGATTTCCTAAAATTACATGTTAGAAACGGCCTGCGGTCTTTAGGCTATCTGACTATCAAAAAAACAAGACGAAAAGATATCTTCATTAACTAAAGCAACATCACTTATTCACGTAAAAACGATTCTAAAGATTACATAAGGCAGAACATTCTATTCTAAAAACATCAATTAACAAAATTTGAGTTCAATATTATAAATAGGATGACGTCAAACCTCCTCGGAAAATGTTATTGTAACTCTATGGAAACAGCCACCGATTAAGAAAATTATAATGGAACTCGCCATCGGAGATTTTATAAAGCTTTGTATGCTTCAAAATCAGATTAAAAAATATTTATTCTTATGTAGAAAGTCAACCAACAAGGTACACCCTGTTATCTGTGAAAACTCAACATTTTTATAATTTTATTTGGTAAGGACATTCCAGACTTGTATTATCTGATTGTCTGGTAATAATGATAATTCTGTACTTCAGAAGGCACGTTAAACCGTTGGTGTCTGCTGGTTTCCCATATTCACGATAACCACTATAAATCTACTGCTAACGTCACAACAAGTAAGAAATGTACATTGTAGTTTCTGACAAATTAGACACTAAACCTATCGTTAAATTCTTTTACACGTATACACTAACAATAACTTTTTCTTGGTAAACATAATGAACCTATTATAAACTTGAATATTACTAGTGCTGTCATACTGGCGTTAAGTTTACCAAACTTTGTACAACAATTTAGTAACCAATCTATTAAACATCAATTAAGAGGATAACTTAGACCACTTGTAATGACTTATTGCAAAACAAGACCTACTACCTGATACAGAAAGTGACATAGAAGTGGTCCTTCTGTCTGAGAAAAGAACAACATTATTACACTAGTTTCTGTTTCGAAATTGCCTTCAGATGTCATATTAACTATGTAGACTTGAAAAGATATTGAGAATGGCCAGGGTAGTCTTTTCTTTGTCGCAATGAAAAAAGGACTTTTTCCAAGCAATGTGACTTACATTCATTTAACAATATCTTTTGAAAAAAGCTGTATTTTGTGTTCTTACTTAAAATCTATCTGCTCACGTAAGTCATATACCATTAGCTCCGCCTGATTATTTTATTTTGATGTCGCAAATTCTTTATCCATCACGTAAAAACCTTGCAAATTTGTCCTGTGCCAGTTGCAACCAGTTGGGGCCTGCGTGGTGTTTGATATCGTCCACTTAACGTAATGCTGGATGACCTCTAGCGTATTTGCCCATCGTCTCCACTCCATGAATTCCGTGCTATGGGTTCTGCCTACTTCCACTTCTGCCTCTTAATTGTAAGTACAACATCCATGAATTTGGACAGCTGCCGAATCCGATTGTTTCATACCCGATTAAGCACTCCTATGAGACGCCATGCCGCCAAAATATTTAGACCCGATTTAGCGATTTAGCGCACCTAATGTCCAACCTAGTTTCTATAACAGCTTGTTAGTCAATAATTTAATGGTAAATTAATGATATTATTACGAAAAAATAGTTTGTTTTGATTAAGCCGTGCCTTCAGTCACGTACGCCTTCTAACGACAGGTGATCAGACCTTATGATCAATTAATTGGCATTTAATTACAGAATAATGACGCCAGTATTAGATGTCATAGGCGAAAAGGAGGCATTTCTGGAGGAAAGAGTTAAAAAAATAAATTCGTGCCATCACAACATACAAACACATAAGTATGGAACTGTATTGCTCCTCTTAATCGGATATAGCTATTTAAGATTATTAACATGGTTCTTCAGTACCAATAAAGAAGTCGTACAATCAACATTGTCTTATCATTTATATCATACAGATTATTTTACTAGTAAACCAAGAAACAGCTTGTGTTTAATCCGGAAACTGCTGACGTCATACACAACCTACATAAATATCTATTAAAGACAGAATATCTGAAGAATTCCATAAAATTAAGTTTTCTTAGTAATCCTAATGAATTCATTAGATTTAAACAGAAAAGTGGAATATTGAACACGTAATTGAAGTTATCAAACATTGTACGATAGATTTAAGCATCGACCTATTAAATGTCAATTAAGACATTCGCACGTAGGCCACATTAATAGACTAGTTCACATTCGTTCACTTTGAACAATGGTGTGTTTTTGTCAACAAAAGTGAAAAAAAATTATTTAATTCAAAAAATCCTATTTACGTTTTAAAATATTCTGTTACGAATCATCCAATTAAATAGCAATAACCGATTAATTATGTACTTACGAGTAGATTATCAATTCATTCATTCATATCATGTGTCATTGCAATAGCGATAAGTCCGCCTTTGTACTCAATTTTCTAAATGAATTACTTTTAATTTTAATTTTGTGATTGGTACAATAAAGTGTATATCTAACTATCTATCTATCCACACCACCCTAGTGTCAGTTTTCAGAAAACTCAAAACATCAATTAGAACATATATCAATTATTTGATGTGTGCTTCGGAAGGCACGTTATGCCATTGGTCCCGGCTGATATTCACGTCAGAGGCCGAAGGGCGGTTCCGAAAAACTCTGATATCAGAATGTATAGGGTTAATTTGGCCGCGTAAACCACTTAATATGAATGAGTGAATTAGTTAACCTGTGTAGTGCTTTTAAGCAAGTGGTATCGAATTGAAAAACTGAAGCAGATTTAATTGATTATACGTAACTAAATTAATAAAAAACAGAAATAATTTATTTTGGTCTGTTTAATGTCTGCTGTGAAAATAAAATAATGGCTATATCAATGTAAAGAGGATGTTGTCAATGCGACAAGAGCATATTTAGACGACATCATTGCTGCTTCAAAATCGAATGCTAGTAACTTTAGGTGCGAAATTAGCTAAGTCTTCTTAATCGCTTGGTTAAGAAAAAATGATTTGATTGATTCATTGGTACCATCACTATCATTTTGTCGAGGTTTTTAATTTGAGCACTAGTTAATAATACTTCCGCCTTACCACCCAATCCTTATTTGACTGGAACGCTAAGGCTTCTAAGGTTAAAGCTTCCTCCGTAGCTCGTAAGCGCCATTTTGCCTCGTCGTTTATAATACGTACGGCGAGTGAGTGGAATACTCTACCAGCTAACATATTTCCGGGCACTTATAACTTGGGTCTTTTTAAGGCTAGATTAAATAGGCTATTAATGAACCAGCGAGCTCCACCATAGACCACATCTACACTGAACACCATGTGGGATCGTGACCTTCGCTGGTCATTTGTAAATAAAAAATACGCTAGATATAATATTTACCAAATGAATTTGCGTGCTTCTGCCACCAGTTACTCATGCAAAACTACTTTTCCGATACTAATTTATTAAGTATTGGTTTTGACTCTCGCAAAATAACGCCTCAACCAATTACAGAAGCTAGCTTCTTTCATTGTGACTGTTACTTTACTTACATCTTTACATCATTCGTGGTTCGCCTTGCCACGCTGGTGCACTTGGCTCGGTTAGTACATTTGTTTTAGCCGTCGGTAGCTATCCGTAGCGAATGCGCGTGTCAAGCGACGACGTGATGCGACCACTATTGTATTCGTCGCCATTTAGTTAGTGGCATTTTCTATCTTGAGCTCCTCCGTACTTCGGAAGGCACGTTAAGCAGTTGGTCCCGGTTGTTGTCGATACATAGCAGTCGTTAGGCTGTGTCGAAGGCCTTGGGGCAGCCTCAAAAATTCTGACAGTGTTGGCCACTAACACACCTCGGGTCATGTTCCTGTTGGTCTGGTTTCTCTGTAAAAAAGGGTTACGGAAGTCAGACGGCAGTCGCTCCATTGTAATAACCAGTACTGCCAAATCTAGGACCATGACTTACAGCGTACCCTAGGCTCCGAAAAGTAAGCTGATTACGCAACTAGGAATACACGCTATGCATATGCTACGCATGATGATGAGCTTCGCGCGAAAAATCGCAGTGGCGAATTCCTCCGTGGTCAGGAGTCAACATATATTTATTTATTAAGGCAACACAACAGATACTAAGTACAAATTATACACAGTTTTTAAATAGTTACAACCGAACCAATTTGGCATCCTATACGTGTATGCACAAGTACTTAAGCTAAGACAATACAAACCAAGAAAACTACCTACATAATTAAATAATCCATTATAGATTTTACCAAATTGTGATTATACAAAACAAAATAAAGTACGTAAATTGTGTATTACTTGAACAAAAAGTGAAGTAATGCCAAGGATGTCGTGAATACTTTTTTTGTATTGATTAAGTCGGTTATTAAAATGTTTAAAGTGTGGCGGTGTGTAACTTAAAAAAAAATCTATAGTTGCTATTATTTTGAGCAAATATTCATAAATTTACTTTAATGCCACAAACTGGAAGCAAAATAAAACTTGTCATTGGCGCCAACATACAGACATATTAACACCACAGTAGATGGTAGTTAATATTTAATTCGTCTATTTATTACTAATTTGTTTGTTTCTTAAGTCTAAGGAAATGGTTTAGAGTAGACGACATGTTTTAATTATTTTGTTAATTATCTACACTATAGTTTGACAATTATATCTATTAATATTGTTGTCAAGCTGCAGAGCGAGCCAAACAATTATTCGTGCATCATACTCTCGAAAAACGTACCCTCTTTCTAGTCGGGTATCTAGTCGGTAAAAAAACATACACACAAACATAGAATCTCCTCCTATTTTGAAGTCGGTTAAAAGGAAGAATGCATATCATCCTTTCCGTAATGGATTTTCAGACACATGTTCCAAAAAATCCACTTTGCAATGAATTTGTAATTAAGGATTAAAGTGGGCATAAAAGTGCAAAAAGATCCGTCAATGGATTTTGTAATGGATTAAAGTGGATACCATTACTCCCTGCCACGGATTTTCCTTGTAGAGTTTTCAAAACGGACGTGAAAAATATCTACAGGATCGGCAACGCGCCCTCTATCAGGTAGACAGTGTACTTGTTTGCCTACTAAGTCGTTTATATATGCAACTATATTTTAAAGCATTTTTAGTTAGCCTTAAAATGCCGTTGGTGTTGATTGTTAGTATCGTTTTTGATATTATGACACACCGTACCACTGGGAATATTGTCTGTTCTGCCCACCGTGTCAGAAGGGATATTTCTTGATCCTTTCCGTATTTTCATCTCGGAGGTGGCGCCAATCACTCAAATCTGTCGTAACGCCTGTTTCATACTCCCAGTGAATGATTAATGTGTTCCTGATAGTCCATCAGAGACATCAAACACATTGTTTACTTGATATCCATTCAATATTATTCACACTTATGAATGTAATTCAAAAATCTTCAATTTTAAACTCTATTGCATTGACATAAGAATGTCTCAATTTTACCTGGGTATGCTTCTTTCCTGATTCTCTCCTTAGGGATGTAAAAAGTTCCGTTTTCGCGATGGTGGGCTGAGATAGATAAGAAATGATTCGAAATGCTTGTCTTGGTGTAGGTTTTTGATAAATGTTAAATTGATAGTTCGCTTGGGACTTACTTTAGGCCGTATTGAGTGTCACTGTGACAGAATTTTTGTATTATTTCATACATTTCTGTCATTACAGCAGTGCTCGCTTTGTGTTCTGGTTTGGTGTGAAATTAAAATGTGTTGTCACTGACCATTTGCTACTAGGTATGTGATAATATCGAGGTGACACGAGCTTCAATTGGCTAAGGTATGGATGGTAAGTGACGTAAAAATATATCTAAACTAGCTGTTTCCCGCAGCTCCATCTGCGTCAAAAAGTAGCCTATGTTTGACCCCGGGTCTTCAACTATATTCATACCAAATTTTATCAAAATCTGTTCAGCGGTTTGGCCGTGAAAGCGTAATAGCGACAGACTTTCGCACTATGGATGGATATGGAAGTATGGATTTTAAATTCTGTATATATCCTTTCTAACCAACGTTTCCCTTATATTATAAGGTATTTTGTTTTCTTTGGACTTAATTCTCCTATTTTCCGTGAATTCCATCATAAGAAAATACTAAATTACGAAGAGTCAAATCTTTATCGAATTATTATATGAATATGGTACATATGTTTCTTTTCTATCAAAATTACGAATCCCACACCCATTTTCTTATGATAAAAACTTGTTTTCTAACAAAGTAGTCAAATTGCATAGTTATTTTTACCAAGACAGACAGACAGACAATTTCTCCGAACCTCATGATGGATGATTAACGATGGCCGGCTACTGACAGCGCTGATTGTCTGTTTGTCTCTCTGATTGTATTCAAATAAAACTTTGTACAGTTACACTGTGTGGTGCGAATTGTAAGCGGAGCGGGTTTCCTGTAAAGGAGAATACCTATACATCCTGAATGGAATAACCGACCTGTTTATAAATTAGATTTAAGACATTTTTATGTCAGAAGCCAACGGTAATTACTTGCGAATCTTGCGCGCAAATTTTTGCATAATAATGATTTTGTTAGATCGCACTTTCTTTTTGTAGATAATTCGCCTTTTTAGCATTTTAGAAATTTGTAGTATTTGTAGAATAGAAAGCTTAATGATGATCATGACGATGAGGTCAGATGATTTTACTGTGTTATAATTTAAACAACAGCGTAGTCATATAACGTATAGATAGAGATATATCTAGGGTATTAAAGAGATTTTTAGGCAAAAACGCGAGTTAAATAGATAATGTTTTTAAATAAATTATTACTACAATCCATATCCATACTTCCATACTAAACCATACTAATATTATAAATGCGAAAGTCTGTCTGTCTGTCTGTTACGCTTTTATGGCCAAACCGCTCAACGGATTTTGATGAAATTTGGTATGAATATAGTTGAAGACCCAGAGTCAAACATAGGCTACTTTTTGACGCAGGCGGAGCTGCGGGATACAGCTAGTATAACATATTTTTATTTTCCGTGATATTATCCAACTAAACCAACAAGCAATGGATATGCTATGCCCGAACAATTTTTTTCTAATTGTTTTCCGCTGTCGCTTACAACTTGAGCCAGGTTCAAATTCCCAGCGTGATAGATGGTTATAGGATGAGTTTAACACGTTACCGATCGCATTGTTGCGCTTTTTGCCGTGAGGTAGCGTGCGTCGTCAGGTGGGCCGTACGCTTTTGTGCTTACCAGCACAAATAAGACATTGGCTTCTATTTGCGGGATGATTGAACGGCAATCTTAAGGTTGTCATAGGGTATTACAGAATCCGGCGATAAATATTCGCTACGACGAATTTTGGTGCGAAGCTACCGACGACTAAACCAAATACATACAAAGGCATTTGTTGTGTATGACAGTAATCGTTACTACTCGCCAGTAGCGTTGCCAGGCGTCCGGATAAAGCCGGAGATAGTTAGGCTGTTTGATTGCGTGTCCGGCCAAAATAAACGGTGTCCAGCTTGTCCGGCTTTTGTTGGGCTTTTTACATTTTATTTAATTTAACAAGATTTGTGATAAAAATCAGAAAAGCTTTAAATACTGAGACACACAATCCTCAAAAATGTCAATGGGCATCCGGCCGTTTTAGCCAAATGTCCGGCCAAACTGGCTAGTCTGTCCGGCTATTAGTTTTGGCGACCTGGCAACACTACTCGCCAGTCAGCAGTGCGCGTGTCATGGTCAGTGCATTTGGTAAGTTTTTTTTTGTTTTAGTCGTCGGTAGCTTCGCGCGAACATTCGCCGTGGCGAATTCCCCCGTGGCAGTAAGGGATAAGTGGTTGGAGAAAAGAAATCTAAAATGTTTTTGAGCTAATCGACTCGAAAAGAAGAATGATATTGCACATAGACTTTCATATTTTACAGTTTTAACTCTGAAAAGTAGCGTGTTGAGTATGTATTTATGATTGACTATCTGTTTCCCGCAGCTCCGCCTGCGTCAAAAAGTAGCCTTTGTTTGACCCCGGGTCTTCAACTATATTCATACCAAATTTCATTAAAATCCGTTTAGCGGTTTGGCCGTGAAAGCTTAACAGACAGACAGACTTTCGCATTTATAATATTAGTATGGATATGGATGATTGAGGTATCACAAAAATTTGTTCGCTATATATATGCTATCTTTCTGTTTTTTCCCAATTGCTGTCTGGTACAGCATGCTCTTAGCATTAAATCCGCCATTGTCATAAATATATTTTTTCATGGATTTTTAAAAATTTGATAAATAAATCCATACTAATATTATAAATGCGAAAGTCTGTCTGTCTGTCCGTCTGTTACACTTTCACGGCCTAACCGCTGAACGGATTTTGATGAAATTTGGTATGAATATAGTTGAAGACCCGGGGTCAAAAATTGGCTACTTTTTAACGCAAGCGGAGCTGCTGGAAACCGCTAGTAGTCTATATAGATAAGATAGTTTTAATTTATATATGAAAGGACTTTTTGTGGCCATCTCAATAAATGTATATAAGCTACATGTTTCAATAGTCTATACTCAGAAGGAGATAAAGAAATAATCTTGTATAAATATTATCAAATTATTGTATAACCGTGTCAGGTGAAACCACCGAACTAAGCAAGCAATATTATTGAAGTAACTAACAAGTGCAAAATGAATGTGAGTTCCGTTTTACTTTATTGTGTCAATCAAATATGTATGTATGAAGTTGTGTGAAGCCTGTCAAAGTTAATCAACGCTGTTTTGTCCATTTCTGTAATTTGTCAACAGGTTAGAGATATGCTCAAGCATATAATTTTAGTCAAAATAAATGCAATTTCGGAAAGAAAAAAACAAATAATTCTTCTTTTTTGAGTGCCACGTCATTACCGAAGGTTGGCTGTCAGCTCCATAAAGCTGTCAACTCCATAAATTTCGTCTTATCCATGGCGAGTCTGAACAGCTGTTTCACAGTTCTGATCCCTGCCCACTGACGGATATTCTTGAGCCATGACGTTCTGCGTCCTCCCACTCTGCGCTTTCCGGCAATTTTTCCCTCGATGATGGTCTGTAGAAGATGGTACTGTGGATTTCTAAAGATGTGGCCAAGATATGTGACCTTTCTTATTTTAATGGTCCTAACCAATTCCACTTTCTTGCCCATGCGCCTTAACACCTCAACATTGGTTATATGATCCGTCCAACTTATATGCAGAATTCTACGGTAGCACCACATCTCAAATGCTTCAAGTTTCCTTCGGAGGTCTTCTTTAAAGGTCCTCGCTTCACAACCATTTTTTTATACAACTAAGTAGGCAAACAGGCGTACGGCCCGCCTGATGGTAAGTGGTTACTGTAGCCTATGAACGCCAGCAATACTGGAGATGTCACGAGCGCGTTACCGACCTGTCCGCTATCAACACAGCGACCCCTCTGGAGCCTGGCGACCCTACTCACCAGCAGGAACACAACACTGTGTCACAGTGTTATTTGGCTGCGGTCTTCTGTAGGGTGAAGGCACTTCCCCAGACGGACTACTCCTTACAAAATGTCCTACCTCTATTAACCATATAACACAAGCCAGACATAACATTGAAAGATCCTAGTTCGCAGTGTGATGGAACTTTTCCGACTGCATAATAGTCTCCTCAGCTTCTCGAATGCAGCTCGGGCTATCTCCATTCTGGCACGAATTTCGGTTTCGCTTTTCTATGTCGCTTCCAGATGAGAAAACACTAGATAGGGTTGCTTGGAAGAAAAGAGCTTTCAAAACCTAAAATATTATACATAAAGTAAATAACAATGTTCTTTCTGCACAATAAAGTTCGTACATACTATTTTTATACGACTCTATATCAAATATTTAAATAAACTTTCATGATATCTTAATCTTACTAGCTATTTATGTACCGCTGAGCAAAAGCATCCCCTCTTTGTTTCCACGCATTTTTGTCCCCTGTGGCTGCCTTCCAGGAGTGTTTTTGAAAAGTACGACCCATGCAAAACAGACTTTTTTCAATCGACTCTTCAGTTTTGAGCGAGTCTATAGCGATATATTTCTCGTTCCAGATCCTATGGAATCCTATCCTAAAATCCTTGAAACATTTCAATGTATTCCTACTAGTTTCAACGACAAACCAACAACACAATTTCAAATGCCATGTGATAAGGCCACAAGTCGACATATCGGTACAGTTGCCATCATAAATCCAAGTTGTCCGTGTAGACGTCACCTCAAGTCAAACGTTTCGCTGTTAGACTGTACCATTTCCGCAAACTGCATTGATTTATGTTCGTAAACACATACATGTAACTCAAAACTACATTGCACTTTCGTATTTCACAGAATTCTGAAGCTGACTGTATCCATAATTCATTCAAATCGAGTGGTTTTCATGGTCAATCGACTCTGTATACCCTGGTTGGGTTTTTTCGTAACCGCCTTTTAGTCTCTTAGGTGGTTCTTATAACCACCAAATGGTAGCACATATTTTCAGACATTCAGGTGATTCGAGCCTGCAATGTTCTAACCAAACTGGAAACAACTAAGCAAAGTACCTATGCTTCCCATGAGAATCGAACCTACGACCTCCGGATTTAAGACAAATGACATAATCATGTATGTATTCTTTTTATCACGTTAAGTACCGTTAAATTCGCGTTACAATACCTGTTTCGATCCATATTGTACAGCGAGCAATCAACGCATCTGTTCAAGACGTAATGAAGTTTACTTCGAATACCGTCTGCAATCATGATTGCTCGACAATGTACTTACCTAATTTCACATCCTGAAAAGATATGTGTGTCAACCATCGATATAGTTTAACGACTAGATGCTTTTTATTTATTTATTTAATACTTCATTGCACACATTAAAATAAAAATTAAATATGTTACATAAAATGTGAACACAGTATGTATACAAAAGGCGGCCTTATCGCTCAAGCAATCTCTTCCAGGCAACCTTAGACTAGTTTGGAATATAAAGAAAGGAGAGATACGGATATGGTGCATAAAGAACAGAACAACGCTAGGCAGAATAACAGAAGTACACGATACATTAACTACTTAAAATAAATACTAATATACGTAAATAAAAAATATAAAAAATAAATATTAATGTATATATATATATTTATATATAATAAATAAACTATAAAAATACACGAGAAGTGGAGACTGAAACAAGATGTACTGAAAAGGAACGAAGCTACAGTGAGGAAAGAAAGTGAGACTTTACTTGCAACTTAAAACTGGTCAGAGTTTGAGCCTTTCGAATAGGCAGCGGAAGGGAATTCCACAGATGCCAAATCGAGATCAAAAAGTGTCCCAGTCAAAAATTGAAAACAATATTATTCTCACAGTCATTTTTTTACTACCGTGAGTACGAGCTTAATGTGTGTGTCGTGTTTTAGAATTATCATCCTTACTGTGAAAGCAATACGGTTTGAGGCAATTATGTATGTGTGTGTTACCTGCTACAGTCCCCTTTGGACACTTTCATTGGCGTTTATTCGTTATGTATCTAGTTGTTGTCCCATATCGATGATTCCAACGCGTTATCGTATTTTATCTTGTGATATAGCGTTGAATGACGAAAGTGATGGGTCATGCAAAATGTTTATTTATATCAGAAATATTGTGACTGTTTCAATATTATTCCTGTTATCTTTATTGGTGCTAGGTATACACGCGATATGTAATACACTAGCTTGCGGACGAGACTTCGTCTTGGTATAAAATATGTATATTTATCGTGTTATTATTTATTTATTTATTTTACTCCTGACGTTTTCAAACTAGTGGTAGTTACTAACTGCGGCGACCAAAATGCTGTAAAGTGTTTGAATTATTAGGTGTGCAATAAATAAAAATCAAATGCGATAAAAACCATATTATGATACTCGTAGTTTAATCTGTAACAATTAATATGGTTATGTTTAAAATACGGTTTTTATCGCATTTATTTCTGACTAGCTGATGCCCGCAGCTCCACCTGCGTCAAAAAATAGCCTATGTTTGACCCCGGGACTTCAACTATATTCATACCAAATTTCATCAAAATCCGTTTAGCGGTGTGGCCGTGAAAGCGTAACAGACAGACAGACAGACTTTCGCATTTATAATATTAGTATGGATTTATTTTACACTTAACGTTTTAAACACTTTACAACGTTCATGTTCGCAAGTAGAGTGTTGGCGTGGCCTAGGTAAACTAAATGTCCTTTCAAGTAGTTAATAGTGATGAGGGGACAGGCAAAATATAAAATTATTCTTATTATGGACTAAGCTAATATTTTGCTTAGGATAAGATTTTGATTAAAATTAAAATAAAATGATAGGTTACATACGAACTGAAATTTAAAACTTTTATTGCATATGGCCAAGTTGGTGCATTTTGTGTAATGAAATGAAATTTTATTTGTTTAAATGTGGTAGTATACAGTGTTAACATAATGTTTATAAGCATCTCACATTTAACTTTTTTTTATACAACTAAGTAGGCAAACAGGCGTACGTCCCACCTGATGGTAACTGGTTACCGTAGCCTATGAACGCCTGCAACACCGGAGATGTCACGAGCGCGTTGCCGACCACAGCGACCCCTCTGGAGCCTGGCGACCCTACTCACCAGCAAGAACACAACACTGCATCACAGTGTTATTTGGCTGCGGTCTTCTGTAGAGTGGAGGTACTTCCCCAGACGGACTGCTCCTTACAAAATGTCCTACCTCTCTTGCTATTAATTCAAATAATCGTCCACAAAATAAAAGCATTCACCAATTAACCATTAATTGCCGAGAGTCAATTGTTTAATGTCTTCAGGAAAATTATTGTACAATCTCACACACATAGCATAACAATTTCAATTTTCAATTTGTTATTAGTATATTTTGTAAAGTTTACTATATATTTTTGTATAAATATTTATAGATATGGACAGTGACATGGTTCGTCCTCTGATTAGCTTATCAGTAGATTACTACGGTTTACTTGTATAAAATTTGTAAATAATAATATGAAAACGCATTTACACATCTTTTTTTTTACCAATCAATGATACCTAGGATAAAAAAAAAATTGTATACTTGTCAACATTCCATTTTACTGAAGTTTATATGCTTTTAATAAAATTATGGGCAATCGTTTTGTATTCTTGTGATATCACAGACAAATGTTAATTTTGTCTGCCATGAGCCACTGGTGGTGTGACCATGAACGCTGTAAAGTGTTTGAAGCATTAGTTGTAAATAAATCCATACTAATGTATATCCATACTTCCATACTAATACATACTAATATTATAAATGTGAAAGTGTGTTTGTTTGTTTGTCCTTCTTTCACGTTACAACGGAGCAACGGATTGATGCGATTCTTTGTGTGGAGATAGATGGAGACCTGGAGAGTGACATAGGCTACTTTTTTCCGTGACACAAACGGAATTCAACGCGGGCACAGCTAGTAAGTAATAAACGCGATTAGAACCGTATTGAAATAGTTTTATTTAATATGTAACAATCGGGAAACCCTCGTCCTTGATGTTGAGTTGCCGGCCTGGATCAGCTGACCTAAGTAGACATAATACAAGTCCTTTGCATTCCAGGAGTTTGAAGAAATCTTCCAGAGCAACGGTAAACAGTTATATAATGTTAGTCTGCGGTTAATCCTTTGAGCGCGAATTATCTGTAACGATTACTTGCCTCAAGCAAGGGTGAAACAGGACCCTTTTTGGATTGGTCGCCATTTGATTGAATTTGTATTTCGAGCTTCTCCGTGGCTCGGAAGTTTCCGTTGTTATCGATAGATGGCAATCGATAGACAATGTCAGATACCTTAAGGCAGCCATCTGAAAGTGTTGGCCACTTACTTCTGGCCATGTTCCTGCTGGTCTGGTTTTCCTGTTAGATGGTTACGGACGTCAGACGGCAGTTACTTCATTGTAATAATCAGTACCGCCAAAACTAGAGCCGTGATTAAAAGTGTACTGTGCTCTCTGGAGCGTAAGCTGAGCGTAAGAGAAGCGTATACTATAATTTAATCTTCGTCATCCAAGACATTCTTGACACCACAACGAGCAGGGTTAATTGACCTGACCATACAAAGAGAATTAAATTAACCAGTTTCATTGCAAATAAACTATTTCTTTCAAGGGAACGTCCAGTGAATCATTACAGTTACCACTAGGAGGTTTTAAATCACTGACACCAGAGCATACAAGGTCGATTGACTTTGCAAACTTGAGAATGAAACCAAAATTAAGTTGACGGTAGAGCATGACATGGGCTGATTTCCTTTCAAAATATGATTTTATAAGTTTTAGGTTTTTTTTACACTGAAAATATATTAAAACATATAAGTTACATTTTTTAATCGGCTTTTAAACTTCTTTATTTTGTTTCCCCACTTGATTAGGTACATCAATATATTTTTTTCAGTCTACCTTTTTTTGCGTATATAGTCCGCCATTTTTCTTTTATGATGACGTCACATACCTTATGACACTCTGAAGAAAGCAAGGAATCTAAAACACTTCATACGTCTATATCCGATAAGCTGTTCCTGACTTATGGTGGAATAAAGAATCTCACATACATACAAACATACATGGCGGCTAAAAACATAACACTCATTTTTACGTCAGTCGTGTAAAAAAATACTATATCACAATTGATATAGTATAAATGTATTCATATAAAATACCAATTATATTACGAATCTTATTAGATAAAATGATTGTTCGCAATTTACCTTTTGTCTTAACTACAATATACTTTACCAATCCAAATATCAGCTCTTTTGGTAAAGCAGTCTTTGTCATTTTAGAGGTTTATATATCCTAACAGACCATGCAAATGTTCCAGACTAGCTAAAAGCCTTTTTAATCAAATTTTAGTCAGTTATTAAACTCTTTATTGTAAGTACATAAATATAAAACATTTAAATTATGGAAAAAGAAAAGGAAGTGTGCACAATTTATAACAATTAGTCACATAAGTTTTTGTTTTATTGACGCATCCAAATATAGTAAGTACTTGTTATGTATGATCTTAGATAGGAGAGTAAAGTCTACAGTGATGGCAAACAAAAAATTTTAAAAAAATCATACGACAAGACGGCTTTCTGAGAAATATTATTGGAAAAGAAGCTAAATAAAGACGGGTATACATAGATAAAGGTGTTGTTAAATCCGTTAAAGCAAACAATGAAAGTAAAAGACGTTTTTAGTCAAGAAATGTAAACGTTTACACAACAAATTCCCAAAAGTTAACTGCAGACAATGCAGTTTTACCTTTTGTATGTAATCGCTTGATTGTGTCAAATAAAGTTAAATAAGTAAATTAAACAAATAATTAAGAAAAAAGAAACTATGTTGAAATCAAAGAAACACACAAATAAAGCCTAGATCCAAAATTTCTGATGCTAATGACGAACAAATTAACCTAAAGTGTGAAACAGAGTTAAAGCAATTATTATGAATTCTTAAATATTTGAATTCTATTGTTGATATAGGTGTTAGGGATATTTTCGAAGCAAGTACAAAAAATATTGTACAATTTAATTGCAAATATACGATAGAATATTTTCATAAAACATCTTACTAGATATTTCATAATGTTTCTTATTTTTTTTATGTTGGCAATGTCTTATCTTGTAGCTTGTTAAAATTAAATATTTACCAATTAAATGAAAGATTATTTTCGCACTTTCACATACTCAAATTAAACTTGCTTAGTCATGTAACTTGGTAATTTTTATTATTCTGAAATATAACATTGTGAAATTTAAACAGAGATATAATCACCTCATATATAGATATAACAAATAAAGCAGTTTCTACATCAGTTCCTCTAATTACTATTGAACTATGAAACACGCTAATTTATCTTTAGTAAATATAAATAATACGTGCTGTCAATATTATAATCGGTTCCGATATAATATCAGCAAGTTTATTTAATTCTGTGTTATCTGTGACCCTACTATCTACGTGTATTTTATTTATTTTCATTTTCTGTAATTTTGTCGACAAATATTACAAACTGGATACTGATTTTGTGGAATTTTAATCTTATCATGATTATTATAATGTTGATAAACGTTATCATCTATTTTAGTATAAATACGAATTGAATGTTTGTAATTATACGCAGGTTAATTATTAATGTTTATAAATTTATTTAATAAGCTGGACAGAACGTATTAAAAACGAAGAAGTATTTAATTAGAGTAGGAGAAGAGAGGAGTATTTTAAGATCTATCGAAAACAGAAGAGGAAACATGTTGGACATTTGTTATGACACGATAAGTTAATAAGGAACATAAAAGAAGGAAAGATAAACGGTAAAAGGGGTCCAGGTAGACCAAGACACAGTTACATAAAGCAAATAAAGGAGAAAGTAAACGTCGTGTCGTATGTTAAAGAACTGGCAAGGGATAGGGCAGAATGGAAAAAACTCCACCAACAAGAGCCCAGCTCTTAAATTTATAACATATACATACATTTATTTATTTAAAAATATCTTTATTTAAATAATCAGGATATTTATTTAAGCATCAATAATCTTTGTTTGGAATGTCACAGTTCAATATATTTCTAATAACATTTTAATTGTAAGCAGTAATACGATGTCCATTATATAAATGGAATAAATATAGGCAATGATGGAGTATTGTCCCTAAGTACGGTCCTAAAAATATATTTCAATGCATTTTATTTCGTTTGAAAAATTAAACTATATTTATCAATATGGCGGCCTTAAATATATGTGCGCCTTTGTGTTTTGTTGATAATAATCGAAGATAAAATCTTCATTACGTTAATTATGAAGATATGGATGAATTTGTATGTAGTGTATATCATCAAGCTAAATGTATAAACTATTCTGATCTTGATTGTTTGTACGTGACTTTACTTTGATTAGATAATTTAGATTAAATGTGATAAAGGTGTAGTGTTTATTTTTCGGTATTTCTTTAGAAGGTCAAATTCAATAGTAAAGTATGCGATAACATTGAAACATGTTTGAGTTACTATTAAAAATAAAAATTAATGTTTCGGATGAAATTTTAAAAATAGGCCGAATGTCAATTGTTCAATGAAGATGTTGGCTTTGTAAATGAAAAGAGGAAATAATTTGAAAACAATATTTTGGTTTATTATCATATAACTCTTTAAACTTAAACCTAAAATAAATTATCTATACACTTTTGAACTATTTACAAATTTACAAGAATACGGAATGAAATGAATGCAGAGGTAAAATACAATATTGCAGTTGGAAATTACTAATTTAACTACAACTGGTTCAGTCAACTATATTAAAGCATGCATCCTAATTTAATACATACAAATTTACAACAATTTATATGATATAGGACGCTACCATGACTGGAACACATATTGCCGACAATACTAAAACTAAGCTTTAAAACTAAATCACAGATAGGGTCCGCTTTCACGGTTTCACTAAAACGAAAATATCTAATCTAAAAATGACCGAATTAAAAATGTCGTTATACACATCACTGCCGCGTTAGGACAGTTACTGGTTTGTAGATGTGTGGCGACAGTGGATGATGCGACGGCGAAGGCAGAGATGGCAACTCAGGACTTGAAGACCCTGACGCAGGAGGCGAGTGAGCAGACAGAGGTGGCGATGCTGGCAGCATTGGTGAAGACTGCATCAACTGCTGCCCGAAGAACGGAGACGTCGGTAATCTTTCTGGGGAATATAGTGCCGGCGCATATGGTAAAGCACTATACCCCATTTCACCTCTGAACGCTGGGTGAACTGCGCTCGGAGCAACTGGAGGAGTCTTCATTTGCATAGGCGCATACCGCTGACACAGCAATTGCGAGTAAAAACCAACTAATTGCGAATATGCCACTGGAGGATATGCTCCAGGCAATGGTGCTCCAGGGAACAGAGGCCGCTTGAAGCAAGCGAGCCGAGAGCGCCCGTTCAACGCCGACCGCCGGCGAAGTTTCCCCGTCGTGCCACCAATGAAGACATCTTCGGCCGACGCGTCTAACATCCAGTAGTTGCCTTTGCCAGGATCGTCGTAATGTCGTGGCACTTTCACAAAGCACTTGTTGAGACTCAAGTTGTGACGGATCGAGTTCTGCCAGCCCTGCCTGTTTTCACGGTAGTACGGGAAGTTGGTCATAATATATTCGTAGATGCCGTTGAGCGTAAGGCGTTTTTCGGGGCTGTTCCTTATAGCCATCATGATAAGTGCGTTGTAACTGTAGGCCGGTTTTTCGTGCTTCTTGTCCTTGTTGCCATTTTCGTCGTCCTTTGGTTTGGTGCAATCCACAGGCTCGGTTCCCGTAACGTCGAGTTCCGAATCGCTGAGGTCTGCGTCTGCTGAGCCAGCAGTTGAAGATGGTGTGGGCGACGGTGGATGTTTATTCACCGCGTGGTTCATTAGTATCGAGTTGATACTAAAATCTCCTTCGAACTTCACCATGATTAACACTTTGATAGAACTATATGATTCACGAGGCGCGTGCGCACTGTAGTCGAGCGAAGAGCTAACTGACGGTCGCGGAGGCGGGTGATGGCTTTTATACCCCAGTCAAGAAGCTCCGCCTTAGCAGCTTTGTTGGCACGACTGGCCAATGGGATTGCGAGCTTTCTGATACATAGCGGCACGCCTCCTCCCTACTTCTGCGGCCCCTCTCAGCCCTGCATCCGATATCGCAAACAGTTTTGGATACGAGAGCGTTCTTTCTTTTAGTTTTGTTAGCAAAGAGTAGTACGATTTTAACTTTATGTTTTGTTGAGTTGGGTTCAGTAATCGATATCTTGTTTTAAAACATTGATGAGTTACGTTCAATTGTATTACTTACAGTTCATATTTTTTAATCAGTTAGCAAAATTGTTTGCAATTTGATAGATATAATTATTTTTTCAATTTATAATATTTTTCTGAAAATGGGAACTTTTTGAGGAAGCGCGTTCCGGATATGATTGTTATACTTCGTCTTTTTTGTGTAAATCATTAGAAATTAATTTAAATCTATGTCTACTTTTTAATTACTCTATTTTTTTTATTAACGATAGATTTTTTATGAATATAGAGGTAAATAAAGTTTGTTATTCAAGTGAAGAATTTAACAAACTATTTATCTCTTAGAAAGACTAAATTGATATAATAATTTAAAAATTAAAATATGCCCTTTGTGTGCAGAGTTTCGTCCGAAAGTTAAATGAAAAGTACTTATTGTGCAGTGTGAATGAAATTACATGTATAAATTTTTTATATATTTTATAACCTGGAAATTAAATAGGTATTTACTTAGGTACAGATTAAGTATTACAATTGTTATACATACATACACACATACATACCATCACGCCTTTTTCCCGCAGGGGTAGGCAGAGACTACGGATTTCCATTTGCTACGATCCTTACAGACTTCCCTCGCTTCTTCTACAATTGTTATAATTACTTAAATATGCTAATATAGTCACTGAGTGATGTCGACTTTTTAAATGTAACTATTTTAATACGGTTTTTAAAGTTTCAAACATTTTGCAGCGTCTAATTTAATGTGTTTATGGTAACAATCGCAAAAACAAAAGCAATCTATTTTTTTTGTTTATATTTTATTATATTTCGTAAACTTTGTAATATTAATTTTTTATTCATCATTCTTTCATAGAAATTGGTTTTACGGCCATGGATACAAGTCCTTTACAGCCCTTCTTAAATTTTCTGTCTTCTAATGTCCTGCAATTTTTCAACCATTTGACCATTGAACCATTGACTAGACTTTTAGCCTTGACATTCTTCATGTTTTGACTACATAGACCATCATCGACACTCACCGACTGGCAATTCCGCTGGGTTGCACAAAAATATTTTATCTACTCGTTATCCATGATTAGTTATCTAATATTTGATAGTATCTGTATATGACAAAGATATTTAAAATCTAGGACTATATAAATATTACACAATTTTTACTATAACTTGACCACAACCGCTGTACAGCGCCTGAGGTATGCGAGCGGCGAAATGGGGGGGGAAGTGTCAGACGCACATTAGATAAAATATCTAAAGATGAGTCGTAAAATTTCAGTTCATAATTTTTTTATTGTACTTAGCTAAAAATTATATTGAACATCAAGATAACGACAAATTAAAAACTAAAAAACCCGACTGCGTTTTTGTGTAATTTGAAATCGAAAAATACCAAAAAAAAAAAATCCTCTGCAGGCATACGGCCCACCTGATAGTAATTGATTGCCGTAGCTTATGAACGACTGCAACACCAGCAATGTCACGACCCTGAAGGAATTTTATACACGCTCTGTGTAAAAATAAAATAAAATAGAGAGCTGGCAAAGATAATTTAGGTCTCAAAAATAATGGCAAGTACTTTAGTATGTAATTGACATGACTATTTATAACTAAAATTTAGAAGAAAGTTATTGTAAATTAGTACTTTCTAAATACAATACAAATACTTTTTTTATAGCACATAATTTTTTTTACAAATACACAAACATATCTACATAAAAGTTACATAAAAGAAAGTTACAAATACATATTGTACATATCAAATGTGATATTTATGCAACCCACGACATTTTTCACATATAGAGTGAGTTTGTTAACGGCTGTTTGTGGTCTAAGATCTTGTAATTGCTATATATAACATCATTGAACACCCATAATATGCAATGAAGTTGATTGATTGATTGAAAGTTAGTGTTAAGCATTGTCGACTTTTTTTTTACTAAGTAGGCAAACAGGCGTACGGCCCACCTGATGGTAAGTGGTTACCGTAGCCTATGAACGCCTGCAACACCGGAGATGTCACGAGCGCGTTGCCGACCTGTCCGCTATCAGCACAGCGACCCCTCTGGAGCCTGGCGACCCTACTCACCAGCAGGAACACAACACTGCATCACAGTGTTATTTGGCTGCGGTCTTCTGTAGGGTGGAGGTACTTCCCCAGACGGACTACTCCTTACAAAATATTTTACCTCCTGAAATTAAGATACAAAGGCGGACTTATCGCTAAAGCGATCTCTGCCAGTCAAACCTAAACACCCTGTTTTCACCCTTTCTCTACCAAAGAGTTGGCGAGCCTCCTTCAGACTCCTCCATCTCTCTCTATCCTGGGCATGAGAATCCAGTTGCTGCCTGCCATATTTTTAAAGTCTTCTTTCCATCTCATTTGAGGTCTTCCTCTGTGACGTTTTGACTATAAAGCCAACAATCTAACAGCCGTTTGCTTAAAATAAGAAGTTAAGAATAAACGGTGTAACATATAGGTACACAATAGATCTGGAGTCATTTTAATGAAAAAATATTCATTTAGAAAATAATAAATATAAGTCGTAACTAAAAAATTAATATTACAAAAAAAAAATACTTTTAAACAAATTTTTTTTTTATTGCAATTATTACTTAATTGTACCTTTATAAATATATTTTTTATATATTTAACCATGAATAATCGCGTGGAAATTGTAAGTAAGAAATAAACATTAAAAGTTTTTTTTTTAACTTATGAAAGTCCCGGCAGCTGATCATCCACATTGTAAGAGATTATTCTTTCACGTACTTACCTGCCTTTGTGAATTTGGTCATTATTTAAACGCAGACATCTTGAAAAAGGGAGATGTTAGGAGTACTTGTAATCGACGAGAGTGATGAGCATGGAGGAAGCGAGGGAGGTCTATATAGATCAAAACAAGTGGAAATCCGTAGTCTCTGCCTACACCTATGGGGAACAGGCGTGATTATTATGAAATGTATGTCAGTTTTTGTTTAAACGTGTATGTATATTTAATTAAAATAAAATGTTCTCTATGTCCAATTAAACTATTTTCTCGAATTTTCATGTTTAACAATTAAGAAAACATAAAGCTCTTTATAGTTGCATTATCAAATTAAAAGATTTGATCTAGGATCTACAAAAGGTACGTTAAATAGTATTAATTGATTACGGAAATTGACCCGTCTTTTTCTGATTTATTCTAGCGCTTTCACATTGCACCCACTGATTGCTAGCGCAGGGACCGTTTCATTCATTATTTATTTACCTATTTATTAAAACTTTATTATACTACCAGAACATATACTTAAGCATTAGGTAGACTTAATGCTAAAAGCATTATCTAACGGACGTAACATTTAAGTAAATATATTTTGATCTAGGCATAACAACGATCTTAAATTATAAACATTTAAGTTATATTTTTCTATTACAGTACGGCATCCACTTGTATTGCCCAATTTTGTTGCAACGTTACCTTTTATTCTCATAGATTTAGGAACGTCAGAAATCCAAACCGGAGAACTGTAGCACATGACAATGGTGCGTCAGTTTTAAAAAGTTATAAATGAATACTAAATTTTTATTTGCATATCGTAAAATATTTTTTATACAAACATTCAAGTCTTACAAAAATACAGCATCGTCAAAATTAATACAAAGAATAAATACTCAAATAACAAAAGATGAAATAAAGCATTTAAGTTTTGGTTTTACGATTATATTATGTGTCCGAGTGCTACAAATATTTATTGTGTCAGTAATAGTAAAATTTAACTTTCTTTTTGTGTCCCTAAGATTTGTAGTAAATGCCGGGTGCCGCCCGGAAGCATTTTTCCTGGAATAAAGTAGTTTAGCAAAAGCCATAAACGATGGGTGCAGTTAGAAAAATAAATTTACGATCTATCCTTTAACACTTTCCAACATCATTTGTTAGTATTTTTTTAACATTTCGGGATTCTTCGCGCCAAAAATCAGCTATGGTTATTAAAAATGGAGCGACTGTCGTCTGACTTACATCTGAAAAATCAGAACTATGTAATCGTGGTTCGATGAATCAGGCGTGTCGATGGCCAACACTGTATGATTTTAAAGGCTGCCTAAAGGCATCTGACACAGCCTAGAAGGTGCCATCTTCCCGTATATGCATGTCCTGTTCTCCTTAAACTGAGCCATGCATACAAAAAATTACATTACTGACCATATTAATCAAGGCCGGTTTAAATAGTAAACTATTACACACAAGTGATTCAAACATTGGTTGTGTAATGGCAAAATTAACAAACAATCAACTAATTACATTCTCAGTAGTATCCTACGGCTTTAATGGCACTTGTCTAAAAATATCCCAGAAATATGTGCTGACGAATATAGTGCTTAAGTCAATGTATTAAAGTCGTTATTAACTTTATTTGGATCTATTTTTACATACGACTTATGTAATTGCACAGAGTCTAAAAATATGCACGGATTATAAAAAAAATGTGCAGACGAAAATTGTTCTGTATGCAGTAAAGTGTTTAGCTTCTATGGCTTCGCTTCTGAGAGCTTTTTATAGGTAACTTTCGTCACCAAAGATTCTCAAGCAAAGAATGGACTATTTGTCTTTTTCTTATGTAAACGCCATTAGTTTACTATTGTAGTTACTTTAGAGTTGTTATTATAAACTTATTTTACAAATTGTAAAGAAGGTTTTTATAACTCATTATTGCACCAAAATTTTACAATTGTTATATGAACAAATATAGGTTTAGGTACAATAAAAGTACTTTTTTTTCAAAATCATTTTCAAAAATATCTCTAACGTCGTAAAAAAAATATTTTTATTTGTATTTTTTTTTATTAACGTATTTTTTTACAAAATAAATTTTACCGCCTCTATAACGGCTTATTTGGGAACAATATTTTGTTTTTTTGTATTTCTTTTAATAATTTTCAAAAATATTTTTACCGACTAACGGCAAATTTCGGAGCAAATTTTTTTTTTGTACATTTTTAGTCTGTTATTCTATTCATTATTATTCATGACCTGTTTCCATACATGCCAAAGTGTTTGTGTAGACAACTGCTTTGCAAATGATTTAAAATACAAATATTTAAATACACTTGTACACGTGGAAGTCAATGTCATCGTTTAATCAAGTACTATCAGCCGCACTCAGAGTTAAAATAATTTTATAAACTCAAATAAAAGAATATCCGTTAGAGGGTGAAATTTAAATTAATACTCATTCATTAGTATAGATTTACTCCTTAGATTTAAAAATTATATATTAGCTGTTTCCCGCGCTAAAAATAGCCTTGTTTGACTTCGGGTCTTCAAATATATTCATCCCAAATTTCATCAAAATCTGCAGAGCGGTTTGACCGTGAAAGCGTAACAGACAGACAGACAGACTTTCGCATTTATAATATGAGTATGGATGAAAGTATGGATGAAAGTATGGATTCCATAGACCACGGTTACCATCAGGTCGTTCGTATGCCTCAAAGAGCATGGGAACCAAAGAGTACTCAAATAGTTCCATTTTCAATGGTGTGCATCTATGTCTATGGCTGGTTTAGACGAATCCAGTGCTGGCAATCCAGTAGCGAGTTTGTCTATTCTGTCCAGCGAATCTATCCAGTAGCTTCCACGGTCACGAAATTGTTTGTATGTGTGGGTAAATTTAGTGTCCGTGAAAGCTACCGGATCCGTGTGAACGAGTGATAATGTTATAAAAATAATGACATAAAACTTTACTTCATAACTTTGTTAAAAATTATGAAACACCTGTACGCGTGTAAGTATTATAAATACTTATTTATCATTATATGATAAATTCTATTTAAATAACAAACAATAGGATGTATGGAGGAGATAAATGGAATTTTTATAAATATACACACCTACTTATTAAAGACTAGCTGTTTCCTGCAGCTCCGCCTGCGCCAAAAAGTAGCCTATGTTTGACTCCGGTCTTCAACTATATTCATACCAAATTTCACCAAAATCCGTCATAGGTATCCCACCACAATATTTAATTTGATTATTTGATTTAATCTACACAAGATAATTTTTAAATTCCTTTCCTATGATTTGTCAAAAGTTAAATCCACTTAGTACGGTAGGATGACGATCATCAACTGAGGTTTATGACACTATGGTATACTATCTACAAAATGACCATTAGATCAGATGTGGTTGACGTTAATCCGACAGTGTATCGGTAGATGTATGATTTGATCTTCTTGAATTCGTGAGTTAAAGGCCGAAACTTTTATTTTTTATACAACTAAGTAGGCGAACATGCGTACGGCCCACGTGATGGTAAGTGGTTACCGTAGTCTATGAACGCCTGCAACACCGGAGATGTCACGAGCGCGTTGCCGACCTGTCCGCTGTCAGCACAGCGACCCCTCTGGAGCCTGGCGACCCTACGCACCAGCAGGAACACAACACTGCATCACAGTGTTATTTGGCTGCGGTCATCTGTAGGGTGGAGGTACTTCCCCAGACGGACCTTACAAAATGTCCTCTCTTAAACTATTGATAAATACTTGAAAAATATTAGTTGAAAGTCTTCGCCAGACATGTGACTTGCGATCAAACATCAACACAAACAATACAACATCTTTTAGAACATTGCCCCATATACCGTCAAACTAGACACACACATGAACAATATTGTAGACACCTCAAAATTAACCCTTACAATCTAACCGAATTTTTTTGAAAAAACAAGTACAATCGACACATTTCTCACTCACGTAACACACATCATATCCACATAAAAAAGTTTAATGGCACCTAATGTAAATACACCTATAGTAATAGTAAACTAGATTTAAATTTAAAAAAAAGACAGACGTCATTAACCCTAACACCCTTCGGTCTTGTATCCAATTACAGGACCATCTCTTAGTATTATATATCTATGTAAATTGTAAGTAAATCATAAGTGAAACATGTATTAAGATTATGCAAATATAATTGTAATAATTAAACTTATTGTAAAACTAAATATTAAGAGAAATAAACACCTGTTATTGGTGGTGTAGCCATTAACAGAAAAAAAAAAAAACATGAGATATTTTTAACCTTCTGTCGTGTCAATAATCCAAATTCTTACTCTAAGGAACAGATGTAGCCAGTAGCCAAGTATTGAGTGAAATTATAGAGCAGTTCATTCATTTATATCGAGTGGGTTACATGGTCAATCGACCGAATTCGAACCACCTTGCGGTCTCTGGCGTGGATACTATAGCGACCAACTGCTTGAAGTGCCTTCCGAAGCACGGAATCATCTTAATTATCAGACAATCAGGTGATCAAGTCTGCAATGTCATAACTAAACTGGAAAACAACTAAACAACTTGCTTCTCGTGGGAATCGAACCCACGACCTCCGAGTCTAAGGCCCTAACCATAGCAGTAGAGCAGATAATGGTCATTTCATTCGACAAGACTTTGTTTGGAATTTTACATAAGCTGGTAAGAAATATTCTACATAGGTATAAGTAATTCGGGCTTAGGAACGACTAGGTTTTCTTTTAGTACTATTTTTATTGTCTTAAAAGACACTATTATAGAGCTTCTTTATATTAATTTGAAAATCAATCATCAACATAGCGAGAAGCCAGCGAAAAATTTATAGATCTGTGTCTCTACATAGATCTATAAAGAGTTCTACCTAAATCTTAAGATAACCACAAATTTTCACCTAAATTATATTGTGATTATAAAAGACAAAATATATGTTATACACAATTACGATTGCCGCCAAATATAGACACGTCACTATCCACAGATAAGAAAGCTCTCGAGCTTCGCCGCCGTCATGTAAAAGCTCACGCATAACCGGTTGTTATTACGATAAGCTCGAACTGAAAAGAAATTGAGACTGAGTGCTTAGAATCGTAGTCTTGCATTAATGTTTCTTGCTTCAACACACACCATTGATAAACAGTTGGTTAGTTAGCAATTCTATTTTAATTTAATTTCGTATTTCGAAAATTGAACAGGCTTCTACACGAATAAGTTAATATTTCGGGGGGAAACATCTCCAGGCAGTCTTGGGCCGAGTTATGGTCTTACAGATTTACTTAAGTCTCTCTGCTGTGCAAAAGTGTAACAGCTTAGGGTAGATAAATAGATAGTTCATCATTTTATTGCCATCCAAAGACACACATTATTACACTCTTAAAATACATCGATGATAGTCACTTATATTAAAAATGAAAATAAAATATTTTTCTAAATCACAACTAACTAACAAAAAAACTAAAAATGAAAAACCACAAACTATTCTAGTGTAAAAATAAACCACCCCGAACGGCACCCGGCTCAAAAGTACCACTCGGAGCGATGGTCAAAACCTCTGTCTCTTAGGCAATCTCGTCCAAAAACTTTTATGCCTCTGAACACCATGGTCCAGCAGTCTCAACAGCTACTGGAACAAACTCGTACTGAGAACAAATTTGAATATTTAAGGTTTATGTCCAGCAGCTATCCTCGCTGCCCCAGACTCAAGAACAGTTGAATTGAGATAGGACGCCGCATAAGTACTGACTAAAAATGAAAATGTGTGCCGCAGCAATAAGAAGTCGAAGCTCAGCAATGCGTTTAGGTAAGTTAAAATTGACAGAGCGTCTTTACTTATTTTTTCTGTTTGCTGATAAAACCATTCCAAGATACGGAGGCTATGCTATCGATTACTCGAATGACGGACAGACGGACAGATGTATCATATTCAGCTAAAAGTTATTCCGTGTAGAAGAGTTTCAATATCAGTTTGTCTGTCTTCCAATGGCGGGTTTACGAATCGCGCATAGATAATTGATAAGAGAATTGATTCAATAAATACGCCATTGTGTTTTTTTAAATTTTATATGGTAACTGGACCACAGATGATACCAATACATGGTATCATCTGTGGTCCAGTTAAAGCGTTCGCTTGCTTAGCTATTTAAGATGTTTTCAGTTTGATTGATTTGGTCTTTTGAGGCATAAATCACCTGCTTGTCTGTTATTATGATAATACCGTGCTTCAGAAGGCATGTTCGGAAGGCATGTTAAGCCGTTAGTCCCAGCTATCATAATATGGCGGTCGTTACAGGAAGCTCAGGGGCGGTTCCAAAAAACTCTGACAACAGGGTGTACGAGGTTGATCGATCATGTACTATATAGGTACTCGATATTAATAAATCAAGTGATTTTAAATAAAAACTCATCCACGGAATGGAAGTAGCTTAGAAGAAAATGGAACGGGAAACGGCTATGGCGAAACATTATTTTTTAAATTATTGCTAACTTACCTCATAATTGATATATCGAAAATATTTAATCAGACATACACACAATAACAATTTACATACATATTTGTACAGTCTCACATTTGTTGATATAAATTCGCAGCTGTTCCAACGAATCGAGCAAACAGAACAATAAATGAACAAATACCACATGATTCTTTCGTTTTACACGTGTAAGCAGCTATTATAGCAAGATGGCGATCGTAATTTCTCGAGAAGATCTACCATCCAGCAGTCTGGGGTCTTCATTTTTCAGTCATCTATTCGAGGACTTGAAATATGGTACGCGGTTATGCGATCCCGACTTACGCGGGTATCCTGATGGACAAAATAACGACCCTCAGGGCGACCACGAACCGGCAAGCGCAGCGTTCGACATTCACCGACCAGATGGTCGGATGTCCTGAAAAAGATCGCAGGCAAACGATGGACGCTGGCTGCTTAAAACTTGAAAATTACTAACTAAATTTTGAAAATCATTAGGTGAGGCCTATGTCCAGCAGTGGACTGACTGCGACTGAAATGAAGATCTACTATCCTCATAATCTATTGCAAAGGAAATCCTTGAGAATAAACTTGCGATTTCTCGCATTCTTTCTTTTCTATCCTTAATTTGCAATAGCTCTCTATTCCTGGGTACCTTTATAGGTATAGCCGAAAAAGCTTAGCCTTTCATTGAATTATCCTATTTTCCTTCCTCATTAAGACCCAATTAGATATTAACCTTTAACTATTTGGATTTTGACGTACTCCTAGCTCTACTCCGCTGAACAATTCTTACCTAAAAAAACCTTAATATGGCCGAGTTAGGAATCGCACTTTTTACCGAGTGATAAATACTGCTTTATACTACACATGAGAGAAAAATAAGACATGTTTAAGCTGAATCCATAATTGAAACTGTTTGTTAGTGGAATTGGTAACAGTTTATTTAAATTGACAGTTCCTATCTCCTTTATGGTAATGACCTATCCAAATACTGGAGAAAGTGAGTTTGTATATTTATTTGTTAACTCTTTACGAACCAATCTTCCTGAAATTTCGCATAGATATAGATAAGAGTACAAAAAAAGTATTTATTTATTTAAACTTAATTTTAAAAATATACAATTGTATATCACAATAGACGGACTTGGACCTAACCTTTGGGTCGAGCAGATATCTTAAATACCATATAATCAAATAAATTGTAAATAACGCTGCTAGCGGTGAAGAAATTTGTTTATGAGTGGGCGCGAAGTCAATGAGTCACTCAGTAACAGAGTGATGCCGGGTCTACCTACAATTGTCGTGTTTTGACCCGCACCTTAAGTAAGGTTAAATAATGGATCCTTATTTGAGAATGGTGCCGACATGCTGGTATATCGTGTTGTTATACTAGAGATGGGTGCGTATAGGTGACAATAAACAAGCCCGGAACAAATATAATAGAAAAAATGAAGATACGTACACATTATTCGCAAAAATAAGACCCGACTCAGTATAAGCGGGTAGAAACAAATTAAGCGCTAGTGCATTTATTCATTGATATCGAGTGGATTAGGTAATCTACTCTCTACACCCTAGTCTACAGCACTGGTCTTCTTGGGAACTCTAAATATTCCGTCCAAACATTCACAAAATCCAAATTAGCCAGTCTTGAAGTGGAGACTCTCGTCCGCTTGCTCAATAAACAAATAATTAAATTAATCCAAAATTATAAATTTCTCTAAACGAAGGATGATAAAAATCATATTTAAAGATGACTTAGTTTAGTAGAGTTAAGGATATATAAAACTTCCACCATATGTCTGTCAATATTTACCAGTCTGCAAACAATTTGTGGAAAATATTATGATACAATACAATACAAAATATCTTTATTGCCCACATACAGTAACAAATAATTTAACATTTAGAAAGACTTCAACATAATATGAGCAAAGGCGGACTAGACAATCTCTTCCAGTCAACTCTTACGAGGTAAAAGAGAAACAGTTACGTCAGGGTGGGTACAGCAACAGATATAGTTGAAAATTATAAACATACACAAATATTGCATATAAAATAAACATACATAAATAATTTACATAATGTAACATTTATAAGTGCAGAATAAATATCTAAGCGAAAATAACAGCAGTATCAAGTCAAGTGAGAGGTAGTGTTCTTTCAAGAGACTCTTGAAACTGGTTATAGTCTGAGCAGTGTGAATATCTTCAGACAAAGCATTCCAGAGACGTGCTGCTTATACAGTGAAAGATTTAGTGTATGCAGCAGAAGTATGAGAAGCATGATCTACATTTGTAATGCATTTATTCAGTCGAAACGTCCCCATTATTTGCATTATGATGTAACTACTAAAATCCATATCCATACTTCCATCCAAACTATATATAATATTATAAGTGTGCAAGTCTCTCTGTCTGTCTATCGGTCTGTTAAGCTTTCACGGTGAAACTGCTGAACGGATCTTGATGAAATTTGTTGCCAAACATAGGTTACTTCTTTCTACTGCGTCAAAACTCAGGTTGAGCTAGTGAAATAAATTTAATTAGAGTATACTCGCTAATGTTAAAATACACGGCAAGGCCATATCAGGAACAAGACCTCATACATACCCATTAAAAAATTAAAAATAAACAATAGCAGTTAAGGATCTTGGATCCAACATTGCATTGCATCAGAGCCATTTCTACAAAAGAAGAAAAATATTAGCTATTTGCTATTATGCCAAATACCAATTTTCTGGAGACAAAAAGAGTATAAATATTAAGATTAAACCGATATTTTGAATTTTATATTTGAAAGCGATATTTTGGGGATCTATTAGAGAATATCCATGACGATGACGAAGAATCTTCAATATTAGTCATAAGCATTTATTTCTTGTAAACATGTATGATATTTCAAATTGTTCGAACATGCTTAAATCCTGTATGGCATACAAAATGAGTAAAAGGTATGTAGGTGAAACACTAGGTGCATCTGCTTTACGAATTTTATGTTGATGAAGAGTCATCCATACGTTAATACATCTTTGTATGACATGAAATTAAATTAGTGCTGAGGTCAGGCGTGGGCGGTGTCACAGCGACGTCGCGTGGACCTCATTGTCTCCTACTGTAGGAACTCACTAAAACATAAGTAATAAGTGGTCAAGTGCGTGTCGTGTCGGACCACTCGCAGTGTAGGGTTCCGTAGTAGTCCAAATAATAAATAAATAAAATTTAAAACACACCAGTATCAGTACCTACTGGTCTACCTAGACCCGGCAGAAACGCCGCATTGGTTAACATGTATGGTGAGGTACGGGATACTAGAATAATGAAAAACTACAGTATTTTTTTACCAAGCAGGACTAAACAGTATACCTGCCGTCATCATCATCCTAGCGTGTATTCCTAGTTGCGTTGTCAGCTTACGCTTCGGAGCCTAGAGTACGCTGTAAGTCATAGCTCTAGATTTGGCGGAACTGGTTATTACAATGGAGCGACTGCCGTCTGACCTCCTTAACCCTTTTTACAGGAAACCCAGACCAACAGGAGCATGACCCGAGATTTGTTAGTGGCCAACACTGTCAGAATTTTTCAGGCTGCCCTAAGGCATCTGACAAAGCCTCACGACTGATATCTATCGATAACAACCGGGACCAACGGCTTAATGTGCCTTCAGAAGTACGGAGGAGCTCAAGATAGAAAATGCCACTAAATGGCGACCAATCCAATAGTGGTCACATCACGTTGTCGTTTGACACGCGCATTCGCTACGGATACGCGGGTCGCGTTCAACTAACGAGCTCCTCAAACATTATACCTTTTTTTTTTATAACGTTGGGGAAACGCATTTACGCACAAAGTGTGGGACTCCCAGGTCTACCAGCCTGGACTACCCACTAAAACCCCTACGGCGTTTCCGCACCGGCTGTTGAGGGCGCCATGGGGTCGCATTAGCATTCTACCACGACGCCCTCCAGCCATGGCCTTTCGGCCCCGACCTTTGGCCTTTCGGCCACCCCCCCAAATCGGACAGTGGCCCATAAATGGACCACGCCCGTCCCCCAGACCCATATCCGTTCGCCGTCTCATCATAGACCGCGATGGAGTGGTCTGTTGGCAGAAATTGGCCGACAGTCAACAAGACCCCGACTACCAGGGAGTTATTAACTGTCACCCAGGGTGCACCGTCCCGAGTCCCTTGTCAGCCCGCCCTCTCACTGGATCCTTGGGATCAAGTGAGAATGAAAAGCTTTCAAAGGACCGGGCACTCGAGGAGGTTTCCTGCCCTGCGCCCCTCAAACATTATATCTGCCGTAAGCTTTAATAATTACAGAATGTTCGTATTGAGAATCCTCGTCTCCAGGTAATCAAAAAAACTATTTTTTTTTTATTCATATCGAGTTTCGAATTTCATATCAAGTGGGTGAATTTTGAAAATTAAATACCTAACACTAGGCAACTTCAAAGGCTTACCAAAGGTCAAGTTAAAAAAGTTAGTTAAAGAAAGCATAATAAAATAAACAATAGAATAGCCCTAGAACCGATGGTAACTGGCTGTTTAGTTAATTAGCACAATGTTGCTCAAACTCGCGGTTAAGACGGGCTTCCTGGCCGGAATTGGTTAAGCGAATTAACTCGTGACACTGAATTAATGTGCTTAGTGTCATTTCATGCAGACAGTCATCTTTATGAAGTACTAGCGGCCCGTCCCGGCTTCGCACGGGTGGACCCTAATCTTTTCTAGCAATAAATATAGCCTATGTTACTCAGGGTGAATGTAGCTTTCCAATGGTGAAAGAATTTTTGAAATCGGCACAGTAGTTTTTGAGTTTATTCATTACAAACATACACACAAAAATACAAATCTTTCCTCTTTATAATATTAGTGTAGATGTAGACTAGCTGTTTCCCGCAGCTCCGCCTGCGTCAAAAAGTAGCCTGTTTGATTTCGGGTCTTCAACTATATCCATACCAAATTTCATTAAAATCCGTTCAGCGGTTTGGCCGTGAAAGCGTAACAGACAGACTTTAGCAATAATATTAGTATGGGTTTAGAGTACAATTCCGACGTTTTTGTATGATTTTTTTAAAAATAAAGTAAAGTTGAAGTGGGAAAAAATAAATAAAATATCCTCACCGAAACCTGACTTGAGCACTATTGATAAATAAATAAAATACCTAAGTATTAGTTATTCGGCAGCAGATTCAAACTAAAAAATTCAAGTTTCTTGTTAGGTATACTCCTGAACTCTTACATGGAAGAATCATAAGTATTGTGCAAAATTTTTAATTAAATTTTCTACCAAACGACAACTTACCCACACTTGCCACACTCATACACGTAAAGATACGTAATTAAGACACAAATCTGCTACTAAAGGCAAACTTAAAACGAATTTCTACTTTTCCTAAATAGTTCCTCATTGTTGACGGTAATAATGTTGGGTTTACACGACTCGGATATGTTAATTTTTACTTACCACGAGGTACGGTCAGATAAAAAGATACAAATGAAAAATCATTGGTAGTTAGTTAAAAGTCTTCATAAAAAAATGATTTCGTGTATTTATGTGTAAATCATTTTTATTGTAAAATACTAATGTGTTAATAACAGGAAAGTCAACATTTTAATTGACCTGATATGATTAACATGACAAATGATGAGTTTATGGTTGGTCCTTCGTATTACCACAAAATTATTAATACGTACTACTAACGACAGAACGGAAATTTAAACCCTCGCACCCGAAACGGATACCGCACCTCACCCCGCAGATTTAGGATAAAAATCCCGAGAGCAAAACAATGCAAAGATATCGCCAGCTGCGACGATTGTAGATACGGTAAATAACCAACACTACTACTAACACACACATTGACACGCGTGCGTACGCGAATAATCGTAGTAGTAGTAATAGGTATCGGTCTCGCCGGTTTTGTAGAAGTGTCCGGGGTGTTACTTAAATAAATTTGGGATCGTATGTTTTTCTGCTAACTGTACCTACCATTAACGGCTGGCAATCGCCTGAGCAGCGGGGAGTCGCGTCAACTTGAAGTACAGTCATTGCTAGATGCAGAAGCAGTAGAAGCTTTTATTATGTCATGACACTCATGACATTTTGCAATTCGATTACAATATTTTAGCCTCTGCTAAAAGCAAAATGACCCAATCCTAATGACCAATGCTTGGGTCATTCATTCATATCGAGTGAGTTACGTGATGAATTGACCCTGTACAACGTGTCAGAGTTTTTCGGAACCAACTTTCGTCCTCTGATTTAGTTCCGTTAACAACCACCAAATGGTAGCCGGGAATTTAACCACATACATACATACCATCACGCCTTTTTCCCGTAGGGGTAGGCAGAGACTACGGATTTCCATTTGCTACGATCCTTACAGACTTCCCTCGCTTCTTCTACGCTCATCACTCTCGTCATACACGCTCGTATTATTATTTAACCACATAGGCGACTATTATCGATCTTCACTGCTAATTCGATGACGAATTACTCTATAATAAAAATCTTGAGGAAAGTATATATACTCTACATTGCTATCAGAGGGTACGTTTATTGTTCAGGTAATATTAATATTTTACTCATTTATTTTTTCACGAAAAATTACACGTACAAAATAACAATATTATTCATTTCACGTGTTTAACCTAAATAAGTTTTTTAACAAAAAGTCGAGAGGTAAGATATAAGTTGATAAGTTTAAATTAAAAAGAGATACTATATCTAAAACATTTTTTTTAAACTCATATAATTTACATTGTTTATTAATAAGCAAGCTTTATTCAAAAGTTTGACTTGAGGGACATAACCAATTGTATGCATTAGCTCCCCACTGCTAGCTCTCTCGAATAATTTTATGCATGAAGTGTCGCGCTCGGCCGAGATATATAGCGTTGGCGATTAACTGGATGCGAAATATCACTGGAAAGGTGTGAAGAGACGCACACACAAGGTTTGTCTGTAGGGCAGCAGATTTTTGTAGCGGGTCGAAAACAGGATTTTACTAACTAAATTCTGCTTTCGCTAACAGTTCGTTTATGAAAAGTACGCTTTTAAATGTGGGCTTAAGGTGATTATTGCAAACTCCTTAGTTTGATTACCTGTTTTTTTTATGATTTAATAAAAACAAATGTGATTTTTGGTCAGTGTTCTTATAAGATCCAAGTGATATCCACATAATACAGAGTTGCCTTTCATTTCACCTATAAATTCCTCATTTATTCTTAGTTTCATTGATACACTTGCAAACATATATTTGCACGTATCCATTCACAACAGTGATGGTATTGGTACGACCACTTTTGAATAATGAGTGCTGTTTCTTAAAAGAAACACAAATTTGGTGAGTCGAATGATTTTTGTTCGGTTAATAATTTTCATTCGTCATAATCAGAGAGGAGAATGTTTTTCATTTGACATATGAGTCATATATTCCAAAAATAGGGGCTCCTAAATGCGACTACCGTCTGACGGAAATCCATACAAAATAAATGTGAAAGTCTGTGTGTCTGTCTGTTACGCTTCACGGCCAAACTGCTGAACGGATTTTGATGAAATTTGGTATGAATTTAGTTAACGACCTGGGGTCAAACATAGGCTACTATTTGACGCAGGCGGAGCTGCGGGAAACAGCTAGTACCATATAATTTTTTAGAGTTTTCGCTTCCATAACACTTTTTGCAGGGAAAACAGATTAATAGGGTTAGGATTTAGGATCCGAGCCTCTTATTGGCATAAACAATATTCTGTTTTTTTCTGACTGCTTAAAGACATCTGACCTCACCTCACGAATGTCATCTAGCAAAAACATCTGCAATCGCAATCAGCGATCAATCCAAAACAGACCATGCTCTTGAAAATATGCATAAGTTTATCGCACACAAAACCCCAAGTACTCAAATGTCCAGCCACGTATTTACGTTCAAATACTTTTTGCTAATAATGAGTGCAAATATTTGAAATGTATTTACTAGTATTTACCAATTTATTTTGCGTGCTTCCGCCACCAGTAAGTTCTTGTAACAAATTTCATCAAAATCCGTTCAGCGGTTTGGCCGTGAAAGCGTAACAGACAGACAGACTTTCGCATTTATAATATTAGTATGGAAATTAAAAATGACGATTACATTACATAGCCAATACAGCTAGCAGAAAAGATTTTTATCTACAAATTCCGTAAAACCTAATCAAGAATACTTCTCAACCACTTTCGATTATGTAGGAACTCCAGAACACCCTTTGTAAATAGGTTTTGTCAAGAAAATAGAAACTGGCTTGATGTTGCGGTACGTGCTAATGGTAAACTACAAAGAATGCGGGTAGACCGGGGTAAGTAGAGACGTAGTAGTAGGAAAGCAGCCAGCAGAGAATGTAACTTGGAAACTGGTTGGATGTTAAGATGCCCAGTAGGATACCGTACTCCTCAAAAGTTTTGAATTCAATTTAGATTAATCTCTGTTCTAGAATAAGCAATTAGTGTGGTTTGTACACCTTATTCATTAACTTTGCTATGTGATGTTAAAAAAAATTTGAAAATATTATGACCTTTGAAGCACCAGCCCTGAACGGCTGTAAGTAATCAAGTAACGTTAAAATAAGCTGGTAGCGAGCGAGCTTCGAGCACATGAGATGTTTTCAAAACTCCGACATTTAATTCCACACGCATCGAGAAAGCGAATTAAAATTGTCAAAGTCATTCGTTTCAATCCACGATTTTACGCGTTTCGTTGTACGTCTAGAATAAATTGCTATTTTTATGGTGTAATCACTTTTTTCGCCTACTGTAAGTTGTTTTTATAATTAGAAAATAGATAAATAGTTACATGTTACTTACAGTGAAACATCGGGAAGTTATCGGCTGATATTAAATTAAAATTTCAACGAGTATTTTGTCATTATTTATTTCTGTATCTTACTTTTCTAGAGTGAGTGACTATTCTTTCATTTATCATGTACACTCTGGTGTCAGACTTGTTCGGAACCGCCTCTAGGCATCTGACGACCACAAACGGCTTAACGTGCCTTCAGAAGCACGGATCCGTCAATTAGGTCTAAGGCAAACGGAGGCAGTCAACCTAATGTAAGTATAATCATTTTTGAAATAATATAACTTCTTACGGATGCTATGAACCCGATTGCTCCCTAAAGGATAATTAAAAAAATTATATAATTAAATAGCATCATTTAATCTTATGTTGTGTTGTGTTTTCATATAATCTTGTGTTGACACAGTAGCGCTATCTCACATACGAGCGACCTCCTGTACGGCGGGTGCGGCTGCGACCGCGAAGGAAGCAAATAAAAGACGTAAATATGCGGCTCTAGATAAGTCGTATTTTGCGCCTTTTGCCGTGGAGACCTTGGAGCCTTGGGGTGCGGGTGCAAAACTTTTATATAAAGAGATATCCGCACGCCTGGTTGACGTCTCGGGAGACCCAAGAGCCGGCTAATATGGCCAGCGCATCAGCCTGGCCATACAACGAGGGAACGTCGCCAGCCTCTTGGGTACCTTGCCATGATCTGCATGAACAGCGATCTGGGCTCAATATTTTATTTAATTGAAACACTTTTTATCGTTAATTTATAATTATTATTAGTTTTATCTTTAATTGTATTATGTCAATTATATGACATTATTTTTTTATTAATTTTTTTATATTTACGACATCCTCTGGCAGAAAATGATTAATTTTACCAAACGGCTACAACATTGAGAAGAATGTATAAAAATAACACCCTTCTTTTATGTCCAGCTATCTATTTCTATTGGTCACGGTCGTATGGCGGCAAGAAAAAAGCATAAAGATAATTTATCAGGACCAGATATTTTTATCAGTAGTGACCATCATTGACTTGTGTGTCCGTCTGTCCATCTAAACGTTTTACATAGATGCACATCTTCATACTTCACTATAAAAATCAAATCGAACGAAAATAGCCTTTATTTAGTTAGTACCTTGGTACTGCTAAAGATGATTTTTGTTTAAAAGAAATGTTTTGTTGGTCATTTGGCGATGTAGATACGTCAAATGTTGAATTTATTTGACGCTATCAAATTACTTATATTGATTTTTGTTTACTTTATACGAATGACTCACATAAATCAACTTAATGGTGAGTAAGAACACAGAATTGATAATAGTACTAAAGTAGTAACAGGTAGGCTCGTCCCACCCTGGATCTCGTCTAGGACCACTATTTTGATTTTGATAGTGGTAAACTCGTCCCACGGCAATGGAACCACATCCATACTTCCATTTTTAATACGAAATTTTAAACTTCTGGACCGATTTTGACGAAAATGGTATATATTTTTTTCTCCATTAATTTTACGGCCCTGGACACAAATTCTTTAAGGCCTTTTCTTCATTTTTACAGATCTTTGATTGTGCTTTTAACAAACTTATACAAAGGGAAAAAGTTTTTTTTAAACTTTTTGTAAATCACTCAAGTTTGGGATTCTGTGATGAGTGATAAACAGCCAGTTTTAAATATTAAAATATTTATAAAGCAATCTCGTACCTTTGCGATTGAGAGCCATAAAACTGAATATGACTGCTAATGGAGTCAATGCAAGAATCGTTGAAGAACTGGATAACTGGAGAAGAAACTCTAGGAAAGCGGGTCAATAACGTATTCGGTAAAGCGCTAAAAAGAAGAATTAAATACATTTGTGTCATAAAAACCTACTATAATTTAATTCAATGTCAACTTACCTATAAATTAACTAGGATACTAAGACATACACTGTAATAAACGTTGATCGATACGATGTAGGGTTTGTATTAAAACCTATCGTGTTACTTATAGAGATAAGAAAATTAATAAAAATATAATTCGATACGCTTGTCTTGCTTATCTACTTCGGTATTTATTCTCAAGAACCTATATTGGGCAAATCGATGGACGTGACATGAAAAACTAAACAAATTTCGAATAAATAAAATAAAATTGTAGAGTTCTATTCCTTTGCCAAGTTTTACTTTTATATATTTTCTAAGTTTTTGTGTTGCGACTACAAACTGTGATATGACTGGAAAGTATATTGCCTTGACAATAATAAAAGCCATTTTTAAAACTGCTGTACTAAAATAATGAAAATAAAAGACAAGCCCGCGCTTTCTGCAAAATCTACATAATCGACTAATAGTGATGCGCCTCCCGAATAGTGTTGCCCCAAATCAACAGATTAATAGTACTAACATACAGAACGGACACTCTTACCACAGAGAATAAAATAATGCAAGGATGTCTCTTTAGCCGCCCGGCCGCTGCAACAATTATGAAATCAGAAATAATTTATTGCAAGTATCTATATGCACATATACGGTAAACGAGTGTCCGGGGTTTGCCAAATCCAAAGATTTACCTAACAATATCGTCCAGTCACCTTCTCGATTTATAGTTATAACTAACATCTTGGACTTTTGGCGGGGATGAGCAGATTCGGTGCCGTATTTATATTCCAAAACTTTTTTCCTAGCATGATTATTAAAATTCTGACTAGACTTGACTAGATTTAACTACCGACTTGACTTTTAGACTTAACCAGGACTTGCCTAAAGCAATTTGTTTATTGCTAAATTGTGTCTAGTAAAAGCCATATGAAGAAGAAAAAGAACTAATATTTTTAAAGTTGGCTAGAAATAGCTGTATGCCAACTTCCCTCCAAAACAGGTGTGTGGGGTCCCACGCCGTGTTGACTACCACTGGCCATCCTCGGTGACCAATACATTATTCAAGCCTCGATTACCGTCGTTTGGTCTGGTCAACGAAGACCTTTCAATCAGCTATTTTCCGCGTATTTTATTTGAAAATGAAATATTACGGACATTTTATTTTATAAAAAGAACTTACTTAGTTTATGTGAACTGACACAAATATTTTGGTTGCCATGACACAGGGACGTCAGTTTTTAGATTTTTAAGTTTTTAATTGTAATTTCATTTTAGTTTAGTTATTTTTTTTAACCTCAATCATGTTTTAAATCAATCATTTTTTTTTATTACAGAAATATATTGTGACAAAAAAGTTGGATAATCCTAGTAATTAATAGCTATTTTGTGCCTCTGAATAGCATAAACTTGTTTCTGAATACAAAATTCACCTAGCATATTTTTTTTTGCCACATGGCAACACTAACTTACTAAAGTATGCCAAAATAATTGATGAACCCATGAGAAAATCAGCCAAATACAATCCCATACATCTTAAAAAATCATTCTCAGGTAAATCGATCACCGAAGAGGTCCTTACGGATGCATATTTAATATTTTATTATTGTAACATTTAAAGTGTTGCCCCCTCCTGTGCGAAATTGTGCAAAGATTTTCGGACAAGTACGCACTTCAGTTATTATTATGGCAAGAAACATTTTTGTCTCTATGGGTTCTTTTAAATACACGAAAATTATAAATAATGATTAACCACCTGCAAGATTAAAACAACTTAGTTAAAATCAAACGTAGGTGTACCTATGTTTGATTTTAACTAAGTTGCAGCCGTTAGGCTGTATGGAATCATTCTACACATAAATACATGATAGATTTGAACTAACATAAAATCTAGACACCCACAGATAAAAGCCAAACCATAAAAAAAAAATCGGGAAAATAAAAAGTTTTTTTTTCTATACATTTTATTCGGCCAAGCACGGATATTTAAAGAAATAATTCCACGTCATATCGTGTTATTAGTGGAAATCGCCGTGAAACAAGTTGCCGTTAGCAGGGCAATGAAATAAACGCTGACCACAACACTAAAACATCCTCCCCACCCTCCCCAGCTGGGAAAATTCCCACGATTGGGAATGTATGATCCGATGGTGAGCGTACATTGCTGGCTTTTGAGTTTTCTTTTTGGCGTGTCGATATCCTCCCAACGAAATAGCCATATTTTTCTCGAGAAGTGCTCTGCCATTTTCACGGCCTCATCTTCCCATCATCCATCCCGAGTCCATCAGGTCATCCTGAGTGCAGTTGTAAGGGCACAAGAAGCAGAACAACAAGGGCTTCATCGTATGGCGAGACACACCACACTCACACACATTTTGATATTTATTTAAAGGACTTTCGTTCATTTATATCGAGTGGGTTAACAGTCAATCGATCTTGCACACCGTCAGAGATTTTCGGAAGCGCTCTTTGACGTCGACGTGGTTCCTGTAACGACCACGGCACTAGTGTTGTTATGTCCTCATATCTTTTATGTCTCTAGCACTATGGAAGACTTAAATATTGCGAATCACCGGAACAATAGAGGTGACAGAGTATTAGGCAAATTTAATATAATGCAGTTACTAGTCATTTTGACTCGACAAACAGAAGCTATTAATTTGGTAGGATCTTGCAAATGCAGCCTATTTCGCAGAGCTAAAAACTAAAAGGACTTTAACAGGCTAATCGCTAACCCTTGGAGTAAGAAGATCCTAGTTATGTCATGTTCTACAAGACGAGCGTTGAAAAACTCGTTCATGGCCAGGAGTGTAGCAGTATCGTAATAAAAAATACCAAGCAATGTATTCGACCAACCACTATCTATTGACAACACCACCATTGTTTCCTACAATACAATAATCCGCTCAAATATGCATGCGATTAAAAGTCCGTCCGTCCGTCTGTCATTATAATATCGGCAAAACGTTCCGTAATTTGACGACAAAACTGTTATTTAGTGAGGAGGGCATGAATACTTAATGGCGGCCATCGGAACAGAACGATTGTAAGCGACGAGTGGGGCTGGTTAATATCGACGGGAAATATCTAAACGATCAAATCAAATAAAAAAATCTTGAGGTCTATTTCAAGAAAAGAATGGACAATATATTTTTTCTTTAAAAAATAAAATAAAATGATAACTAGACCAATACCTGTGTGCCTAAATGTTTTTTTTTATTTGGTATAAATTATGAAAAACATATCTGCATGGATGAGGTATGTATGGCTTGCCTAAAATAATAAAATTAAACGCCTTAGGTCGCCACTTCTCGCGCCTTATAAATTAGGTCGAATGTGAGTTTTGTCAAAAAAAAAATGGCGGACGTATAGGGTTTTCTATAGTTAGCCGCCAATTTTTTTCTCTCTCTAGAACCCAAGCAACAGCCATCTAGGGCGTTACATTTTATACCCTCCGATAGTTGAAGAATTTAAGTTTTTTTTATTATCACTTTGTGTCTGACATAACGATATAAATATAAAATAAGGGAGAAATGCCTGTGTACGACCACATCAAATATTCATCTGTTAATTATACTCTGTGGGACGTTACATCGCTGTCGGGTACTTGCCGCCCACTGGGTCTATTTGTAAGTTGCATTCGTGAAAATAGATACTTACAAGATCAAAGACACCATTGGTTAGCAATATCCATGAAATATTATTTAGGTTGTAGGCATGATATATGTGTATGTTTACCGTAGTCACAGAATTAATAGTAACAACGTCCAGAACGGACACTCACACCCTCCCGCCCGAAACAGATACCTCACCTTACTGCGCAGATTAAGCGTAAAAATCGAGAGCAAAACAATGCAAGAATGACATTTCGGCGCGCGGCCATGGCGGATAACTTTGACGCAGATACGGTAAATAACCAACCCTAGGAGTGAAACTCACACATCACTCACATTGACGTGCGTGCGAACGCAACCGAATAGTAGTAGTTGTAATCTCGGCGCTGTTGTATGGAGAGTCCGGGGAGCGCTTAGTTGACTTTACAGCACTGACTAGCACAGCGTAACAGCGGTTGGCGAAAATATCGGAAAGAATCAACGTCACACAAAATAAGAAAACAATCACATCTGATAAGACAACTTAATAACAAAAAGTGTGGTTCTTTGGATAGACAAGATATCTGCTTATTTAACGCCACTCAATCCTCAAATAAAACCTACATGATCGCAGACTATAAAGTCGGCATCGGTATATAATAAGGCCTACCGTTCACCGTATCACGAACAAAGGTAGCCGTCACCTGTGCCGGCGCAATGTCGGTAATTGGGGCGTGCCATGACTGGCACCTTTACCCTGTATTTTGCTGAGCCGATTTGTCATTAACTCGTTGGAACAGAGGTGTGAAATATTTTGAGGCGGCTTCTGAATTGTTGAAAGAGTGTTTGCTAGATCATCGTCATATAGAGTGGTTTACATGGTCAAAAGACCCTGTAGGGTGTAAAAGTTTTTCGAAACAGCCTTTCTGCCTCTGGCGTGGTTCCTTTAACGACTACCAAATGAAGCTGGGGCCAAAGGCTTAACGTGCCTTCCAATGCACGGAACCATCATTATTATTAAACAATCAGGTCATTCAAACCTGCTAAATCTCTACTATTCTGTGCAGCACTATCCTAACCAAACTAGTAACAAGTAAACAAAGTGGGAATCGAACCCACGACTTCTGGGTCTAAAGACAAACGCTTTGACCACTCGACCTTGGAGGCAGTTAGTTTAGTTGTTTGTTAGATATATATTAAATTCGTGAGAAATCAAAATTGAGTTATGTGATGTGCCGTTCTCGGGAAATTTCTCAAAATTTCCATAAGTTATGCAAAAATATCTAGTAGCACTATCTGAGATAAATTTCCTGAAAATTTTGTACAATATCATGGACTGATGTTAGCCTGAAAACGACAGTCCTTTTTAGGGAGAAAATACGTATAATAAGCAGTTGTTTTAGGGAGAAAAAAGGTAGTTTTTTCAAGATTATTTTTATTCAAACGCTTTAACTACAATTAGTACAATATTATATATTCAGCAGCAATTTTCATTCATTGGAACACAATGTTTTACCATTAATTAATTTATATATTTAAAAAAAAATTAAGTCAATTTCAGCTTTAAAAATTGTAGTAAAAAATAAATAAAATAAAAATAATGAAAATACAATTTGTTCAACATCGCTACAAGATCCGGTAAACAATACAGTTATAGGTGTGAAACACCGTGTAACTTATCACTAATGCCATCGAGTTGACACAAAAGGCTTCGAATAATTTCCTCGATTACGAAATAACGGGTGACTGGAAAAACGCTTTGTGTGTATGCAAATAACGGTAGTGTGGATGAAATAATGATTGTGGTGCGTTTCTGTTGGCTCTTAATTTTCGTTCCTCTGTGTCTTGTAGGCCATCAGTGTATTATGTATCGGTGTAATAGGCTAGTTTCCAAAAAAATATATAATTATTCCGTCAGTTAGATTATGAAAAAAATAATGGAGACGATTTTTTTCTTTTGGAAGAATGGTAAAGATATGGCGCGTTAAAGTTCCGTGTGACGTCACAGTGTGCTACACTTTTTCGCAATATGTGACGTCACGAGCCCCCACTCCTAAACTACGTTATATCTTTTTAATTTATTGCTCAATTGGCAAAAGGAAAATACGTTACTAATATATTTTGATTCCCTAAATGACGGACTAATTTTAATTGACCCTCCTTCAACAAGACAAGACTCCTAGTTCTTCTTTAAGTAGTATTTTATGTAGCTCTTTCCTGATGTTCGTTATCTCTCTATCCGACCTAACATAATAGTTTTGACCATACGATTGCATAAATAAATAGATAATCACTTTATTTCAGACGTTTAGTCCATTTGGTTAGAAACAAAAGTGCTTCACCTAGGGTTAGTAATACATTTTACAAAGATGAAAAAAAATTGTGTCATTCAATGTCGCTCAATTCGATTTGAGATTGAGCAGCAGTGATTGACATAAGCACAGTCTAGCCTACTTGCAATCATGCTCAGGACGAGCACGCACTCTGCGCACCATGGATGCGCATCTTTTACGCATCGTGGCTAGAGATGGGCAGCGGGAAGAAATTCAAGAGGGAAAAAATGAAATGTAAGGGAAATAATAGGGAAAACATAATTTATTTCCCATTTATTCCCGGGAATTTTTGAAATATCCGGGAGTAAATGGGAAATTTTTATTATGGGAAATCGTGGCATAAAAACAGTCAACGCGGTTTTCTGCGAACATCGCTGATGCACTACAGTGTCTTGGTAGCCCTTCCAGCACCCATATAATTTTTTGCTATACTGAGCCCACAGGCACGTATAAAATGAGGTGCAATATGATCTAAAAAGAGTAACTTTAACTTTTGAAGAACATCGAGCAAACCTGCGAGCAACCATATTCGCAGACATCGCCAGCGCCCTTCGCTCCCTCTTAATGTCGTCATCATCTTTGAGGTCAGCGGTCAAAATATATTTAAATTTATAAACTCTTTTTATTTTCACCCCATTAATTTTGATTTCCGGGTACTGAACCAAGCTTTTCCCTCTCACCTCCTCAAAGACCATGCATTAACTTTGTATGGCATTATACTTTAATCCTACATTGAATAAAATGGTAAAATTCTATTATTCTTCTTCTAAGTTGTTTTCCAAGCTAAGGGTTGTACTCCACGCTGATCTATTCTGGGTTTTTTGTATGGCGTCATGGATGCTGTACTTCATAGCTGTAAGGAGAGGGTCAGTCCATGTATGAAGTCAAAAACCACTTCTTGTAAATTACGAAAGGAAAGTAATAAACATTTTTACAAGTACATTTTTCCAACAGATGGCTTAAAGATTATGGAGTGGTTAACTTCATTGAGAGAAAGGATGATTTTAGGTTTTGTCAAATCGCGAGTTCTTGAAAAATAGTTCTTATAAACTACTTACAGCTTGGGAAGGAACGAGGAGCTAACACCAAAGTCGCAATTGTCACAAATCACGTTTTTTATGAGTTACGCCGCATTTCTTTGTGTTTTCTGCTATTCATCGCAATTATATTAATTATGTTTGTTCGTCTGCAAGCCGGTGGGTGTGAAACTCCGGCCATTGTTGTGGGAGGGTCGGCAGCGCTTGTACTGTAATTTATGTGGTGATAGGCGCGGTAATACTAACAGCGGCGTCTCTTTCAAGTCCGGGGGAAATTACGTCGGATTCCTTTTGAGGTGTATTATTTCGTCACCTTGCATTGTTGTGTGAACATTTTACATGTCAATTCGGTAGAACTTGCCACTTTTGGACGAGTTCTGCGCCTGTAACATGAGATTTAAGTGACGCAAGCGCAGTTAAATCAACGCCTCTGGCGGATAATATTAGATATTCAGCACACAGTCTTGACGCACTCTCTGGCGTTTACGCAAAAAAATGTCATGGCAGAGTCACTCAATCTTTTACATCGAGTGGGTTACGTGGTCAATCGACCTTGCACTCCCATGGTGTTAGAGGTTATTTTTGTGAACCGCCTTGAATAGAACAACAAACGCTAGCTGGGACCAATGGCTAAACGTGTACTGCAAAACACGGAATCATCATTATTGACCATCATAATTCAAGCCAACAATGTTCTGACTTTCCTTTGGCTATACATATAGAGATGTAAATAGTGTAAAAAAAGACTTATCTTTCAAATATATTTTCATTGAAGTGATAAGTGTGTACCTAAGCTACCCATGATTTCATACCTCTAGAGCTCTATTTTTGAAATGTTTGATTCACTCAAAATCGGCGAATCGAACCATTTTCATTCGATATGTGAGTCCATACACTTCATGAATAGGGCTCCTAGCCTGACTACAAAGCCTTAACTACTATTATCTATTCTATACCTTAACTATAATTACTAACGTACCTACCTAAGGGTGATTCATTCCATCGTTATTGATTACAACAGTATCCTAACTTTCCCATAATAACAACATCACTATTAGTCGCATCAAAAGAAAAAAACATTATTTTGATTAAATTCAGATAACTAAGTTCTATAAAACTCGTATATCCAAATTGAATCCAGCTCATTGTGTCAACCAAATAGGGGTGCCTATTAGCACCATACAAAGGCCTTATCGACCATCGATGTTTGGCCCAACAAAGAGAAAATAGCAAATATCGTTATAATAAGGTGATCATATTTCTACAATAGGCATAAAGATTTTATCACTAGAGCGACAAAATCCCATTGAGAGTTTGGGAAATAATGAGGAATATTTAATTTTTTCCCGACGGTGTCCTGTATCTTGCGGTTATGTCCGGTTTTATCTGGTTTGGTGTCGTTTTCTGTGGCCTTAATGCCGGAACAAATATTGTACAAAAATATACCTTTGTGTAAATCTAAGCGCCAGTTTTAGGATTTGAATAAATCCATTATGGTTTTTGATGGTGAAAATAAGATTGTCATCGTGTCTTGAGGTGTGTTCAAATGTGTGTATTGTCGGATTTAAAAGCTTTATTTAAAAAAAAATCTGACCAAAATTATATTAGTAACAAATAAAAATTAAAAGCACTTTGGAGAAATTATAAAAAATAATTATTAAGTTGCAGCTTTGGACTCCTTTTGGATAGTTACAATATTTGACTACGTGTTTTATTCAGATCCACAGCCAAGCTGCTGTGAATCCCGACTAAGAAATAAAATATTCTTATTAAATATTTTTAATGAGAAGTTTGTATGTTATTACATACAATCTACTTTATCATCTCTTTTATAAAAGTAGTAGATTTAGTGCCAGTCTGCCGTAAGGCCGTAACACAAAAATCGATTTTCGGTCCCAAAAAAGGTCACGATAATATCGTATTTTACAAACCGTAGGAACATTATTTGCTCAATATATTTCCAATTTCGTAGACTTGACAAAGAAATTCTAACATTCATTGCTTAATGGATTACTTAAAAATCGTTTAACATATAAATAAAATTCAATACAATTGCACAAATGGTGATAAAAATCTATGAAAGGACATTGTAGACAAGCTTAGTTGAGTGAAAAATAATATGTTTGTAGATGATTATCTGTGTCGCTACCGACTGCATATATCATATTTCACTTTTTGAAAAAACTGTTTGTAAAATGTTGATAAAATCGGCCTACGTTTATTTCCGACAGTAATAATAGATGGTCGCCCTAACTTGTTTAGCCATAATATTGTAGACATGTGTGATAGTTTAGATTTTTAAAATTACGACTGGATACTACATTGTTTTTATTTACGTTACGTACTTTATTTATAAATGTTAATATAAAATATTGAATGTGTATCAATCGCGAAAATATTATATATTATATCATAACATCTTATGAACTAAAAGTACAGCTTAATTGATTAAGAACTGAATGTTATGATGCAGCTGAGGACGGAACTTAAAAAAAAAAAACATATTTTATTATAAAAACTTTTATTACGGCGAAAATTTGCGCGATTAGTAAATACTAAATAAATAAATATTTCAATTATTCCTTCAAAATTAAAAAAAAATCGAAAAAAATTTATTCGCATTTTTTTTTTAAATGCTAATACCACCTTTTAGCACAGACTACAGAATCATAATCTTTTTTTGGCCAGAGATGGTTATTTCCTTACATTATTAAAATTAGCATATAATAAATAATAATTGTGCTTTGATACTTGTTTCAATTGTTTTTCCATCTTGCCTATAACACACACATTCACTCATTCATCAATGCTTTCACCACACTAACCCCCATATTCTGAAACGTTTGCTCAAACTCGACTCAACCTTACTCCAAGTCATTGGTATGATTAGTCGACACTAGTTAACTTGACTTATGAAGATTCCTCATTGGAGGTGAGTATCGAACTGTCAAATATAAGGTTGGTCGAGAGGTACCTTGAGGTGTCCTTGAAATGAAACAAAGTGGTTATAAATCAGTTTTTTTGCCACTTTTTGCCTAAGTATCTATTACTTTATTTATTTTTTACTCAATTCTTTTGTAATTTTAATTGTTTGTGCTTAGATTTGTTATTATAACCTATGACAATGAGAATATCGTTTTCAAAGATTGTTCGAGGACTTCCTTGAGGTGCCCTCCAATGAGTTTGAGTGAAGGTCGTCCATATGGTTATGTTTAAGAATACGGGTGAAAGTTCCTACTATACGCTGACAATCAATACTTCAAACGAGTGCCAAAAATTACAGCATGATCTAGACAGATTATCTACTATCTATCATATTAACTACTGTCGTGATAATAAATTAAAATTGAGTGTCGGGACTTTTGGCGGGAAGCTGTGAAGAGCAGTATCGGCGCTGTATTTTATTTCCCAAAATTTGTGTTTTTTATGTGTTTGTGCTTATTAATGGTGGATTATTATTCGCAAAGTGTTCAATAAAAAGCGTGAGTGTTGGGAAGTGATACAGTGTTCGATTTATGTGATTTCCTTGCGTGTTGTCAAAATCTTCTAGAAATCGCTAAGTGCAGTTTTTCTACTACTTCACTTAGCCTTATTCTTCTGACTCGACTTGACTTCACTTAACTACTGACGTGACTTGAACTTACTTGACTAAATAACTTAATTTAAAAAAAACACTTGTTACTGGCTAAATACGAAAGTAAGAGCCATATTGAAAAGAAAAAAATGAGTGTCAGTAAATGCATAACAATAACTTTCACAAAAAATCTTGGTAAACTTTGATTAGAAACTATGTAATAAGTATTAGTCTTACTAGAGTGTCCAACGTAAGGAACATCGGGATCCATTTGGACTCTATAAACTGTTTCTCGATACTCATACATACAATCACGCCTTTTTCCCGTATGGGAAGACAGAGACTACGGATTTCCATTTGCTACGATCCTTACACTTCTTACTCCCCTCGCTTCTTCTACGTCATCACTCTCGTCATACACGCTCGTCGATTACGGGTACTTCTAACATCTCCCTTTTTTAATAATGATGTCTGCGATTTGGTCTCGATACTCACATTAACAAAATTACAAGCAATGCATTCAAAATGAATGGTTTTGTTATGCTATATCAATTTGGAATCCATTTTATAACATACTAGCGGTTTCCCGCAGCTCCGCCTGCGTAAAAAAATAGCTTATATTTGACCCCGGGTCTTCAACTATATTCATACCAAATTTCATTAAAATCCGTCCAGCGGATTGGCCGTGAAAACTAACAAACAAACAGACAGACTTTCGCATTTATAATATTAGTATGGATATGCAGATGCAGTTGAGAGTGCAGGGAAAATTTTTGCAGACTACGATGCCACAAACGCTATTTTTCATATCCTGTGTTGCTCAGTATATACAACTTGCTTTCACTCGATGATAGACATACGTACCTGGATATGTTTACCCTGTACAAAATATTGATATTTTTGCACGCAGCTCACAAAAATTTAAACAGTTAGTCATTGAGAAATTGAATCGTTGAATTGTTTGTTTAATTTAAAATTCATGTCGTAAATTTAACTTGTTTTTTTCGTCACTCTTTTCTTTGGTACGTTTTTCAGGTTTTTCTTCATTTTCCTTTTGTTAGTTAATTCTTATTTGTTTAGTTGTAAGTAGGAGCAGTTGGTTGCCATAGTCGGATAAATCCTTTCTATATTAATATGTGAACAACGCTGTGGGTTGCTTTACTGCTAAGATTTTAAAACGTACTAAATTTAAGTATTTTATGTAATGTAGCTGTTTGTTGTTTGTGAATAAATAAATAAAATAATATTTAATGATGATCTCATTATTTTGAATTTTGCCGAAATGCTAAGCTGTTTATCGGGAATATCTTTATCGTGTATTGGCATATTCGAATAAATAATTTGTAATATATCATTAGACGCTCGTTAGTTATGTATTATTTGATAATATTTATTTTATCTGTGATTATTGATGGTATAATATTTTGTATATTCTTGCAATAGCGATAAACCATGCTACCTACTAAATTAGGTTTTTCCAGGCTGAATTTTAAATCACTGGATCACATCTAGTTTATAATTCCCAATATCATTTTAACCACTAGATACCACCACCTATTTACTCATACTCAAGTACTAAGTAAGTCTATGCACCTAAGATTTCTTTGCGTGTTGTGCCCTCTTCTGTGCCCATATGTCTATGTCCTATGTTAGTTTGGTTGACTGGAAGAGATCCCTATTTGGGATAAGTCCGCCTTTTGTTGTAACCTGTATTTTGATACTATGTTCTATGTGTACAATAAAGATTTTTACATACATACATACATACTCATTGATAGCTTACATCGAATTTTGTCTTATTCTATATCTTATTAATTTTTTTACAATATACGTAAAAGACGTAAAATCTTAAGCAAAATTAATAATAATAATAATATTAAACACTTTATTGCACCAGGAAAATACAATTTTGAGACACATTCATGTAGACATAATGTTGTGCAAAGGCGGCCTTATCGCTTATTCGCAATAACAATCTCTTACGGGCAACCCAATTAAGTGCAAGAATCATCTTAAAATTTAAGAATTTCCATGAGTTTCTGGAAAAAGAACAAAGTAACACAATCTAATTATCAACTTACATACATACATACAGAGACTACGAATTTCCATTATCAACTTGTAGTGATACAACTTTAATGTGGAAACTCTGATTTATGCTACATTTTAAAGTGTATTTATATGTAAGTGTTATCATAATTGTTTGTTTACCTAAAAATTTAAGAAATAATGATTTCTTATGTTTTCGCGATTGTTAAACATTATATCAAACTATTTTGTTATTATTTTTTAGCGATAAAACCGTATCAAAATAGCTCAATATTATTAAAAAAATATTTTTTGTTCAATAGATTGAAGTGAAATAAATAGAGCCACGGATTTACTTATAGTTTTAGATGAATACTACCAAAGCTACTGAAAAAGAACAACATAACTCGTAATAACAAAGTAGACAGACAGACAGACACATCGCCAGGCTTACAAACAGAGCTGGCGGACCGTGCATCGAACCTGAGTACTGGCATCTCTATTACAACGTCAAGACCAATTTGACACTTGACCCAGGGTGACCAAGCGTTTGGTGGTCAGACTTTTTATATTATTTGAATGAATGATGAATGAATAGGAATAGAAATTGTTAATTCAGGAAAAAAATAGGTATAATACAATGTTGACATAAAAATAATTTACAAAAAAAAGAAATTAAAGATAAAAGAGAGAATCCAGTTCATCTCCGAGGTAGGGTACCCAGAAGACTGGTAGCATTACCGCTTTGCACAGCGATAGCTAGTCGCTGTGCGAAGTAACTTCCAGAAATGAATAGGAATGAACTATAATATGAACACTTCTTTTAATTGCCTATTCCATATTGCCTGACAAAAGTCAAGGACTCGTTTCAATACTTTCAATATGTTCCAGAAGTGCAGGAGTACTATTTTTAAAATGTATGACAAATATGTCGGATGAAAATTGTTCGATATCAAACAAAAATTATTCGACTAACCGATTTTGCGTGAGTCACACTTTACAAAAATATGGCTCCAGGAGCAAAAGATATTTTTTTTAATGATTATAGGAGCTACCTACTATAAGTACGACGTACTTACTACTAAACCAATAATGAACCATACCCTAATTTTGAGTATTAGGATTATTTTGTACAATATATCAAAAATCGTGCGCAATTTTGCTAACATTTTTATCGTATGTCATTTAAATTTGACGTAAGACTGACTACTTACTTCTATCAAAACAGCAATCCATACTTCCATACTATAATACTATAATAATATTATAAATGAGAAAGTCTGTCTGTCTGTCTTTCTGTCTGTCTGTCTGTTACGCTTTCACGGCCAAACCGCTGAACGGATTTGGATGAAATTTAGTATGAATATAGTTGAAGACCCGGGGTAAAACATAGGCTGCTTTTAAACGCAGGCGGAGCTGCGGGAAACAGCTAGTTATTAATAAATATATTGTTGCTTGTGTGCTAATAAATATATGGTACATGTGACTGTACTATTTCAGCGGACCCTGGGCTCCGAAGCAAACAGCGGATGATGTAACCGGGACAATGCTAGGAAGAACTGATGAAGAGTCACATGTACCATTAATTTTTGTAATTAATATGTACAAAAATACATCAAAACCTGACGATAAAATAATCATATCGAAACGCAGTTCAAAACATTGCAAAACGTATGTTTAAAATACAATCACGACTAGAGAGATGAGATGGGCGCCATCTCGGAAATTTTCCCATTTATTTCCGGTACTAAATGACAATTATATTTTCTCCCCTTTTCTTCCCTATATATCTAATTTTTTCCCCTATTGAACTTCTTCTCGCTGCCCATCTGTAATCACGTCATACGCACGCCAATAATGAATGAAAGTGAAATCAGCAAAAAAAAAATTAGGGTTCACTCAACAAAATTAATACTACATGTTGTATGATATATTGAAAACTAGATTGTATTACCCGAGTTTATAAACGTATACATTTTACGTTAACATCTAAAACTGCATCTAAATAACATTTAGATTTTCATCATTTTCATTCTTCGATACCCATGTACTGTTTTTTTCTATTGGTCTACGGGTTGACTTGAAGTGATTCCTTTCAGGGATAAGTCTGCTTCTTGTTGTGTTTTTTGTTGTAACAATGTTCTTTCTGTACAATTGAGTTTTTACATACATACATACATTTACCTAATCACTGAGCTCTTTGTTTCAAGGGCTGATAAATTTTAACATAACGATTAAGTAATCAATCGTTAATAACAATGACGTTATTGAATATAGGGCTAAGCCTCCGATATAAGTACTATACGAGTGCTTGTTGTATACGGATTCAATGAATAAAGCTCATACAAAATTTATTCATACATAAAGTAGCGTTGATTTATCAGCATTTATTTCTGGTAAATAATAGTACGGAACCCTCGGTAATCCAACTCGTACTAGACCGTTTGTAATCAAAATAGGATTAGGATCTATCATAAAATTCCGTCATATTTACGTTAAAGACTACGTACTAGGATATGACATTTAAATCTTTATCTGGCGAATTCATAATACTATCTAATAAATAGCTGTGATAGCGAAATACAATTAAACTCAATTTTTTTTTTATTATTTTGTTAATATACATTAAGACTTAAGATCCACGAGGCCAATCTGGCTTTAAATGTTCGCAACACAGTTAGCCTCTAGCAAATATAGTTCTAGTGATTTTAGGTCTGATATTACAAATTCTATAAAATATCCCAATTAAACCATAAAATGTAGCGCTCCTACCGTTGACCTCCTACCGCTACGCGGCACAAACCAAAGTAGAGACCAGAAAAATTAAAATTGACACAAATAAACACCTAATTACAATGAAATAAGGTCACTTATCGCATGCCAAGAATTAGATGTCCAGCTGTCAAGTTTGTTCCATTTTGACAGTTCACGCGCGCATGCGCTACCGATACTCGCGCCTGCCAATCATTTTGTCTTGTTTTTGTTTATGGAACGGACTAAATTCTTTTTGGTACAACTGGTCAGCTATCACGATAGCACATTCATAATAAAAAAAAAACATATACCTAAGTCACTACCACTAAATATTTTTAAACATCAGCCAAATTATACAACAAGCAACGCAGGTGAAAATAGACTTCTTCGTTTAAAAAGAAATAGTAAATACTCAAACTTTTTTATTCTAGCATGTAAATCTGTTTTTGAAAAACCTTTTGTTTTTTGAAGAATTTATTTAAATATATTTGTTCATAATATTAATTTACCGTCTTAGTCTTGTACCTTATTTATGGCAATTAATAAATTACAGTATTGATTGATCTAAGAGAACTTTCTTTGAAAGGTTGCAGGGTTGTGTTCCTGCTGGTGAGTAGGGTCGCCAGGCTCCAGGGGGGTCGCTGTGCTGATAGCGGACAGGTCGGTAACGCGCTCGTGACATCTCCGGTGTTGCAGTCGTTCATAGGCTACGGTAACCACTTACCATCAGGTGGGCAGTACGCCTGTTTGCCTACTTAGTTGTATAAAAAAAGGCCTGAAAAAAAATTGGTATATTATTTTTATAATCTGTAATTTGTTTCAGTAGCGATTTAATCCAAATCCATCCTATCAGTTTCCAATCATATAACAAGTGCGTATGAGACAAGCGCATTGAGTATAAAAAAAAGTGTTAATGCAAGATTCTGTCTGTGTGTTACACTTTCTCGGCTAAAACTCTGGTCCGATTTTAATGAAACTTGTTATTGATTTAGTTGAAGAATCGGGTCAAACATAGGCTACTGTTTGAGGCAGAGCCGCGGGAAGCAGGTATCATTTACTTAAATTTAAAATATAGGTAGATAGATATACTCTTTATTGAATCATTCACAAAATTATACATCTTGATACTAATTTAAACAATATTTTAAGAGAGGTAGGACATTTTGTAACGAGTAGTCCGTCTGGGGAAGCACCTCTACCCTATAGAAGACCGCAGCCAAATATGTGATGCAGTGTTGTGTTCCTGCTGGTGAGAAGGGTCGCCAGGCTCCAGAGGGGTCGCTATGCTGACAGCGGACAGGTCAGCAACGCGCTCGTGACATCTCCGGTGTTGCAGGCGTTCATAGGCTACGGTGCTTACCATCAGGTGAGCCGTACGCCTGTTTGCCTACGAAACAAAAATCCTTAATGCAATTTCTTCCAGCCAACCTTAGGGTGGATAGGGAAAATAGAAACAAAAATAGAAGGCGGTACAGTAAGAAATATAATTAACCATAACTAGTTAAATAAAATAAATATACATATTTCCAGAAAACCAATACTATCTAGGACTAGAAACTACTAGGTACCTAATGCTAAAACCACGAGCAATATTTGTCTCTATAATACTTAATGACCAGCTCTAGTCCATAAATAAAATACTTTAAAAACTACTTATTTTGCGTCGGTGTCAGAAACTCGATTCAAAAATTTATGGATACGTGAATTTTAATGTAACATGATAAGCATCAGTGTTGACATTATGAATAATTAATTAGACAAATGTGATAAATCTGTTATTTCAACATATCTGTAGGTAAGTAGGTATTTAATAAAAAGGTTAATAAATATTAATGTTAAAAACTAGCTGTTTCCCCGCTTGCATCTAAAGTATATTTTTGTGTTTTTCATACAAACTTTCAATCTAGAAAATGCCACTATATGGAGACCAATCCAATAGTGGCCGCGTCACGTGGTCGCTTGACACGCGCATTCGCTACGGATACGCGGGTCGCGCTCGACTAACGAGCTCCTCAAGCTCCTCCTATAATTTAATTTAGTAGTTCATAGTAAAAAATTAAAATAAATAAAATCGGGTTACATGGTCAAAAACCATGAAGTTGTTATTTTTAGCCGAGACATAATCAGTATTTTTTTTTTTAATGAGAAGTTAATATTAATACATTGGACACAAAAATAAACACATTTCGGTAGTAACAGTCACAATCGACAAGTCCGCGGCAGGACATTAACATTTAATTAGAATTAACCGGAGTGCCGGCTACCGGATCTACGGTACTTTACGGCTATTTGGAAGTTGACATTTTCAATGGCGGTACGGCACGAGATACGAACGATATTTGCCATTTTTATTTCATTTAAATAATCTGAAATCACAATAAAATATTGTACAAAATGTTGACAAACATGTGAATTCGTTCATTTAACTAGTTAGTTAAGAAAAGTTTTTTTCTTATTTGTAAATTGACGTTTTGAAGAAAATGCTGCAGTGGAGTTTGTGGCGCCGCTTCTTCTCCACTTGCGCTTTGGAAGTGGTGGTAAACTTAATATAAGTAAATGGACGTCAATAAGTGATATTTATATCCTATATTAGCTTTTTCCCGCAGCTCCGCCTGCGTCAAAAAGTAGCCTATGTTTGACCCCGGATCTTCAACTATATCCATACCAAATTTCATCAAATCCGTTCAGCGGTTTGGCCGTGAAAGCATAACAAACAGACTGACAGAAAGACAGACAGACAGACTTTCGCATTTATAATATTAGTATAGATGGATTAAAAATAAACGATATCATCTCATCTCTTCTCATCTCATCTCATCTCCGCAAGGGCTATTTTCATTTATCACACCATAATCATTTGTTACAATTTAAGAATGCAAATCCTTTGAGTCGAATGATTTTCATTCGACGTAATAGGTGAGTCAAACTGTTTTGAATCTAATTTTACATTTTTCAAAATATAAAATCGGTTAGTCGATTAAAATAATTCGTTTTGGTAAATATGTTAACGTAATTTTTGCGATTAGCCTGCTGCTCATATTCAGCTAGAACTATGTGCCGCTGATCACAGATATTTAAATTTAAGTGTAAGATGATTAATATATTTCAAAACACTGTGTTAAAATGAAAGAGCATAAAACTGATGCCCTGTGTAGTTTCTATACATGATTAAATATGATTCTATACATGATTAAATAACGGAAGTACAATAAGCCGTTAAAACTGCGCTCGCCAACCCGCCTGCCAAGCGTGGCGAGTATGGCAACAACCCCTCAATTTGGGGGAGGCCTAAGTCCAGCAGTGGACTGATTGCGGCTGAAACGAACGAACGAACATGATTAAATATGATGCTATACATGATTTAATATGATTCTATAAATGATTAAATATGATACTATACATGATTAAATGTGATTCTATACATGATTAAATATGATTTTATTTTCCGTGAATTATACATTCTTGAAAGTACGTAAGTAAATAGTGATACAATGGAAACAAATGCGAGTTGTAATATTTTGGATGAACATTCGAATTAAATATGGATTGAGACGATACACCGAATAATGAGGTTCTCCACTGTATTTAATATTATATTTATTTATTAAACTTCATTACAAAATATATTAATGGCGGACTTAAAGCTATTATGGGCTTCACGTAACAGCAAAAAAAAATGTCATTTTTTTTTTTATACAACTAGTTAGGCAAACAGGCGTACGGCCCACATGATGGTAAGTGGTTACCGTAGCCTATTATATATTATATTAATTGGTGTTCATATCGTATGTTAAGCAAATTTTTAACTTCAAAGGATTTTCCTAGTCTTCTTATCACGTCATTCATTGATATCGAGTGGGTTACATGATTAAACGACTATGTATGCTCGGATTTCCGAGGTTTTTTAAAACCGTACCCTTGGCTCTGACACGCAAGCTGAAGATGCAACAAGGAAAGTCATTTCGACGAATAAATAGTTAATGAGTTCAACAATTTATTGCACCATTTACAAAGAAGACAGTGGAGAACGCACGGCGGCTGTACAAGCATCCGCCGCTGGTTTCCCAAGAGCAAAATATTTATTAAAAAAAAAAGGAAAAAAAAAATTTATGATACAGTTTGTTAACGAACTGTTAATATGTGATTCATGCAAATCCAAACGCGTTTGTTTTCAAATAGAACCGGCGAGATAAGGCGGTGTGAATGCCAGACGAGTTATGAGCGGTAGCGGACAGAGAAATAAAAAATAAAAATCAGTTCCATATCAATATTTATTAATTCCAGACAACTTTGATCCACATAAAAACAACAAGAAAATTATTGACTCGACTCTACGTTATTCCACAAAACTGTATTTCGTCGGTACTTGAATGCAAAGATTATAAAACGAGAAGAAATAACATATAAGGTACGAACAACTGATAATCTTGCATAACTGAGTTGAGCAATTGGTGGGGAATGGTCAAAAACAATTAAAAAAGAGAACAATATCTTTATCTCTTCATTCTACCTTTATGTATAGAGTCAGGTATCTTTGTTATATGAATCAAAAGCAATTCAGAAGCCCATTCAAATCTTAGTCAATGATCCTTCATGCTAACCTAGACCACAAGTATGTATTTCTATAAAATTTTATTTTCATCTCTTATTTTACCAAAGAGAAGTTTTGGTGAGTGCTTTGCAATAGGACTGACTTATTTAACTCTTTTCTATATAGTGAGTAATAAAAAAAGGATAAAAAATACGCTAACGTAATAAGTTCTCCAAATCTATCTAAACTGCGCCACCTCCTGCCAGTCATCGACGTGCAGCTTATTATCGGAAGCCAAGACTCACTTTGGGTCGCTGCGCCATCTGTGGGTAATGTAATAAGTTAATGCGTTAATAAAAATAATACACGCTGCCGCCTGTGCCTTGTCCCACAGTACTTCTATCAACTGCTACTTATTTGGTCAGCATTATATCTACGATTGTGGTTATTAAGATACAACCGAAAGCCGAGTGATGTTTCTTCACTTCGGAAACATTATAGCGGGTCTTTATTGAAATTCCCGATACCGTATAATTACTGCATTAAATTAACTAATAGAAAACAACTCCCAGCGTATCGTAGGCTGTATTAGCTGTAATGGATAGCGTTTGGTTTATTTTAATGGTCTGAAATAACTAATTTTTAGACGCCAATGTTTGAAAATGCTCGGATTATTTTTAGAATACAATGTAATTGGTCCTGTTTGAATTACATTTTTTTTTCTCTTCATATCAATCTACTCATACGTATAGTATGGATGGGTGCTCTTTTTTGATGTTTTTTAGCTGTGAGACAAGCACAAATTCATACTTCCATATTAATATAAAGGCTACTTTTTGACGCAGACGGAGCTGTGGGAAACTGCTAGTAAAGAATATTGAACAGTCTTTACTACAATTAATCCATTCATTCTCACTCTAGAAAAACTCGCTGGCCTTTCGTGGTATCTCTAGCCACTTTCTTGTCAGTTTTTACACCAAATAAAATTCTTGTCACCTTAAGTCCGCATTTTATTTTCAAAATATTCGAACCTAGATACATTCCTTACAACCACCATCGTAACCAATCGGTAACCATTGACAAAGGACATCGATTATCACGTGGTTGCCTTCCCGATGGTAAAACATAATTTATTATTCTTCACAAAGCCGCCGCTTAGACAACCCTTACGCAAAAACATATTGATTTATGACATTATTCCAAAAAAATGCCCCTACAAAATATACCATAACCTCTAAAGCATAAAGTCGAGAGTTGTTCGAATTAAATTTTGCTATAATATTTGACTTTATTTATCTATTATTATAGTTTTTGTACTCGCTCCCACAGTTTTATTCCATTTTATTTGGGACCGGCGGCGTAGCAAATGTGACATCTCAATTTACCCTATTGTTCAGGGACGTGCATGGTATTAAATAAATCAGCGCATATCCGACGGTGCCATCCCTAAATTCGGCCCTGATTGCTTGTCTTGTTCATTATACATTACCGAATTTAATAGGTTTTTGCTAGTTTGTGTAAATTTAAGTGAGTAATGTATGTAATCTTTTTTGTACTTTCTTTCGGAAAACCTTAAACACTTTCCCACGAGTTTATATGTGTAGATGGTACTTTAATTACATTGTAATTCAGCTCTGCTTATAACTTTTCCGACTATACGATCGAAATATTCTTATTCAGTTTTGTCAATTAACTCAACTCAACTTGAGATTCGGTGTCGGCTATTCACAAAAGTTTCATGTACTAACTTGTAAATAATCTACTATATTTATTCAAATTTTGATATTTTAAGCACATATTTTAAGATAGCTTTGCAAATTTTATTATTTTTTAATGTTTATTTATTTGTTGCTGTGTGTGGACAATAAATTGGGTATTGTAATACATTCTTCTCTTCATATTTGCCTTATTACACTGCAGGATGTCACCTCTAATGCCCACGAGTCATCAAGGTCTTTTCTATTATCTTTGATTTATAAAGAAAAAAAAAGTTTATTTTACGTGTCTATGGTCTCTTAGACACTTCTACTCGTGTAGATCCAACCAAGGGCCAATCTACTTCGGATTGCTGCTGCTACGCAATAAGTATAACATTAAAATTAGGTTTGAGTTCTAGTTTCACGAAACCTGATTAATCGAGATTTGAAACCAGACCAACAAATTAAATATAGACGAAGTAAAACTGTCAAAACAACACACATACCAGTCGACGTCTGTTAGACACGGTTTCATTACACAAAAATATTAACCGACAATATTTTTATAGTTTTCGTTACGGTGGTATTAAAAAATTAAATTATGTGCGCCGGCGCAGGGGTGTCGGAACATGGCCGACAAATCATGTTACAAATGGGTGAAATGTATTGTTAATAATGAAATGAAAATAATTCGAGCTAAGGGAGGGTTAGGCACCCCTTCCGAGGTTATTGTTGTTACAGACGCCATGTTGGAAAACATGGCTGCGTGACGGATAACCCACGTGCAAAACGTATTTTGATACATGTAATTTTAATCTCGGGTGGAAATAAATACAGCTTTTTTAAATCTTAGCGGAGATTTAGTTTTGTATTTTTGGTTAAGCATAAATGCAATGGTTTGATTTCACTTACAAGTAAAACTTGACAAATGTTATTTTTTCACTGTCAATTTTAACAACTTCAAGTAAATCAACAAATGCGAAGAATGAAACAGATATGTAAAAGAATACTGTAATCAATAGTTTAAGACATCTTAGTAGGGAGAACATAAAGAGATTGTGTTACATTAAGAACATAATGGAAGTTGTGAGAACTAGAAAATTTGGACAAAACCGATGCAAGTATGGTGATGGGTACAACATACATCTTTAACACCATACAACTTTTTTGGTCCCTATGTGGCAGATTGTTAGTATATCAACAAATACGACTTGAGGGGAAATTAATATAATATGATGTGCCAAGTTCATTTTTACGACAAAAAGAATGCGTCAAAAACAATGTCAACTAGATATACTTAAGTTTTATTTCAACTAAATTGTTTGTTGTTGTTTGACGAAGCATGTTGCGGATATTTTTGTTTGTACAATTTTTGAAGGAGCATGTTGCGGATCGTACGATGTAACATTTTTGTTTACATAAATAAATAAATTAAATTTCAAAATCTGTCCTTCCTTTTCTAATTAAACAACCGGAGAACACTTCGAAATAGAAACCGCATTCAAGAAGTCTTATAATCTGTGTGTTTAGTTAACTATTGTCACATAATCTATGGTTTGCGGGGGATTATCTCTGGGATAACTGTGACATTCTTGTGTCTAAAACTGGATTGGACCGAGTTTGATGTCGTGGGCTCGGTTCTAAACAAATAAACAGACAGAGACACAAATCTAAAGATTATTTGTTGTATTTTTAAGAAAAAAATCGGATTAGCACTGATGACTTAAACTTACTCAACCTTACTAACTTACCTGTTAGTTGACTGGTATGAAAGCCTATGGCTTTAAGTCCGCCATTGCAAAACGTACAATGTTCTTACTGTACAATAAAGTTTTTACATACATACATACAATTACCGTTTACCCATCTCATTAGCATATCACAAACTTTCGGAAGATTTAAATTGTATCATGATCGTCACAGTCCCTAAGATCCCGCATACTCCCTGTCGCTCCCGGCTCCCGCTACGCATTATGTTCGCAAGCATGTGTGCAAACATAATTCGATCTACATGCGACAAACTAGCGTATTCATTGAGGGGTTCAGTACAATAGGGCTAATTTAGAAGGCGCAAGTTATATGAGCGAGCGATAGTGGGCGCGATTTTATTCAGTAGTAGCTTTTTCCCGCAGCTCCGCCTGCGTCAAAAAGTAGCCTATGTTTGACCCCGGGTCTTCAACTATATTCATACCAAATGTCATCAAAATCCGTTCAGCGGTTTGGCCGTGAAAACGTAACAAACAGACAGACAGACTTTCGCATTCATAATATACATATCGATTAAACACACACACCACAAACACGCTCCCACTTTACACTTGGGCCATTCCCGCCGAAATCTGCGCGGTTGAATTGAAACATTTACAAATATTTGTCGGTATTATTCTCAGCAGGGGACGCGGATGGAGTCGCCATTACCGTGGGCATGTGGGGCATAGTCCATGGGCCATCTAGTTTTAAATGAGAGCGATGATTAACGCGTGATTTTGTATTTTTTCGACTTGTAGCACGAACGTTAACGATTTCAGGGTTCAGTACCTCGAAACGAAAAAACGAAACCCATAAAGGATCACTTTGTTGTCTGTCCATCCGTCTGTCTGTCTGTCAAGACCCTTTTTCTCAAGAACGCGTGGAGATATCAAGCTGGAATTTATATTAAATACTCAAGTCTACTGTCCCTTGTAGCTGCGAAAAAATCAAACTTCTAAGCCAACGCAATCAAAAGATACAGCCGTTCATGCCGCAATTTTTTGACACTCGCAAGGAAATCAAAATCTGCAGGGTACTTCCCGTGAACTCAGAATCTTGAAATTTGGTACGAAGCAACGTATAAGACGTTGTTTCGTACACAGATAAGGGAAAAACCGTATAATAAAAATATTTTTAATAATTTTAAACCTACTACCACTTGCCTCGTGAACGCGATACCTTCAGATTTGTACGGAACCCTCGGTGCTCGAGTCCGACTCGCACTTGGCCAGTTTTTTTTAGGTATTTTTTAGATGATTTATATTTATTCTGAAATTATTTACTGGTAAAATATTAGTTAAGTTTAGTTACAGAAAAAATAATGTCGGTGAGTTCTTACATAATACGTAACTTCTGTAGGTAAATGCATGTCATAAACAAAACATGCGAAAAGTCAAGTCTTAAAAATACTATTTTTAAGTAGTTATTGAGTCGAATCTATATCTTCGAATCATTTTCAATCGACATAATCGGTTAGTCGAAGAATTTTTATAAAACACCGTATTTCAGTGAGCCATAGATCTCAAAAATAGCACTCCAGAACTTTTAAAAACACCGGAGATGTCACGAGCGCCGTGTCCGCTATTAGCACAGCGACCCCTCTGGAGCCTGGCGACCCTACTCACCGGCAGGAACACAACACTGCATCACAGGGTTATTTGGCTGCGGTCTTCTGTAGGGTGGAGGTACTTCCCCAGACGGACAACTCCTTACAAAATGGTTCTACCTCTCTTGAAATTCGCACAGTTTCTCGACATTCAGCCGTATTGGGTGTGTAGAAATTAGAAGCTAATGGCATTTAAATAATCAGATCAGACGCTCATTTGTGAGTCAAATCGCGACGAAATGTATCAACTCATGTTTATGGACTAGTTGTTTTGATATTTAAGTATGTCTCTAGATCAGAACATTTAATATCTGCATTTATAGACGGGCGTGTATAAAATTCAAATCTGATTATCCTTGCTCGCCAGTTGTATGATGATAAAACTGGTTGTACGACTGATGAGGAACTGCAGCTGGTTGCTACAAAGCCCAGGGTCTGCTTTTCTACTTTTGCTTCTCCTTTTCCTCCGGGCTTTGATATCCCTGGGGGTAGCGTTGCCACGCGTCCGGATAAAGCCGGACATAGTTAGGCTTTTTAATTGCATGCCCGGCCAAAATAAACGGTGTCCGGCTTGTCCGGCTTTTCTTACGCTTTTTACATTTTATTAAATTTAACAAGATTTATGGTAATAATCAGAAAAGCTTTAAATACTGAGACACAAAATCCTCAATAATGTAGGGTGTCCGGCCGTTTTAGCCAAATGTCCGGCCAAACTGGCTGGTCTGTCCGGCTATTAGGTTTGGCGACCTGGCAACCCTACCTGGAAGCTTATTATGATCTCTTATTTCCATCTAAATGCAAGTGAGAACGTGTGATGGTGTTATACGGTTTGTAAGGCGGCATCTCGTTTACTCATTCACGTTTTAATGGAATTAAGAGGTGATAGTAAGGCCCCTGGGCCCACTAACACACCACAGGTTATGTCTGGTTTCCCTATAAAAAGGGTTACAGAGGTCACACGGCAGTCGCTTCATTGTAATAACCAGTGCCACCAAATCAAGGACCATGACTTATAGCGTACACTAGGCTGTGAAGCGTAAGCTGAGGACGCGACTAGGAAATACGCTTGGACGAACAAGTAAATCACCTGGCTTTGGATCTGTTAGTACTTACGCATATCCTACACATATATATATACATATTCATATCCTAAAAATTTACTCAAAACTTAGCGATGATTTTCCAAAATAAAATTCCTATAATCAAAATCCCCAGGAAAACTGATAAGTAAAATTTTCTATAATCTTCAATCACGTCATGAGAGCACGAGAAAACCGGCAAATTTCCGGTTGCCTTTGGTTTTGGAAACCGAAGCTATAGTGGACTACTACCCTGAAGTGACCGACATAGTCATTACAATTTCAGTTATCTAAGCCATTCATAACATTGATAAGCTTGCATGTTCCCTAACACATGACACAATATAGATAAGCCAGTAAGTCACTCTAGCCGACTTTATGCCAAGTTTACATGAAGTTAGTGCAATGTTTTAGTTTAGCTCACTAACGTATAAGGCACATAAGTATTTATATATTAAAACAGTACTGTTCGACAAATAATTTTTATAAGAAAAAAATGCTTAACCCATGTGAACTAGACGTATGCAACAAAGGCGAAAATCATTCTCTACTAGTCTATCTATAAACAGAAATGTCGTGTGGCCCAAATATGTTATAAAAAGCAAATTTTAACCATAAGCTTCTAGCAGTCATCATATTCAGGGTGCTGTCCAATAAAAAACAGACAAAAGCTCATATAAACTCTCTATTTTATATAATAACCCTATTTGCATTGGCCCAGCGACCCGAAGTAGCTCTTGGCCTCCGAAACGAGAGGTGCACTAGTGTTCCATTTGCCAGTTGTCAGCTCCTGTCTCGTCATTTGACGTAACATATACTGCAACAATTTGATTTTAAAAGAACACTGTAAGTGAGCGTTACGGCTCCAACTCCGTGGAAGCAAGGCATTATGTAAATATTTTAAAAGATACATTTATAAACACATTTATTTAATTAGCCCTCTAAATTTATTTAATTAGCCCCGTATTCCAAAATATTATGCAAAATTCTTAAAACATACTTAACCGTATATTATTATGGTTTAATTATACAACTTTCAGAAAAATGTATTTTACAATCGCGAAAATATAAGAAAACGTTTACTACAAAATAAAAATTTATCATAATATATTGTACGCCTAGAATGGCAGAATTTGGAGATTATTGTTATTTTTATTGACATCTTACTTGTACCTAAAATCAAACAATAAAGGCTTTTTATCTTTTACTTATTTAGTGTCGATATAATATTTTATTAATTTTAACATTATAATAGTTTCACTACGAGTATCAACTGACATTTACATTTCTTTTTTTAATTGGATTCGGATCATAGAGTATTGAGTAGAGCATCTTCATATTTTTTGTATGTTGGTAGTATCTTGATACTTGATATCTACAAAACCACTTTATTATAACTAATCAAGATCTACACAAGTTACCCTTCTGAATTTTTTTAGCCTTAATTTTTTTGTCTAGATAAATCGTTTTTTTATACAGACAAACAGACACCGTACCATTACAAATATAGTTTCGTATTCCAGAATCGTAAATATTATCAAAAAAGATGACAATATTTTTTTATTCCACTCTTTTTATCCCTTCAACCGAGCAGCGAAAAACGAAACAATACCGAAATTATTTCTATTTGAGCAACCACAATTGACGCTTTTATGTCTGCTCGTGTGATTGTGTGAGAATGAGAACTTATCGCGACATATTTACGTCATAAAAAGATCCATTTAGGCCCCTGACATGTCCCGTGACGTCACATGACAGTGACATCAATGCCGGTTAATTTCTTACGGTACCGCGCGTCCATACAAATGCACTTTTGACAATAAAAATTCAAAGTGTGCTTGAAAAAAACGACTTTATTTCTATTCAAATTGGGTGTGGATTTGATATGTTTTTTTAATGTGGGGTGACATTTTTGTCTTCCGCACTGTGGTGTTTGGGCACAGTGTATATTGGTCATAAGTACTTTCAGTTTGTTTCGACTGTAATCTAAATATTTATTTGATTAAAATGAATGCATAATTATCTTTGTTTCATAACTAAAAATAATTTTAGTATTTAAACACAATCACAAAATATGTGTGAAAAAACGAGACGAAAAGAGAATTTATAAATCTTTACTAAGGAGTTATGTATAAGCTTATGTAAATATCCAATAATGAGTATAACATTGAAAGTTTTTTTTTAACGATGATTTTTTTTATTTGAGTTATAAGAATTAGCTTTAATGGACATTAACGACACTGCAGTGGAGTTTGTGGCGCCGCTTCTTCTTGCACTTTGTAAATCCTGGTAAACTTAATATAAGAAAATTGGCGTCAATTAGTGATATTTATATCCTTTAATGAAAATAAACGTAAAAAAACTAGACTATAATTAAATAACTAACAGTTCCCAAAAAACGTATGACGAAATTACACTGTGACCACATCCGCCCAACCGGAAACCCATTGGCGTTTGCATACGTCAAGATAACTTCATTATAACTACTTAGATAGCCAACTCGATGAGGGTAGAATGGTTAAATAATATTTACAAGTGTTTAGTTAAATATATTCATTTGAATGGATAAAATGGCTGCTCAGTGAGCATCACAAATGCACACTTCCCTTTTGAATTTATCTTTTCGGATATTAATACGTAAGTTTGTCACACAATATAATTTGTATGTTGAAAGGAGAATGCAAATTTGGTCGTCTTAGTATATTGTTTGATTGGTAAAAATCAAAATATGCTAAAGTTATTTATTATGCTAAGTAAAAATGTACCAAATGAAGAATATTTATTATTTTCTAGTAGAGTCAAAATTTGTAATGTAATACTTAAGTATATATTTTTTGCAAAATTTTGAAACATATCGTGGCGTAACTAATATCATACGAAAGGATCCGGTCAGAAATGTGAGCTCTAGCATGGAAGAAACATATTTTCAAAAGCAAAATTAGCTAGTCTCGAAAGGGAGACTTACGACCGCTTCGCCTCATAGTTCAAAGTTAAAAACAAATCTAGCGGAAATTAGACAAAATCCATTAAAACAGAGCAAGAAATCAAAAGAAACGACTCAAAACTGGAAGTTCTCTGACACATTAACTCTGTAGCCGGTTCCCATACAAAGCCATACATTAATCGGGCGAATAAGCCGCATAATGTAACACATTAGAACATCTTAATTTCAATCTCGATAAAACTCATAAAGAACCGTTTTATAAAGGCGACGCCGAAAGGTAAAGACTGCCACTCACCGAGCTATCAACTGTAAGGCTTTTAGAATCGATCCCTCTTTTATGTTTGTAAAGAAAATCATATTCTTCTTTCTTCAAGAGAGGTAGGACATTTTGTAAGGAGTAGTCCGTCAGGGAAATTATTTTCACCCTACAGAAGACCGCAGCCAAATAACACTGTGATGCAGTGTTGTGTTCCTGCTGGTGAGTAGGGCCGCCAGGCTCCAGAGGGGTCGCTGTGCTGATAGAGGATAGGTCGGCAACGCGCTCGTGATATCTCCGGTGTTGCAGGCGTTCATAGGCTACGGTAACCACTTACCATCAGGTGGATCGTACGCCTATTTGCCTACATAGTTGTATAAAAAAAATTCTCCGGAGGAACTGAAACTCTTTTTTTTGTTGTTGAGTCAAAATGGCTACTTACTGTACTTTATTAAATTTAGTCACTAATTTGCTAGTTTTCCATCTCTATTGCCCGGTGATTCGCCATATTTATTTCTGTCTTCAATTTACTGATTATAGTTTATTTATTCATAAAACAACAGAAACTGTCTCAAATTATATATAATTTTTTTAGACGAACCGGGATAAGGGCTGCTCAAAGAAGATCATAGAAAAATTTGAAATCGATTTTCAGCTCTTTAATTCTCGTCACGCAAGCAAAGTCGCGACACGGTGAATAAATCTATTACTATATTAAAAATGCGAAAGTCTGTCTGTTACGCTTTCACGGCCAAACCGCTGAACGGATTTTGATGAAATTTGGTATGGATATAGTTGAAGACCAGGGGTCAAACATAAGCTACTTTTTGACGCAGGTGGAGCTGCGGGAAACAGCTAGTAATTAATATAAGTAATATTTATATACTTAATTGCTACTGAAGAGTAAATAAATATGTTAAAATAAATTATTTCATTTCTATGTATCTCTACGTCACTTGTCGCTGTGCGAGTGGACAGCTTTAGCTCGTTTAAGCTGTAAGTCGCGGCGACAGCTCGCACCGGCGATTATCACGGGCACAGTGTCGCCGCCCTTTGAAGTGCCGACGAAATGAAGATTTACAATGTTACATCCAACAAGGAGCATGGTACAGTCACTGGAGTAGGTTTAAGAAGAAAGACGCAAGACGCGAACATTACGCGGTTTGTATCCATACTAATATTATAAATGCGAAAGTCTGTCTGTCTGTCTGTACGGAGCTGCGGGAAACAGCTAATGTCATATAAAGCACTAGCTTTTTTCCAGCAACTCCGCCTGCCTCAAAAAGTAGCCTAAGTTTAACCCCGGGTCTTCAACTATATTCATACCAAATTTCATCAAAATCCTTTCAACGGTTTGGCCGTGAAAGCGTAACAGACAGACAGACTTTCGCATAATATGGATTGTATGGTATTGTAGATACCACTGGAGCAAAGTGCAGACTGATCTGCGAGAGATGGGAGCTGACAACTGGCAGCCATCACACAGAATAGAACACTTTAGTTCACTTGTTTCAAAGACTAAGATCCACTTCAGGTCGCTGAGCTAGCAGAGTAGTAGTAAAAAGAGCGCACTTGAGCTACAGAATGATGAAGGAAATGACTGAACAAGCCTTCGCAGAAAACTTAACACTAAGAGTAATACTTTTTTCTTAAAATCTATGCTCGAATCTTTCAAATCGGACCAGTAGTTCCTGAGATTAGCGCGTTCAAACAAACTTTTCAGCTTTATAATATAAGTATAGATCGACCATTAGTAAAGATAAGAAATAATTTCAAAAATTCAAAACGCTAAAGGATTTCTTAAAGTTCTAGGACGACTGTACTTATGATTTAGCTCACGATAATAGCTAATAATTGCATTTAAATTCACATTTGGTAATGACAGGTCATATTTATTTTATCGAGTTAAATTTTTTTCGATCTACAGTTAAGTCATAATAGTAAGGTCCATTCAATCCAATCATATCGGGTGGGTAGCGTTACGAGGCGTCCGGGTAAAGCCGGACATAGTTAGGCTTTTTGATTGCGTGTCCGGCCAAAATAAACGGTGTCCAGCTTGTCCGGCTTTTGTAAGGCTTTTTACATTATTTAATTTAACAAGATTTATGGTAATAATCAGAAAAGCTATAAATACTGAGACACAAAATCCTCAATAATGTAGGGTGTCCGGCCGTTTTAGCCAAATGTACGGCCAAACTGGCTGGACTGTCCAGCTATTAGATTTGGCGACCTGACTACGGATGGGTAACATGAACAATCGACACAATACACTCAGCTGTAAGAGTTATTCAGAACAACCTTATGGCCTTTGACATAGTTCCCTTAATGATCACCAAAAGGTAACCGAGGTCATACGTTCAACGTTCAACGTGATACGGAATCATCAATAATAACCAGATATCTCTGTGATAAAGTAACTACCGAACATAATCGTCTGAAATTTTGTTTACAAATATTTTTTTACTTATATCTCTTACTAGCTGACCCGGCAAACTTCGTACCGCCTCCGAATATATTCACCTTTTAAACCTTCCCTGGACTTCCACAAATAATTGAAGATCAAAAATAGCCAAATCGGTAAACCGTTCTCGAGTTTTAGCGAGACTAACGAACAGCAATTGATTGTTATATATATATAGAAGATATTTATTTTTATTTATGTCCGTTAATTTGAAATGTCGTTGTTGTTCTAAATTACAAATCCTTCCGACTTACGAGTATATAACACACGTCGACAAGAAATCTCTATGTGTTGGTTGTATGTATTATTAATAATTATGTATTTTTGCACACCTTTTGCAAAGGTAAAATGTAAATACATTTTATTACAAAATTTAAACACATTTTAATACATGTAAATACATTAGGTACCCGAATGGGTACCTATTTATATTGTAAAATCATTGTAAAACCTACATTTTATGCAAATAAATATTTGATTGATTGATTGATTGGTATTAGCGCACACATTAATAAAAAATAATGTATACGACAGCTAATGTAACTAATAATTTGTTGCTTATAATTTACAAAACTTTCTGTAATATTTTTATAGAAAGATTATGTTCTTTTTGAACTATGTAACAGTTAGTTAGTAGAGCCTCAACAAACGATTAAATCCAATTTATCTAAACTAGTGAAAGTTTTTCTCTCGATTAAGGAAATGATACCTTTCACTTGGTATTTATGGCTCAATTGACCCATAATAAGTAGAATTTGAATTGATTATCAATTTATAATTACTATTTCATTCATGAACCTGTGATCTACTCCCGATCTACATAGGCTTAATTTAAAAATCTGTTATTTACTCGTTCATTCATTCTTATCGAGTGGGAAGGGGTAGATTTTTGGAACCGCCTTTCGGCCTCTAACGTGGTTCCTTTAATGACCATCAAACGGCACTCGGGGCCGGCTTAACGTGCATTTCCAAGCCCAGAATCAACATTATAATCAGACAATCAGGTGATTCAAGCCTGCAATGTCCTAACCAAACTGGAAACAACTAAACATTATTTATTACATATATAAACAATATTATTTTATTACATATTATTTTATTACTAACGTAGTGTAAGAATTCTGTACTAACATATTATGGATCCTAGTTATCTGATAATAAAAGATTTTTATTTTTATTTTTTATTTTATTTTATTTTTATTTAAACAACGAATGCTTCCAATTGGAATCGAATCCATGACCTCCGAGTCTAAAGCAAACGCCTTACCACTGGACCACAGAGGCAATTATCAACAAACACGTGGAATGCCATAGTAGTAATAGGTTTTACGGCCATGGATACAAGTCCTATAAAGCCATTCTTAATTTTTCTATCTTCTTCAATCCTACAGTATGGTTTCGTCAAGTCCTAGTCAAGTCTAAAAATCTAGTCGGTCTAGTCAGCAGAATCAGGCTAAGTGAAGTGGTAGAAAAACTGCACTTAGCGATTACATAGGAGCTTTTGGCAACAAGCATGAAAATCACATAAATCAAACACTGTATCACTTCCAAACACTCACGCTTGTTATCGAACACTTTGCGAATAATAATCCACCATTATTATGCACAAACACTCAAAAAAACACAAATTTTGGAAAATAAAATACAGCGCCGATACTGCTCTTCACAGCTTCCCGCCAAAAACTTCGTGGAATGCCACGTGTTTGTACCATAGACGCAAAGTTACTTGGGAAGTACCTGACTTTTAATTTACAACCAGTTTCGTTAAAAAATACAAAATTTTATAACAACCAAAAAAAAAACCTTAACCTAAACCTTTAAAAAATCAAGTGAGAAAACATTATCTCTCTTCAATTGAAGCTGATCTTGCTCATTTTAGTCACTTTTGTTCTCTTCTTTTATTTTTATTATTGTATGTTGTATATAATTGTATATATTCATTAAAGGTATATTATGTATTAATTGATTGTAGGTTTATTTATTGACTGTTATGTAAGTATGATAGTTTTAGTATTTTATTACTGTACCGCCTTTTGTTTGTTTTCACTTTTTATCCTATCTACCCTAAGGTTGTCTGGAAGAAATTGCAATAGCGACAAGTCCGCCGTTGTGCTCAATTTCCTAAATGTATCTCTTTTAATTTTAATTTTGTGATTGGTACAATAAAGTGTATTTCTATCTATAGTTTACCGTATACTATGATACAGAAAGTAGATAATGTTGATGACGTCACCTAGAAATATCGATATCGCGCGTGCGGGATTTTCTCACGCAGCTTCTACGTGATACTCCACATGTCTAAATATGAATAAACATTATCTTTTGACTATCCAAATAAAAGTAGTCAAACGTGTTCTACTCGTGCATCAAGGGTTCTGTACCGGGCGCTACTAACGTAAATATATTTTGAGCATTTTATTTCTTTATTTATTTTGAATGTTTGTGAGCAAAGTCTTTTGTTCTTATCTGCAATCAGCAAAGATTTGCTCTAAGAAGATTTAGCGCAAGTTAGTATGAATACATTATTTATTGAAATTTTATTGATATTTCACAGATCAGTTAAAATAAATATACCGTTTATATACTACTAGCTGTTTCCCGCAGCTCCGCCTGCAACTATATTCATACCAAATATCATCAAAATCTGTTCAGAGGTTTGGCCGTTAAAGCGTAATGACAGAAAGACAGACAGACAGACTTTCGCATTTATAATATTAGTATGGAAATATGGACTTTTATGATGACAATGAGTATAAAAAATTAAGATCTTTGTTAGGACCCAAAAGTTGATGTTAGATAATGCTTTTAGATCTCCGAGGTTTTACATCAAAGTCATAAAATGTTCAGGTTGTAAAATGATCGCAGTAAATGTAAAGATTTTCAAACAACGTAAACGACATTGTCAATCCGGAGTACGGCGGAAGCTTATAGCTTTAAGTAGTTATGGGTTCAGTTCGATTCCTATACGGAACCCTAAAAACCAGGGTCAAACAAGTCCCAGCGAACTAGTAAAACAATGTTGATTACAAAACGCGATTCCTAAAACTGGTTGCGTTAACTAATGTTATCAGAAGATACAATAACAAATATAATTATTTTGCCAATTAATTAGATAGGTGTTTTGAATTGAGATACAGTCTTATCAGTGCTTCAGACAAGTCAGGGGCAAATGTTGATATATAAACCAAATTTTTTGCGTTGAAATCAATCGAATTACATTTACACAATTATGGTCTTAGGTTCGATCTCCGGTCAGGTCAAGATGGAAAATGATCTTTTTCTGATTGGACTTGTCTTGGATGTTTATTTATATATAACTTGCTGTTTCCCGCAGCTCCGCCTGCGTCAAAAAGTAGCGTATGTTTGACCCCGGGTCTTCAACTATATTCATACCAAATTTCATCAAAATCCGTTCAGCGGTTTGGCCGTGAAAGCGTAACAGACAGAAAGACAGACAGACAAACTTTTGCATTTATAATATTAATAAGTTACGTAGCCTAATGTATTTGACATTATGTTGCAATACAAATATTAAAAAAAAAAAATTGTCCAATACAACAAATTGTTCATATGACTCTACATATCTCAATGTATTCCATTTTGCCTGAAAACATAAGCACTGTTTATATGAAGAGTAATTACAACTTAATAAATTAATATTGTATTTAATTTAGGGTAGGTTTTAATCATAGGTATGGTGGCACCAAAGATATAGTAAAAAAAAAACTATGTGTAGTTTATTTAATTTGACATAAGCTTGGTGCAGGAGTCCTCAACAAATTGACATATCATTATATATTCTGTTGTTACATTTGACATTTTTTTTATTCAGTTTTTATTTAATTTAAAAAATCTGAAATCACAATAAAATATTATGCAAAAAGTTGACAAACATGTGGATTCGTTCATTTAACTCGTTAATTCCTTCGTTCGTTCGTTTCAGCCGCAATCAGTCCACTGCTGGACTTAGGCCTCCCCCGAATTGAGGGGTTGTTGCCATACTCGCCACGCTTGGCAGGCGGGTTGGCGAGCGCAGTTTCAACGGCTTATTGTACTTCCGACGCTGCTGCCCATCAGAAGTATTCTTAAGCTAGGGAAGGGCGGGATGTGGTTGGGTTTGGAGAAAGGATGAGGTACTTGGATGCTACTGACTCGGATGGACATGGGTTGACTCAGTAGCAGCTCGGGTAAGTCGGGCTCGCGTACCCGTGTGCTATGTATCCAAGCCATCGGACAGATGCTTGGAAACAACACCTCTGACTTGACAACACCCCTGACTTGAGCTACCTAACTAGTCAATTATGGATAGTTTTCTTATTTGTAAATTGACATTAAGTTTGTGGCACCGCTTCTTCTCCACTTGCGCTTTGGAAGTGGTTGTAAACTTAATTTAAGTTAATTGACGTCAATAAGTGATATTTAAATCCTTTATTGAAAATAAACGATTTCATTTCATAGTATTGATATTCACAAATTAAGTTGTTACTATTTATTACATTAAGAACGCCTATCGCCTTGCTATGATTTCTGTTTTTTCTAAAGGTTAGAACTGATAGAGAATGCTTTAGCATTAAGTCCACCCATTTTACTATTTTAGCTAATAAAGTTTGAAATAAATAAATAAATAATTTAGATGTTTATAATTTATCTACTTATTTACTTCTTTATTCGTTTATCCATATCCATACTAATATTTTAAATGCGAAAGTCGGTCTGTCTGTCTGTTACGCTTTCACGGCTAAAGCGCTGAACGGATTTTGATAAAATAAGGTATGAATATAGTTGAAGACCCGGGATCAAACATAGGCTACTTTTTGACGCAGGCGGAGCTGAGGGAATCAGCTAGTAGTATCATATTTTCATTCGTTGCGAGGTAGACAAACAAAGGATCTAACCTCTCTGGGGTTTTACGTCAAAGTGGTAAAATGTTAGCCTCGCAATGTCCAGATGGTACAAGGTCCATGTATTGATGAAATTTGGTTTATATATAGTTGAAGACCCGGGGTCAAAATTAGGCTACTTTTTGACGTAGGAGGAGCTGCGGGAAACAGCTAGTAGTATCATATTTTCATTCGTTGCGAGGTAGACAAACAAAGGATCTAACCTCTGGGGTTTTACGTCAAAGTGGTAAAATGTCTAGCCTCGCAATGTCCAGATGGTACAAGGTCCATGTATACATGGACCTTTACAACATATTATTTAAAAGTATAACTTTATATTAAAATTTGCTATTCTATACTCACGAGAGTCGATATAATGTAAATTGAAAATAAGCCATCCTCGACACTACAATACTCATTATACATTTCAATCGAAGTGGAACCATTTTGCTTTTCAGGAACAGTTAAACAGCATTACGTTAGACATGGTGGTCTCTATACTACTCAAAATCATTCGCTCGCACAAAATTTGCGAAATTACAATCGCAAAATGTCCCGATGTTTTGTCCTTAGAAAGGTGTGTTTACAGACTGGCCTTTTTTCGTCCAAAATAAAATAAATCCTCCATGAATAGCTAACTCCGATCAGCGGCTTTGTTCGTTTTGTGTGTTGACAACTTTTTGCACACACACCAATAATGCTATTGGCTAAAATCGCAATTGAACTTAAACTCTATTCTTTGCTCACAAACATTCAAAATCACAAAGATACACGAATATTTACTTCTAAACTGTGACCAATGTTCGCGAACATGATTTTGGACTTAACTTTCAAGAAAATAAAACGTAAAATTGATTTTGCGTTGAGGTTCTCAAGTCTTAATCCGCCGGCGATTAGTTTGAAGTTTTCAAGCAGTTTTTTTTTTGAGCAACGTTCGCTTTCCTGTATCTTGTCATAATTATGAATTTAGTGGGTGGCCTCTCGAACAGCTTGCGAAATTATTGTTCCTGTAATAGCTTTCTTTGTGTTTTGTCAACGCTGTTTTCACTTTCTCGGTAAATCTTTTAGTAAACAGAAATCGATATGCAAGGATTGCTTCGTCTATTGTTCGGTAATGCAAAACATAATGCATTTCAGACACGCTAAAGTTTCAAATTAACGTTTTCGTGGTATCGTCTTTGCAATTTTGATTCAAAAACAAAATTTTACTTTTGAAGAATAGGGTATAATGCAAGTATTTTCCATGGTTTTATTTCAAAGACATATTGTAAACAAATAACAAACGTTGGTCACCTCGATTTATGAAATAACTGCACATATTATGATGTGGCCAGTAATCGACTTATCATGAATTGAATTTGTAAATGGTGGTCACCATTATTAACAAATTGAAGCGCTCATATTGCCTACTGTATAATCGAATAATAATAATAATAAATAAATTTATTTTCAGAAAAAATTCCATAGTGTATAATAAGTACTTTATTTAAATATTAAACAACAAAACCAAACGACTGGCAGAGATTGCTCTTAGCATTTGTACTCCATGTTGTAATAGGCTAGTTTCCAGGGTCAAAAGACTATCTTTCAAATTAGTCCGTCATTTAGGGAATCAAAATTTTATTAGTGACGTATTTTTATCTTTTGTCAATCGAGCGATAAATTATAAAGATATAACGCATCAAAGTTTAGGAGTGAAGTCACATATTGCGAAAAAATGTAGCACACTGTGATGTCATACGGAACTTTAATGCACTATATCTTTACCATTCTTTGTTTAATTTTCAAAAGAAAAAATATGTCTGCAATATTTTTGACGGACTAATCATATTTTTTTAAGAAACTAACCTATTATTTTTCAACAAGTAATGATTAAAAATATACTTTTTAAGTCCTTATAAATAAAGTTTTTTAAGTTAAATAGAAAAGACCCGTGTGGTGTTATATAGAGCCTCTGTCTACATATAAGATTATTTTTTGTAAGTAATCAAATCCGCTGGGCTCTGTTGGTAACTCTTATTCTTCTACCGATCTCCTCATCACAAATAAAGAGATCAGTAGAAGAAGAGGTAACTCTGTCTGAGGACTATTTACTAACTATTCTATGCCATAGCTCTTATTAACATAAAACTACTTCACACCAATTTGAAATCAATAACCGAAACTGAATATTCATGTAATCACAGATCTACCCATAGATTTAGTTTTTTTTTATTATTCTATGGTTCTACCGCTTTAATTCGGGCCTTATTAGAACACAAAAGGTTTTGTTTTGCCGCCATTGTGTGCGTGTGAAGTTGATATGTTTATTATAAGGCGCGGGGTTGGCGTTACTACCTAATGACGGGTTGTGGAGAGGCATAGATTATTATGTAGACTGGACATTGAGTTTGTTAGGCGTACTGTATGTTTCCTAAATGCAAAAAAATAATACTATACTAGTATTTTAGGCGTAGGAATAGTGATATTTTCAGTTTATAAATATTTTGTACTATCTTCCACCCGCGGCTTCGCCCGCGTGGCTCTCGGTTTTGCTACCATAAGTAGCTTATGTACATCGGCATGGTTCAAATGTATACCAAATTTCTGTCTAGTCGTTTATAAAGATAACAAACAGGCAGACAGGGTTACTTTAAAATTCACGGCTATGCATGCGTCCATATATCAGTGGGAACATTTTCTTATATATATATATTGCGTAAAATATTGTTACAAGTACAACATGGTCATGTTTTACAAATTTAAGATAACAGCTTGATCTTCTATCTTTATTTTTTATCTTATAATAAGTCCGATATCAACATTCATAATATTAAATATTTGATATTATTTGATTGCTTAATGTTGTGCAATACCTATCCGGCTATCAGTCGAAAATGTGGAATTACCGCATTTAAACTGTACCCTAACATGAGATAGTTTATCAATGTTTGTATTTAATGGATTATTTCTTATGTGTACGCCATTATATTTGCGTTTATCGCAATTGCATGATAAGTATAAATCATTCTTGATTTTTCTTGTGACACTAACCCTTTCCGTAGGCTATTTCTACTTATTTTTTTTTTAATCAGAATGATTTATTTAGCAAGAGTACATGTAGAAAAGGTTGTTACAAAATTAGTCGTCCAGTGTGCTCTGTCTGCTAGCAGACGTGCAAAATATATTTAGTTCAAACAAATGAAAATTGACATGAATATGTGTTAAAATAATATTAAGTTTAGAAATCCTCTATCTCCATTCATCGACATCCATTCTATGGCCAAATTAATACACAAACGCAGAAAGACTTCTAAAAGTTTCTTGAGGCAGCCAAACTTAATTGTTAAAGAAGAGGCATGGGCTATAGAGTTTAACGAAGGAAAAACAGGCTCTTGCCAGTATTAGCAAACCTTTATTCTCCTGGCTAGTAAAGAAATGTCAAGTAAAAAAAAAAATGTGGGGTTTCAAATTACAATCTTTCAGCAACGACTGCCGGGAGACGTTTAGACTATGGGTCATCTCCTGAAGTGTTCCAATTGCCCATATTCCTATGCTGTCGAAAAGAGGCCCAATTGACAATAATAAAAGCGCCATCTATTATCAGATAAGAGAATTAATTCTTTATCTTAGGTGGCTCAGGCAAATGTTCTTATGAAGTTCCACTGAACGCACACGTGCAAGTTTTAAATATTTCTCAATATAATGAATGCCTTTTAATATTTATTTATTTATCCTTCCTAATAATCTGTAATACTTATCGGTTGCTTAATATTGTGCAATACCTATTGTACTTAGTTATCAGTGTAAAAGAAGATGCCATCAGATACTGTATCAATATTTATGTTTATACTTACGTGACAAACATTATATCTGGTTTTGTTATCATTGTCAATTTTCGTGAGAACTATCTTCTTTGTCCTAGGCTAGTTCGAGGATCCGCTTATTGTTATGTCTCCTTTTTGACTGGTCTTCAGCATCCTTGACCTTGACAGAGAGTCCATTAGCACGCATATCCTGCTTTGCGACCTCAAGCCACTTTTTGGGGGCACCCCGTCTGAGAACTTATCATCCTTTTATTCGTTTATTTATATTTTTTGTTTATTACTTGTTTCAACTTACTTCATTGACTCACCGACCCGAAACTGATCTTGACAAGTCTTCTCCACTCCTCCCTATTCTGCGCTATTACGAAACAGTCAAACTCATTACAACTTATTAATTATTAAAATATACTTCCATACTAATATTATAAATGCGAAAGTCTGCCTGTCTATCTGTCCGTCTGTCCGTCTGTTACGCTTTCACGGCCAAACCGCTGAACGGATTACGATGAAATTTGGTATGTATATAGTTGAAGGCCCGGGGTCAAATATAGGCTACTTTTTGACGCAGGCGGAGCTGCGGGAAACAGCTAGTACTTAATAAAAACAAGAATTATGTATCACGAATTTGTTGCATAATGTTAATAGACACGTATAAATATATTGCCAAAGAAAGATATACAATAACTATTTATACATGCATGGGACAACAAAAGACTATATTTACAAATACTAAATTATCAAACCCATTTCAATTTTATTCTGAGAATCAAAATTTAATAAAATCTTCAGGTATGCTTATTACTACTAATTAAAAACGTTTGATGAATTCAGATTTAAATTAACTTGGTCCATGAAATTTTCTACTAGGTATGTAAACGTCGGGAACGAATTCTTAATGATATAATACAAGTGATAGGCCAATGTTAACTTTATATAGTCTAACAAGTCTGAGTGATTCATTTGCAGAATAAAAAAATAAAACTCTGTTCAAGTGAGTTCATTTCTGAAGTTGATTCTTATCCTTATAATGCCCAGACGCATGCTCTAGATAAGTAAATCAGTTGATGGCAAAATACAGATCCATTGAGATTAGAAAAAGAAATTTAACCTATCACATTTCGACTCTACATGACAAATAAAAGATAGAATGATGAAACTCAAAACAATTTTGGGTCATATCATAAAAGATATATTACAGAACAAGGAATGCAAAAAAAAACACGTATTTAGGTCGTGTGCCTAACGATAGTAAAGATACCATCCTTAACATAATCAATTGATACCAGTTCATGCGCTTGTATTTCTGCAAGTCATATGCGTTCAATCAAATGATGTAACTATCATTCACTCAAAAAAATATGATTAAGTGATAAATGTAAAGTTTATCAACAAGACTGACATCCCTGATAACAGCGGTATCTTATCAGCGCGAACTTCTTTTAAGTAGAAGGGTTGTCACAAAGTTTCATCGTGCAGAACGTTCATCGATTTGCGATATATCAACAGTTATTTAACATCATATTATTATTTAATTACATTTGTATGGGACTTATTACACTGGTTGAATCATCAACCGTATTGGGAATTTTCGGAACCCCTTATTCCCTTTTTCTTACAGATTCTTGGTACAAGGGTTCTACTTATACATACTTCCATACTTACTATTATAAATGCGAAATTTTGTCCGTTACGCTTTCACGGCCAAACCGCTGAACGGATTCTAATAAAATTTGTTATGAATGTAGTTGAAGACCCGGGGTCAAACATAGGCTTTTTGACGCAGGCGGAGCTGCGGGAAACAACCAGTTTCTAAATAAATTTCTTCCAGTATACCTGCACCAGAAAATGTGAGAGAAAGAGAAAAAAATCTGGTTTAAGGTACCATGAGGATACGCGAGTACACAAAAAAGATACCTAACCCTCTAATCAAACGAAGTTTCAAAGTGCCTTTAGTAACTTTGCATGTTTAAACGTATTAAAATAGGTATATGAAATCTGAAATCATTTACACTTAGGCATTAACTAGTTGACCTTCTGCGCGAGTTTAATCTTTGTCTTTCGGGAATACATCGTCATCGGCACTAATAAGCCTCTGCAGTGGAGTAATTTCAATAATTGCAGATCCCGAAAGATTTCACAACTATTCAATTTTGTATTCAGTAGGACTACTAGGGTTGCCAATAAAACTTTCTACATTATTTATTTATTTATAGAAAGATCATCAGCAGATAAAACCATATTAAGAATTTTACATTTGTCACCGATTGCCAATAACAAATATAAAACTGTTTGTAAAACAAAGTGTGAACATAAGTAACAACAAAATCATAAAAGAGATGTCGTCTACGTGATTTTAATTCAGAATAGGTATAATGAATTTCACAAACTAGCTATTTAGCATTATATATCTAGATAGATAAATATTCACGTCATTGTATTGGTACAATGACGTGAATATTTATCTATCTAGATATTTTATTGGTAACAACGGGAAAAAATGAAAAAGTGAAAATGGAATAACAAGAAAATGAATACGTTAAAAAAGAATTGTATACAAAGACGTTGTTTACAATAAAAAAACATATCGAATTTCTTAAAATTTATTCAAAAACTTTTACTCATAAGACGTCCTCTGAAAAACTTCAATCTTTTTGTGTAAAACAGATTTTTCTATTATTTATTTAGGGGTCGCTCGTCTTCCATATATATCTCTACACATAGCACTATCTTGCCAGTTTATTTTATTCTTAATATTATTCATTATTAGTATACTTAAATTTATCCTTTTTGATTTAATTATTATATATAGCCCAACACATATTTATATAAGAAAAGTTTTTATAAGATATGGGACTTGGTACCTGCAAAAAATGACTTTTTTTTTTATTTATCAACACCTGAAGTACTTCCTAGCATTTACAAAAATAGCCACGAATCGTCAACCCTATCGTGCTTATATCATTTCATTGCTATTGTTATAATGTGGAGGTTACTACACTTGTTTGCAATATTATTTGGAAATATTATAGTTATAAGTCAATTTTAGCCGCTTACGAATAGACCACTTCTAGAGATGGGCAGCGGGAAGTAATTCTAAAGGGAAAAAATGAAATTCAAGGGGGAAAAATAGTTAATTCTAATTTATTCCCGGGAATTTTTTAAAAATTCGGGAGTAAATGGGAAATTTCCCGGGTAGACGCCCATCTCGAACCACTTCACTTCTTCCCATGTTGGTTGTAAAATGCAACTTAGAACAATAGAGATGGATTTCTGTATGTGGTGGCATTTGGGGACTTTTGGAGTCCTATTTTTGTGTGTGTGTTGTGTGAATAATTTTCATTCGACATAATCGACGAGTAGATCGATTCTCATTTTATTTTGGGAAGTCATAGGTTTCAAAAATAGGTCTCTTAATACCCCTCTTTTAGTCACTCTGTTTTTAATATCTTTATTGTAGCATAAGAATATTTAAAACAGTATACACAGCATGGATCTCTTTCAGTCTTGCGTCCATGTCCCTTCATAAACATTATAAATGTTTGTATCGCATAAAGAACATATTTTTCGGATTTGATAACAATAAAATGATGTTTTCTAGCTATAATCTCTATAATATGAATGCATATCCTTCATGCGCAAACCAAACTCACTCTTGACATTTCTTTGTTTGTTAAAACATGTCTAAAAATAACTGAGACATCAAATAAGTACGAGAGCGAAATATAAATGTTACACCTCAATTAACCCGCGTCCACACTGCGGACTTAGCTCAGTGAGTGGCGTGCTAAATCACCAAACCAGTTTGTTAATGCCATAATCGTCTTACTTTGTTTTGTTATATCCATTCTATAATAATTCTGTGAAATAATTATGTTTTACTATTTATATAACACTAGCTGTTTCCCTCAGCTCCGCCTGCGTCAAAAATCAGCCTATGTTTGACCCCGGGTCTTCGACTATATTCATACCAAATTTCATCACAATCCGTTCAGCGGTTTGGCCGTGAAAGTGTAACGACTTTCGCACTTATAATATTAGTACGGATATCTCAACTAGTTGTGGTGTGAAAATTATTGTATAAGACCATTAATATAAAAAAATATACTTACAAATAATGTTTATCGTAGAACACATGTTAAAATTGTGCCTGTTTAGACGTCAATACGTGATATATTATATCATATATTCGACATAAACGATCTCATCTCATCTCATCTCATCTCATCTCCAGCCGAAGTACTAGGATTACAGAAATTAGTGAAGTCTAGCTTTTACCTGGCTTTGCCCACGTGACCTTCTTCCAATAAGCGTGTTACCTTCCCACCACTTGCGTCCTAAGTTTACGCTTCAGAGCCTAGGGTACATGATGATGGAGCGACTGCTGTCTGATCTCCGTATTTCTGCAAGGAAATCAGACCAACAGGAACATGTACCGAGGTGTGTTAGTAGGCATCATTGTCACATTTATGTGTCAACAGTAGAACACATCACAGGTGGCAACTTAGCATGCTTCGCTCAAGCATGCTCCGAGAGGGCTGCCAATTCGTAGCTTTAGATGTTTTACCTTCGTTTTACCACAACACTCACTAATTTCACTCCAATAAAAAAATATTATAAAAAATATAGTTAACACACTCAGTGGGCGGTCCAAAAGAGCAGGCGAAACCATAAATCGCGACTAGTTTACAAAGAGTTCCACCCGACTGCCTCTCGAGTGTTACCACATGACGGACAGACAGACCGACGACAAAACATATGTTTCGTATTAGTTTTGACAGAGATTGTCTAATTGACACGTATTTCTGTCTTGTTTTCATGATAACTTTTATGAGGTGAACAAAAACGGCTGTTTTTCTGATGAAACTAAACGTAAGCTACGCTGAAAATTTCGTTCTCATCACTAGCTACGAAATTATGTTACGGCTGAACAACTGCGTTCGTTTTTTTACAACTAGCTGTTTCCCGCAGCTGCACCTGCGGTATATAGCCTATATACTATATAGTATATATACTCAGGGTGAATGTAGCTTTCCAATGGTGAAAGAATTTTTGAAATCGGCACAGCAGTTTTTGAGTTTATTCATTACAAATATACACACAAAAATACAAATCTTTCCTCATTATAATATTAAGTGTAGTTGTAGATTATAATATTAGTGTAGATGTAGAGAAAGAATTTTACATACATACATAAATACATAATTTTGCTTAGAGTATACAATGTTAACAAACTAAAATCAAATTAAAAAATAAATAAATCAAAGGTAAATTTCGTGTTTCCGATAGCCGGCACTGGATCCGTCTAAACCAGCCAACAAAAAAACCGTATCCGACTTCCAACACGCCTGATTAAATTTTCTAACTTACAAAAATAGTATTACGAGTACGGCTTCAAAAAACATATTTACATTTAATTTATACACATATTATAATCTGATAATACAGAAAATGTTTTCAAATCGTTTGAAAAGCAGTCAATTTGAGGGTCGCACCTGCGCCCCTACAATAGGGTATGAGAGGGATGATATCAATTACGTAAGAACTACCCTCCAATTGTGATGCTTGGGTTGTATTTTCTAGATCAGTGGGTTCGTGTACCTGTTGATTCATCCCCTAAATGATGAAGTAACTTACAAAGAGGGACGTTAAAAGCCCATGAGAGTTATATTTAACCGACTTCTCATTAAAGGTAAAGCATATTTACAGATTACATAAAACATTGTTCTTCTTCTTTGCGTGTCGATGTCCTTCCAACGAAATATATTTAATTCTTCCGGAGAAGTGATTCCCACCGATCAACATAAAACATTGAATAAATAATTCTCGTGTGGTATGAATCATCATTTTAATTTTATTAAATTACTAGCTGTTTTCCGCAGCTCCACCTGCGTCATAAAGTAGCCTATGTTTGACCCCGAGTCTTCAACTATATTCATACCACATTTCATCAAAATCCGTTAGGCACAATAGTGTCGGCCCTTATGGCATTGAGCGTTTGCTACCGCTCGCGAGTTTGCATCGCTCGCTTGATCAAAGGCAAAGCCCATGGCCGAGGTTCGTCCCAACTGGGAGCCCCTTGCGCTTTTGCCGAAGAGGCTGAGTGGCCAAAAACCCTCATCTAAAACTGTCCTGCTGTAATTTCCAAAGCTCTATGTAGCTAGAAATGTTAGTCCGGCTAAAAAAAAAAAAAAATCAAAATCCGTTCAGCGGTTTGGCCGTGAAAGCGTTACAGACAGACCGACAGACAGACTCTTTCATTTATAATATTAAGTAGTATGGAAGTATGGATATACTCAAATAACACACTAGCCAATTAAGCAAGATCAAAATTTTTGCGAGAATACATTTATTAATCTAAGACCTATATGAATTTATTTTCCCGTTTTGGATGTCAATGTTTATCCTATAGTTAGTTTATTCTTCCACGACTGATAATTATCAAGATGATTGTTCTATCGTTACTCAGTCTCCTCACTCTATTGCAGTGGCCACCTTCTAGAAATATGTTCTATTTAAGTATATGTTAAAGTCTACGTTTAGCCGACCTCTGTTGAATAAGTAAGTTATCCTGTCATCTTCATACTTAAAAATGAATATCTTTTCTTTGGTTGTTGCATCACACGTGAACGGATAGAACAATTGGGTATTCTACAAATTTTTATTTTTTCTTTCATATCAATATTTTTATTTCCAGAAACAGAAATATGAAAGAATTTTTGTAATCCGTTCAAAAATAAATAAGTTATAAGCCTTTGAAATTCGGTGGAAGGGGAAACTGTCAAAAAACAAGAAAGGGATGCACTGTGTGAGCTGTGACGTCACTGCCACTCGGTTTCGTGCGTACAAAAGGGATAGCAAGACGTCCCCACCGCGCTCCCACTTTTCTTTTAGAGAAAACTTTAAAATCGAATTACTGCCTTAATTAACCACTAATTTTGTTGTTGTTTTCAGAATCGGTTACTTTTTAGTGTATATTTTGTTTAGTATAACAATATTAACCAAGTATAATTACAGTCAAGTAGCCTATTTCGCTTATTATTGTTTTTTTTTGTTGTATAACCATGAGAATAAACAGGAAATACTCTGTAGCTTTATTTTCAGAGTTAAAAGTTCCTTCCTCAATGATTTTCGTACACGCAAAGTATCCAGCCTAAGTGCACGAACTCTTGAAGGAGAATTTAGTAAAGATCTCTGTTATGATATGGTATTATGATCACCACCACTTATGTTTGTACACAATAACTGTCATCTCAAAGCAACAACAAAACTTCATACAAATCGATTGTACTCTGTTCTCTAAGCGTCTTAACTTAAAAATAAAACAAGTCGGATTATCGTCTTTATTTGTACAAACAAACACAAAGAGAAAGTAAAAGGTTTTTTGTTATAAAAGTGCGATGTAGCGTGTTTTTCGCCAGTCCGAACGGACGTTTTGGTTCGTACGTTTTCACTTGTGAATAAACTACAAAAGATTTTGTTGACTAAGTGAACGTTCTTAGGCTTAGGAGGCAAGGTATAAGATAAAGCGGGAGGGAAACCACTTGGGACTGATTAGTTCATTGTTTAAATGTGAATCAAAGTCTGCTCATCTCGCCGATTCGATTATTTATAAACGAAGCCAAGATGGACAGTTGTTTTCTTAAATATAGGTGGTTTGGTGTTACAAGGGACTCTAAAATTGAGTTTTTGGTTTCTATATTTATTTTTATTTACCTAGTTCATGACACAGTAAATCATATTTAATATATTTAACTCACATATTTATTTAACATTTATTTTTCAAAATAGTTTTGCGCTGTGAACTAAATAGTCAATCATGATTGTCTAGGAACTACCTTATTAAAGAATACTTTTTCCTTGAATACATTAAAATGGGACATTAGATTACCATTAGATTCATTAAAAGAAATAAGAACTTATCAATTTATTTTCAAAAAAAAAAAGAACACCTTTTTCAACTTAGTCTTTGTACTGCATACAAAGAGTTGTTGTCACTTGGACCAAACATCATAATCTCTCAACCCGGCACTAATTGGGCCCCACCCGCCCCGCTCCCCGCTCCCCGCTCGCACTCACCACCCACATCGCACATAATTGTCGGTATTGCCAACTGTCAACGATGTCTTTAAGATTGAGATAGTTTGGGACTTGTGAAAAAATACATGTGTTTTTATGTTATTAGTCTTGCTTGCAGCTTAGTCCTCCATTCTCTAACCCAGTTAAATTCGATAACCCAGTTGTACATTAAGTTATACAACTTTTTTATAAAATCAAACTATTTATATACGTTTAATTTTTTTTTTCAGTTTTGCTCTTACTTTCGTATTTAGCAAGTAACAAGTAAAATTTATTTAATAAAGTTGTTTAATCAAACAAGTATAAAGTCAAGTCAGTAGTTAAGTCAAGTCAAGTCATAATCAAGTCGAGTCAGAAGATTCAGGCTAAGTGAAGTTGTAGAAATACTGCACTTAGCTATTTCCAGGAGCTTTTGACAACAAGCAAGGATATCACATAAATCGAACACTGTATCACTTCCCAACACTCACGCTTGTTATCGAACACTTTGCGAATAATAATCCACCATTATTAAGCACAAACACAAAAAAAAACACAAATTTTGGAAAATAAAATACACCGCCGACACTGCTTTGACAGCTTCCCGCCAAAAGCCTAATTAATTTATTACTTTCACCTATCGTTTCAAACCATCGTGTTTAAACACTTTACAGCGTTTATGGTCGCAGGTAGACTAAGTTAACATTCTGTGTTAGTAATTTTGTATTCAAGATTCAGATATTTGTAAACTTCATTACGGCCCTGTGGCAGATGCCATCTGAAGTATGGAATCATCTTTCTTAGGCGGATATGACACCAGGGTACACAGGGTCGACTCTTTAGGCAGCCATACTTACTTTTGTCCCTCAACACCACCTTTTGATTGACTGGTTAAAAAAGCCTTTGGATTTACATTCTTTATAAAAAAATAATTATAAGCGTATCCCAATTACTGCTGATTGACATAAAAGCAATTCCTTATATGTGAGCCATTTTACGTATTTCCATAGAAAAATGTCTAACTGCAGAATTGCATGCAATGAATTGTTCGTTATTCACTTTATGAACTACTAGCAACCCGCCCCGACTTCGCTTAGGCCTATAACCTTCCTAGATAAATAGGCTATCAAACACTGAAAGAATTTTGCAAATCGGATCAGTAGTTCCTAAGATTACCGCGTTCAAACAAACAAACAAACTCTTTAGCTTTATAATATTAGTATAGATATAAATGTGGCCATTTTAGGATTTGCAATGTCATTCATATTATGATCATATTATGATTCGCGCAAAGTGGCGATTTTAGACCCGCTGATAAGAACAAAGATCTCGCAGGAATTGAGCTTATGACTTCCGGATTTCCAGCCAAGCGCCTTAACTAATAGACCACAGATACTACAAAGCGTACTGCAAAATATCCAAATTTTTTCTCAAAGTTACCACCCGCACCAAAATATCATATTAACGCATATTCACGCTACTTTTAACTTGTTAATATTTATTAATCGCACACGCGCTAACTATGCGACAGTCGCCGTCAAGTCGCCGACAAAGACCGTTTTTGTCGGCGTCGTCTAATGGGGTTCCGCACCAATGGTGATGAGGCATCGAAGCAAATATTTTTGTTAAATGCTGCGCGGTAGGTAGTTACTGCTCGTTGGTGTTTTTGAATGTAAGTATTCAATTCCACTGCTGCACAAAATTCTCTCAGTTTAGTTAAAATAAGTACTAAAGTTTTATTACGGATAGGTATTATCTTAGTTAACAATTCTCTTTCCGCAAAATTGATTACAGTTTACGATGTTCCAATAAGCTTATTCTATGTATTCCTCTGTTTTTTTTATTTTCCTATTCTAAATCTTTCTCTGTCAGAGCGTGCAAACTGCGGAACTCCCTCCCTTGTGACATTATTATTGTTTATAAGTTTGACAGTATTATAAGTTTATTTTTATGTAGGTAAGTATTTATGTAGCATATTATTATGTAGTTTATGTCATTATAAGTATTTTTAAGATATATTTATATTGGTATATACCAAAAAGAGTTTTGTTTTGATTGCACAACTTCTACCCCCTGTCTTTTTTAAACTGTATTCCTGTAACGTCCTTGTTGACTGGAAGATCGATTTGAGATAAGTACGCCGTTGCATTTACTGTTATGCTATATTCTGTGCAATAAAGTTATTACAAACAAACAAACAAAAGGTATATTGGACTGGTCGTCATAATTGGTATATTCTATCTCGAGCTCCTATGTGCTTCGAAAGGCACGTTAATACTTTGATTCCGGTTGATAGACGTCAGTCATTAGTCTGTGTCTAATGCCTTTAGGAATACTGAAAAAAGCTGTCAGTGTTGGCCACTAACACACCTCAAGGCATTTTCCTGTTGGTTGGTTTGCCTGTAAAAAAAGGTTACTGAGGTCAATCGCTCCATTGTGACAACTAGTGCCACCAAACTAAGGACCATCATCATCATCATCAGCACACGCTAGGGAGCATAGAGTAGGCTCCGTAACACAAACACAACTAGGAGAACACGCTTGTACGAGCGAACACCCCGTCTTCTTTTGCTTTCGCACCAATTTTTCATATCAATTTTGATGTTTTTTCGAATTTTATACTTTAGCTTTATGAAACCCTTGTGTCTAATAAAGATTTACGATATATGTACGTAAACCACATTGACTTTCGTAAAAGTAAGTGTAACATCACACACAACCGTCATTTATGGAATGGCCTGACCAGACCTAACCATAGACCACAATCTATTCTCATCTATAGTGTAAGATTGTTAAATGAAGAGAATAAATAATTTGCTAATAATTGTGCTTCAACCTTATAACGAGGTTCTTACCATACTTCACCACATTGGTGGCCGAAATAGTATTTCATTTCAAAAATATCATTTCTCATTCTTGACAAATTACCGAAATATTCTAAGACACACGGCATAACCCCTCAATCACCGACCGTAAAGAGAGGAAGCGTAGAATAAATAATATTACCAACATAATATAAGGAACATCCAATAAATAAATAATAATAATAAATCATTTATTTTCAGATTAAACATCCATTTAACGAGACAGGAACTAAATAATAATTAAATTAATTTCCAAAAATTACAAATTTACACAAAAATATAAAATTTTAAATGTTAACTATTACAAACGTCAAATACAAAGTAGTAGGACCCCACCACACCAAGACATCAGACTACACTCGGCACACCAATGTGTGTAGTAAGCGAATCCAACGTCCCAGTAACGGGGAGTCCCACCGGTCCACTAACGCGTTTAGGATTCTGTTGGGGCTGGAACGCAAGCGGGACAGCAGCGACGAACTTCTCTTTCTAATAATCGCGTAAAAGTCATCTACTCGGGCATCTGCGAACATTCCCGAAGCGCTGCAGAACCGCGGCAGCCGCAACATCACCCTAAACGCATTGTTATACTGGATTCGCAGGGCGTCATATGCCCGCCGCGTATAATTGACCCAAAGACTGCACGTGTAAAAGGACTGACAGAAAGCCTGGAAAAGTGTCACTTTCACCTTGTCAGTACAACGTGCAAATCTTCGAGCCAACATATTGCACCGGACAGACAAAGCCCTACGCTCCCTCTCGATGTCCAAGTTGTCATTGAGACTACCGGAGATCCAGTGACCCAGATACTTAAATTCAGTAACTCAGGAGCACCATATCGTCTGCATAGCATATATTATTAATACAAACTCCACCAATGTGACAACCGATTCCGGTCCTCCTGAGTTCCTCGATAAGACCATTAATGTACAAATTAAAAAGTCGTGGTGAGCTTACGCCACCCTGTCGCACCCCGCATTACAACCTGTATACATCCGACTGGACCCCTGCCCAGCGCACGCAGTTAGTCTGACTACTGTACCAAAGCTTAAGCAATGATATACATTCTGCTGGCACGCTTGATTCGTTTTTTAATGTTTCCCATAGTGTCGTATTGCACCAAATCGAAAGCTCTAGAATAATCTAAATAACATGCATAGACAGGCGTCCTTCGGGATGTGTAGTATTGGACAGTTTCCTTGAGACAGAAACTACGCTTGCTAGCATGCTAGTCGCGTCTCACTGCAAAAACTAGCGAGCTTATCTGACTGAGTGCATCCACTGTCCGCTGTTTCCACGTGAGGCCAATTTTACCAAAATTAAACCACGAATAACTCTTAAGTGATTACAAACTGAATCCCGCCATTAACAATGGAATTTTATTTGTTTTACATTTCTGCCAGCCTATTTAAGCAAGAGTGCTATGTGATCTCTAAAATAGTCATAATGGTCGTGGTTGGTCGTCTTGGTATTAAAGATAAAATTTGTGCGACTTAGCCTCTTTATCTTCTGTAGGTAATATTATTAGTGGAGGAAGTGAGCATTGCTCGCGTGCGCATACGCACATCCGCGACAAATTGTTGACGTTGCCACCCACTGTTGCCGGGAGCGTGTAGTCGTTAGAAAAAATAATTGTTCTACAAGAATGTTGACTTTTAAGGCATAATGTGGATGTAAGTTACGTTTGTAATATAGAGAGGAGAAGAAAATCTATTTAATAATGCGTAAAGCGATGATGCTGTTGGCACTTGATGTTGCTGGCTACGTTGCAGGAGCTCTATTTTTGAAATACACGACTCATATGACGAATGAAATGACTCGCCGATTATAACAAATGAAAATTATTCTATATCGAACGAAAATTTTTTGACTCACCGATTTTGCGTTAGTCACACTTTTATAAAATAGCACTCCAGGTCTTTGTGATTCCATTTATGATTCCACACCTAACAATTTTAGCCTGACAAAATTTCAGTTCAAGCAGAGATGGGAAAAATAACTCTCTGAATATTTCAAACAAATAGGAAAAGTTTTGTAACAAAAAGGAAATGTTTTATAACTCATATATTTTTTTCTATATCCTTTAAATCACTGATTACAGAATTTGTGCCTTGATCAATTTACAATCACACAGACTTAACAATTTACGAAGACATAGTTAACTCCGCCGTTCCGTATTTTTTGAAAGTAGGTATATCCTTTGTTTTCTAAACTGTAGGCCCCAATGCTGGGCATTAGTCTCCCCGCTCTTCTTACGTACTTTGTTTGCTATAAAAAAAAATACAATTCTTTGCTAGTCAAGGAACATATCCAGAGTAGGTACTTTCAACAAATAAGTATAAAAATTCATATTTTAATTACAGTTCGTATTTCTCTAAATATAAATTAAAATTTGACTAAAATGAAAGGGCACGTCCCTTTGAACTCACACTACGTTAACATGCTCATTAACACCTAAAGACAATTAAAGCAGCGTAGATTAATGATCTCAAATATTTTCCCAGTAGGGGGCGCGACAGAGCACGCCACGAAACGGTGAAACGGAACGGCATTAAGTGCATTTCCCTAATCTGTCCGAGTGAAATGGAACGTAAAATATTTAAGAATTCGCCCTGTGATCTGACCGTTAATAGACTCGTCAAGTATCAAATTAGGAAAATTGAAATTTATCACGGATATTTTTATTTTTATCTTTTTTTTATTTCAACAGTTATTGCTATGTGAAGGGACAGTAGAGTCGTGTCAACAGATCAACGTAGTTTTAGTCTACATATATTACAGCTACAAACAAGGTACAAACGTACAAATATAACACTTCCTATACTGAGAAGTTGCTTACAAACAATCAATCAATTCAAAATTCAAATCAAAAGCCCACTTTAAATAAAAATCACAGATACAAAACGTCAACATTTTGCCGCCAATTCGACTTGACATTTGCACATCCATCAAAAGTCAAACTCTTCAGGCAAAGACAACCGCCACAATACTTCCACTACAATCGAATATCCTTCTATTCCTGCAGCACATGTCAACATTTCCGCGAAAAAGACAAAAGCAAGGAAACCGTTCAGTAGTGCAACTCAATTTTTTTTCAACCATAGTGCAACTTTTTTTTTTCTTGGCACCAGTCAATGCACGCGCAACCTTGCATAATGGAAGTTGTTAGTTCAACATGGACTCTTTAATTTGGGCAACACAGGGGGCACCGTAAATCATTGCGTATAATTGGATGCAAAGGTGCTCGTTTTGTTGTAGCTCTGATACAATTCACATCTTTATGTATTGCTAGTACCTTGCCCCAATAATATTGACTAGGTAAGTAATAACACGTTGTTGTATTTTATTCACGATGCACTATGCTTTAAATAGATTATAAAATAAAATCTATCGAACAACGTCCCTCGTGCATCGGCCTTCCAAACATTAAATGAACTTATTATCCTTGATAATTTCATTGACAGCGTTAAAATTACAATCAGAATTATATACGTCAAAAGAAAAGAATGTATAAATATTGAAATAAATCTTGTGAAAAGGCAAATTCCATACGCTCTTTTTAACACTAAAACGCCGTAACGGACCAAGCTTAGTAGGTGGGGCAGCCTTACTGCGACATAACCGCCCAATTCGGCAACTTTCAATCGAAAACAACCATAATCGGTCCTTTTATTCTCTGAAAGAGAGCCCACCATGGCTGTAATCCTGTATGTTTTACTGGATTCTCTCACTTCACTGATGTTTTATAATATCCGTTTGATTTCACCGCCGTCGGACGCTGCATGCACCTATATAAACATTAATGTTGTCGGCAAATATTATTGTAATTATATCTACGGAATTATTTTTCTGATCAAAGGGACAGATGCAGTTACGTGACTTTGAGCGGTATTAGATACTCAAATGTTCGAGTTTTAAGACATAATGGCAAGCGGCTATGCGGTTAATAAAAGAAAAACAACAAAAGAAAGTTCATCTAGAAGTTAGTTTATTAGGTTAGTTTGTGATGTTGGTGTTTGTTAGGTAGTTGTATAGCAGGTACTAACCTTACTAACCCCCTTTACCAAACTTTCTTGTACACTAACACACTCTGTATCTAAACGTTTCTCGGCTCCTACATTTCCTACTCTTCCTCCACCTTTTACTTATTTGTTGATTATGTGATTGGTCTTTGATGAGTAATATCAAGTCAGTAATTACTTTATTTCGATCAGATGGAAAATCTATAAACAATTTTTTTTTTTACTCTTTACTTAATTTTTTTATTAAGTATTTTTTTTAATTTGCTAATTTAAAGCTAGGCAAATTCTGAAAGTGTAATTTTGAAATGCATAAAATCCAATCCAATCAATGAACTCCTTTTTGACGTCGGTCATAAATAAATAAGTAAAGATGTTTGAGCAAAAGCACCAGGCGCCGCTACCACCTTACGCAAATTCCTCTTTACAAAAACTAGCCGTAAAAAAACTGGGTCGATTAAATTAAAACACTAATTTACCGGCGATAAGGATAAACATCAGCGCTGGGTGTTTTGCTGGGGCCGCCAAAAAATAGAACCACCCATGAGAGATGTTAAGCAAAAAATAAAAACTTCAAAATTAATTTGGTTCCGTCTGTTGATAAAAGATAGGATTCTGAGTTCAGTGTGCATATTAGTGTTGTAACGTTTGTTGTAATTGTAGATTGTAAGACGTTTTAAACGGTAAGAAAAATGAAACAAATGACTGACGGTTCGCCAAATCTAAATGATATAGCAACTTTTAAAAGTTAATTTGGCTAGATGGCCAGACAATTTCTGAAGGTGTTTTTGCGGCCTTATTATTTCTCCTCTAGTTTTTTTATAAATTTCGTTTTTTAGTGTATCATTTAGCTCAAAAATATTCAGATTGTGTGTAAGTCGCAAATTAATCTTAAACTTAGAGAAAAACTAAGTTTAAAAACACTATACCACTCGTGATCTTGTAACTTTATCGATAAAACAAGTAAATTGGATCCTGATTAAGTGATAAATATCTGTCATTTTCATTAACGAGTAGGTATCTGTATCTAGATACCATCAAAAATGCGAATTTATCGCTTTTGCAATACTTTCCAGCAACCTATCTCTACATTACATTTAGTTGTAGACCTTAGTCTTTAAAAGGTTTCAATGTTACAGGAAAGATCTCTAAAAAATCTATCAAAGCTGCCTGCGACACTTAGCAAAACGATATGGCCTGTCTTATCTCCACCCTTGCGGGCTGGGTGGCATCCCGCTTTTTAACTATTTGCCATAAATCGCCTTTTTTAAGAGACATCACACACACAAGAGACATGTATCCATTGATACACATGGTCGTAAGCGGCTAGTTTGTTTGAAATTTCGTTATGTGAATGTTGACGTGAGGTAGTTTCAGACATCATCATCTTAGGAGGTTTCGCATTTAAGTACTTCAGCTTACGCTTCAAATCAATAAATAAACTAGCTAGTAAACATGATTCTAGATTTCATAATACTGTTTACCTACAACAAGCACTGCCGACGTAACCCTTATTACAGGGAAACCAAAACAATTTGATTCATTTATTCAAAAGGATTTGTTAGAGGCCGATATTCTCAAATATTTCAAGCTGTCGAAATCCGTGTGACAAAGTGTGAGCCTAATCCCAGATATAAGTAGATAAAGAAGTAAATTCATTCAAGGCTGATGAGTACCTGACTACTTAAGCTCATTTCAATCAATACAACTAATATATGTATCTAATAATGTAACAAAGCCCTAACAATCGATACATACATAAATTAGTAGCAGATTCATCGGATTCTTCAATAAACATAAATCACATTAGACAACCATTATTGATTTAAGAAAAGAACAAAGTCCCTAACATGCAAATGTCCGCCACATATTGTGTTCGTCATGCTTTATCGTTGATTAATGTCGGTCCAACGGAAGCCAAAATACTCGAAAAAGTCAACATAGTACCATTAGATGATTACTCGTAACACTTTGTCGGCATTTCCACGAAATTCACACAGAATAAACTAAACATTAGCGGCCGCTTTGCGAAAAACCTAGCTGAAGTCACGAACAAAAATAATAAAAACATCACAGTCAAAATATATGTTGCTATCGATGAAAAAGTTGTAAAAGAAATGACTTTGTGACATGCCGATGCCGACCACTGGCTGATCTTACGACGCGATTAACAACCCTATACCGCTAAACATAGAAAGCAAAAGAAATTACATTATTGAGATGTCCTTAATAGTTTTTCTAGTTGGAAACGGGGCGTGGCCCGTCCCAAATGGAAACATTTGCCAATATTATCATGAAAGGACAGAACAGATGAAATAATTTATTCCCCAGTGTCGCTTTGTGTCCAAAACTTGGTCCTTTTGTTGTTTTTTTTGCGTCGGCTCCTTTAGACATCTCCATTTATCCCTTTAGGTAACATAAACCGACTGGGTTTAGCTTTGAATGATTTTGATTCTTATTTATTACATCTTGAAGAATATATTTGATCTGATATCGTTGATGAATTGGATCTTTTTAAAGTTGAGGTAGAGTTGACGTGTTTAGAAGCAGTTGATGACAATAGTATTAGGTTTGTGCAAGAGCCACCGTTGACTGATGATTTACGTTAAATAAATCTTCGTAATCAGATTATGTATATTGTTGGCCGATAGTATAATGTATACGTATTTAGTTCTAATTCCTTATTTGATACGTTTGACGGCGGCGATTGAATCAAAAGGCTTGAATTTGAAAGCGATTTTTATGCGTTTAGTAATAAAATTGAATGTTTTACTAGTTATGTACTTGTAACATAATATATGTAAAAGATAATAAAAGTGAAATAATAGATTTATATATAATGTAGTAAGTAAAAACACTTTAATGCACCATAGATAATTACATACAAAAATATGTTATGTGTAACAAAGGTGTGCAATAGGCGGCACCGCTAGTGCAATCTCTTCCAGGCTACCTTTAGGATAGGAAAAATAAAAGACTTGTTATAAATAATTTCTTAATTTAGCTTGACATTATTAATTGTTATATAAATCGCACTTTAAAACTTTGCATGCTGGAAACAGTTATATGTGCGACTCAAATGTACTATAACATCTGTATACACCACACTTAAGCGAAATAAATTAATTTGATTTATAGTAATAGCTTAGTGCACAATTAGAATCTCCAATTTAGAATTTGTTATTTTACCCGCTCTTAAATTTTTAAGGCGGCAAAATCCCATCGAATTGCCAAGTAATGCCATCTTCATTACGAGTTGTCCTGCGGGACTCCCAGGACCTGGAACAAAGGGTCCCGTGGGATGGTGTTATTTGTCAACATGCTACTGGAACTTAAGAATTCGCACATCATGAATACCTCTTTGAGATTTTGTAGAGAAGGTGTTCAATGCAAAACATATTATTATTATACATTTTTGTAAATACATTTTTGTCTAGAGGCCGCCGGTTCGGCAGCTCTCGTGAGAATTTTGAAAAATCTGTTTTTAGCTGACGTCATATCTAACTATGATGACAACATGGGTTTGTCGAATTGAAGGATTCTGTATAATACATTTGTAAGCATGTTATTGCCAGTAAAATCAAATCTAGGACCTTGACTAAAACATACCCTGGGCCTTTAAGCGTCCGCTGAATAACTGGGAAACACGCTTGGTCGAAAACTAAGAATACATATTCAGTCTTCTAATCAAACCATTACATGGTTTTAGGCGCCATAGAATTTTGTAACTGTTTGTTTTAATTTTGGTAATTAATAAAATTTAAAATGAATGTAAATGAGCGAGAAAGACGATAAGGGAACACCTTCTGCTTTTTATCGACTTTTCGGTCAAATATATCGAGGAGAAGGTGTCTTGTTTAGACTATCTTTTCTTGTTAAAAACAATATAAATAGAATATCAATTTAAATCTAGACGACAAACAGTGCAGTTCCGGCAACTATAAAGTTGTAGATTTGAAAAAGTTAATAATTGACTACATGTAACTAATGCCAAAGAATGCCAAGAAAGTGCAATAAAGATTAAATAAATAAATATATGGAAGCCTCTGCCTGTCAACCATAAACATTGAATAAAATTGTGGCCAGCGAATTTTTTACACGTCATCAAACGTCAAATCCCTTGTTGGCAAGATAATGTTATTTGTTGATTAGATATGTGGTTTATAACAATAGCAATATTCTAAACAAAACTTTAACCCTGTGGATAGCAATGTTTCAATGTCAATGGAACTTTAAATAATGCGAGTATTGTTAAACACAAACCACCAACACTTCTGAATTGATACTATACATTCCTCTAGTAAAATTCTCTAGACCAGAACTAATTTCTTCCAAACCGTCACATTTCTTTGCCTCATTTCCCGCTGTTCTTTATAAAGCCAAAACTCATTATGACGCCATGATTTGTCTTAAAGGAACTACTAAAATGTTCATTGCTTTACAAAAAGCCTCGTCATCGTATCTGAACCACTTTTCTATAGCTGTAAATGTACAATCATGGGTTTACAAGTTAATTGTGAAATACCATGTCTAAACGCTTCGTATGGGGTCGAGACAATGCCTAAAACCACGACAGTGTAAACAATCGAGTTATTTATTGTTTTACAGCAGCCATATAACTTCGTCACTCGAGAAAGAACCAATAATTTTGAAAATGCACCCGCAATAAAACCATAATGGACAGTGGGACGAGCGCGCGGAGGACCAAACAAAAAGAGCAACGTGAATAGATTTGGCACGCTCGACGCGGTATGGCGGTCGATTGAATTGAATCGGCTTTATTCGACGTGATGAATGTGCGGAAGTCACATCTAAATCCCTAATAATATCGATAAACACCGGTCCCCTATTTAAATGAATGTTTAGCAACATTATCGCGGCCATTTTAGGAAAGCTGCGCGAGATTCGATTGTGCAAACATCGTGGATTAGAGACATGTTTGCTAAACTTATTTGTTCATTTGACTGTGACGTATTGGTAGATGATGCTGTGAAATTGTCATCTGAATGTCTAATAAAATACTGGCGCGGATAATAGATTTTTCAATCCTGCCTGTATATTTTTTTATAATTTGCATAACATGTATGTATATTATATTGAACCAAAATAAATAAATCTGTATGAATAATTTTGTTGTTTTTAGATGACAAAATAATAAATTATTTTTTTAATTAATAATATATTAACGAACATATAAATATATAAAAAATGTTGTTAAATATTTATTGATGAATCAGAAAAAGTTCTATGCTAATGTGCGCACCTCAAGACACTCACTTAAACTATTTGAGGCAAGGCATAGCGAGCAAAGCAAAGCGAGCTGATGATAAAAATATTAATATGATAGAGTACAATATCTAGAAAGTTATAGTATAGTAATCTTAGGAAGAGAACAATATTTTCCTGTAAATGATTTCATCTAATTTTCTTTAACAGTGTAAATAGAATTGAATAGTTGTCTTATTTGAAAATCATAGTCTATACATAAATATGTAACGATATTACATAAATAACTAACTATAACAACGTTAATATTTTATAAAAATTATAACGGTACGCGCCGGCCAATCAAGCCCTAGTCAACGATCTCGTTGCACAGCTCCCTCAAGTCGACATATTCAATGCAAATTTAAATTGTTTAATATCTGCATGTACCCGATTTTTGTAAATTACCAACTAATTGTACCTATTTAACTCCTTATACCCTTGAGAAACTGTAAGTGTAGTGAGTAGCTGTGAATAAATAAATAACATCTCGAATGGTTGCTTGCATTTTTTCAATAAAAGATTAACGACATCTAACAATATGGAACTATAACGCAGATGTCTGAACATTATACACGCCGCCGTTTACCACAATAACCACTGCAATAACAAACACATCTACATGATAAATGATAATATTTTATGGCATTCGCCCTCTACATACGACGCTTATGTCTTCATTTTTGCAAACATTGTTGTTTTTTTGATCTACTAAAATATTTCTTACGCCTTCGGAACAATGTTCAAAATAGGGTGAGGTTTTAATCGTCCGTTAGAAATAGTGCTTAGGGTGTACAAATCGCATTGATGCTGTTCAATCGTACGAAACAAATTGTCGATATGCGAAATCATTAACGCGTTTTTTTTTCCGTGGTGAGAGTACCGTGGCCCACTGTGTGGCTAGCTTTCAGATGTATTCATGTGTGGAATGCCGTCTTGACATAGACTTGTAAATTTTAGAATAAAATGTTAAATTGTCTTTGAAATCAGTTTCTTCCCATTATGATGCTCTTATTATTTTATAATCGACAACTAGATTGCAATTGTTTAGGATAGAGAAGGAAGACCACAGATGAAGAACTGTGGTAAAGACAGATGGAGACTTAGAAACGCGATAATGATTATGAATGCTTCTTACTTCAATCTCCCTGTAATTTATTCGGAAACGCCATTTTATTAATTACTAGCTATTTCCCGCAGCTCCGCCTGCGTCAAAAAGTAGTCTATATTTACCCCGGGTCTTCAACTACATTCATACAAAATTTTCATCAAAATCCGTTCAGTGGTTCGGCCGTGAAAGCGTAACAGACAGACAGACAGACTTTCGCATTTATAATATTAGTAAGGAAGTAAGGATATAATATTAGTAAGGATAACAATAAACTTTTTTAGAAGAAAGATAGAAGACAAAGTTATAAGTACATAGGCAAGCAGCCCGTCTCGACTTCGTCCTAGCTTATAGCCTTCCTCGATAAATAGGCTATCCAACACTGAAATAATTTTTCAAATCGGACAAGTAGTTCCTGAGATAAGCGCGTTCAAACAAACAAACAAGCTCTTCAGCTTTTTTTATTTTAGTATGGAGAAAGCTAATAAAATCGATATAGTCTCAAATGCTGGCAGTCTATTCTACACGGTAACGCCTTATGAAAACAGTAAAGATCTAATATGGATTTCAAATTTTTCGCGATTATTATACATGAAATTAACCTATTTTTAGAATTTGAAAAATTTGCTTTAGAAAAACCTTTCCTTCGGTTTTTTCGATATATTAATAGGATTTTCACTTTACCGAACCTAGAGTGTGCTGTAGTACTTTTAGACGAGGAAATGTCTTCGCTGCAAGGGTGCAGGTGACTGCAGGAGACACTTAACTGTTTCCTAGTAGCGGCCGCTAAATCACTATTTTCACACATCAACTGGACTTCATATAGCACAATTTGAGAAAAATAATGATGCGACGCAAAAAGCAGCTTTTGGGTAAAATGATTCAGAAGAAATGAAGGGAGCTGACGGGAAGCTTCAGCCAGCCTCGGATTCGCTGTCTCCTTCCATCAAGCCAAAATGGCTCAGGTGTAAAGAGAACAGCGAGATAGCCATCAAAATGCATTTCGGAAATCAAACTAACTTTTTAAGATATCCCATTTGATGGCCAGTACATTGATAGAGGTACTTATTACATTTGCGTTATTAAAAACCGCCCAACCAATGGGTTTTACGGCCACGGATACAAATCCTTTATAGCCCTTCTTAATTTTTCTATCTTCTTCAGTCCTACAGTGTGGTTTCGTCAAGTCTTAGTCAAGTCTAAAAGTCTAGTTGGTAGTCAAGTCTAGTCAGAAGAATCAGGCTAAATGAAGTGGTAGAAAAACTGCACTTAGCATGAAAATCACATAAATCGAACACTTTGCGAATAATAATCCACCATTATTATGAACAAACACTAAAAAAAACAAATATTGGAAAATTAAAAACAGCGCCGATACTGCTCTTCACAGCTTCCCGCCAAAAGTCCATTTTAATTGTTTAAAGTCTACGGTTTGAGCATAGTGTTGGTGCTAAAAGAAAAAAAAATGTTTATGGTCACTTATCTCTGGTTTAAAATGTAATGGATTATAAATGTGTTGAGTATTGTTTTATTGAGTTTGGTGACCAGACGTTATTTATAACATCAATACCTATTTATATTTACAACTTAATTGTTCTACCATGACTTTGAGATAAAAGAATTCGAATTTAATAAACTTTTTTTTTCTTTACTCTGTGATCTACATCTCAAGCCAAATCCAACAATCACTTTTGAAAATCCTTTGAGAAAATTTTTTAAAGGAAAATATAAATATTATTATATAAAACTATAGAGATTTACCAACATCTTTTTTTTACATTGGTTAAAATAACCTGAATACTGTAACCTCACAATAGTGGTAATTCGAATCCATTAGAAATAAAATATAACATTTCAATCAAATGCTTTCCCACCATTCAGAATCAAAAACACGATCAAACCCCATCATCAAATTCAACCTTTTCATCAATAGATTTAAAGGTTAATTTTCTTTGCGTTCTCTGTTTTTCTCTGAACTCACCCTGAGTTAGGGTTTTTGGACACAATAGAGATCCCCTATGGAGGATATCGGGGCAATATTGATAGATAATATTGTTAGTTCCGTGTTTACAAATTCATGAAATTGTCACATCTGCTAGTTCAATAAATTCTTCAACTTGGGGTGATTTGACGGTTTATTTGTTAAGAACATAAGTAGTTTATAATCTGATGGCACAAACATGGATTGAGATGTTGTAGGAAGGCTAGCTAGGGAGATACTTAGGGCTCTAACTTTTCACCAGAGTTTCAAGGTGGAAAACGACCTATTAGCATTTTCACACATTCAGAATTAGATAATTTATTTGCAGAATACATATGCATTACAATAGATGTTACAAATATGTGCAAGGATAGAGTGTTTGTCGTGGCTAGATCGTAAATTCATATTATGAAACGCAACTATTTCATAATATGGCCAAAGCAGAATCGACCATCTTGCTTTATATAGTAAGAAAAATAAATGCCACATTTAAGGCCTTATTAATTCTGTCAAGAGCTTTTTAACTACAAGGATGTAATAATTGAAAAAATAAATACTCTTCTTTTTCAAACTTCAAAAGACATTTAGCTATAAACAAAGGACAAAGCATAGAAAGCGTCCGAAAATTTTATACTAAAAAACATCTAAATTTCAAGCTACCGTCTACAATAACCACCCGATGTTGCTTTAAATATGTTTTTTTTTCAACACTCCACGTTTTTACGGTAATCAGTAGTCTATGGACCATAAACAGTAGTGGATTCTATAGATAACAAAACTGCACGGAGCAAGGAAATAATGCCGGCGTTACATCCGTGAAATTCATTAAAATCAGGACTCCCAAGTAGCGATTGTTTGTGGCACAATGCTGTGGAATGTTATTGTTTGTTGTTAAACAAATCATGTACTAAATTTTCAACCTAGGGTATTGTTGAGAAAATAACTTATATTTTTAAATTGGCATTTTGTAAACTAAATGATGACAGATTCGCAAAAATGAAATAAGATGCTTTGATTTAAAAAATGAAAAAATGACTTACTTCCTAGTTGGTCGTCACATAAATCGATAAAACTGTGAATAAATTAATTCATCTTTTATTCAACAGAATTTTTTTCAACAAATTTGCAAATGTCAATTTATGTTCTGTAAACTATGGTTAACTTAAGTATAGTTTAAAATATCTCTACCATTCAGTTATTTTTTTACTTCAAAAGTTTATGTACGTCACTCGGAAAAAATATCTTAATTTTGTTACATTATTTAACGCTGTTGAATTAATGTCAGGTAAAAAATAATGATAGTAGAGCAACGAAGATGTCTGCTGCATCTTCGTTTGTCAAAATTAAACATGAAAATCTGAACAGTATAAGCTGTCTTCTACAACTAGGTAAATTACGTAAACATATTAAATTGTGCCCAATATTACAAATACCAATACCTAAATCATCATCAAACAATAAACCAACAGTCGATGTAACAATAGAGTTTCAAAACTAGCGACAATATTTCTTGAGCAACTAACGCCATCTATACGAGACGCGATCATTCATCGGCGGAGACAAAGACGCAATGCACGACAGTAAATTGCAGCTTAAAAAATTGCTTCTTTAAATCAAAAATTTGCTACGGATCGTCACAGGCTTCCGTAGCTTTCTATGTAATTAATTAGCTTTACATGAGCTACTGACAATGGTCCTTCTTTGTCTTGCTTTTATTTCCATTTACGACTCTCGTTTATGAGTTTTTGGGTCACATCTTGGGCACTGTTTTATTTTAACAATACACTACAATAGTAACATTACCGTAACAATAGCATTATAGTCTTGGTGGTCGAAAAAACAATCTGCCTTGTGATGTTGTTACTATGATATATTTCAACTTAGAATATATTTCTAGACTCTTGTCTGTTAAATTTTCCATGCAGCCTTATTCTTTTCTCATTTAACTTTATTCCTTGATTAACTACTAATTATCAATCGATAACCTAGTAAAGCTTACGAACAGGATAAGGCCTAATAATGCCCTTAAACCCGCAACGAGGCTGACATAAATCGTACGTTCACACGATATCAATTAAATTGTCGCTCTGTCTCCGAAAACATCGGCAGCGATTACAAGCCGCGTAGCAATCAACGTGGCACATATATCAAGTGGTAATGAGTCGCCGCGTGTGACCGCAACTTTATTATCGCGCGATTTGTTGCCTCGCGACACGACACACCCCAGGTGTGAAACCAGCTTTAAATTTGCGAATCAAATAATCGAGAATAGCGCATTTTCGTCTTTAAAATATAGTTGCATACGAATCGATAACGCTGATGAAACGTTTTGCGAAATGCAGCCATTATTTGACAGTGAAATAATTGGTATTGGAGTTTTATTGAGATACGTGTTTTATTACCGACATTGTTAAGAAAATATTTTAGAAATTTTTAATTGCATACAATCATGTTGAATTAATCAGTAGTTACATTGTGCTTGGGGCCACAGTTTCGGACATTTCCTTCTATAATTTACCTTCGTTAAAACTACTTCAAACCTAAAGAATTGAGACAGCTCGTGGGTATGAATCTATAAATATTATTATAGTAAATCGTTTCTTTTATTAGAGCAAAACAAAGCCACGAATTCGTTGTAATACATCGTCGAGCGACACGCGATCAATCATATCGTTATAATATTTAAAAGTCGTCGAAAAAACAATGGCGACCACGCAACGGGCCTTCACGTATTTGGGCAGAAACAAAAACATCTGCCTAACCGTATTAGCGCGCATTCAAATTCAAATCAGTAGCCGCACACATTTATTTTGAATTTCGAACGAGTATAGACAAAGGTGAGACAATATGGCCGTTGGAGCAACAGTAAATCTCTGGAACAGTGGCGCCACGGAAACGCGCGCTCATCTGTCAAAATTAAAAGACATTTGTAAAGCAAAGACAACTGTGAACGAACAGCCTGGCTGTGCTTTCTAGCATACTCACTCATTGTATGTATCGTTATTACCAATCCTTTTAGATATAAAACATGAAGAAAGAAAATTCTTTACAAAAACAAGAGTCAGCGTCTAGTCAGTACCCAGCAGATTATAGAGATCTCTCCCGATTGTGTTTTATTTTATTTAATTTTATTTATTGGCACACTATACAGTTTTACACAACAAAACATGACTTAATAAATATTACATGGGTTCATAGGCTAGTTGGAAAACCAAGAGATTAGCGCGCATAGCATGTTTAACTTTAGCGCTTGACAAAACTATAAATACATATAAATGAGAACACTACAAATGAGTTGAAATTTATATCAAACGGTGGAAACATGTATATGTGTAAACACAGGACAGCATGTATATGTGTATACTATTAACGTTAGGACAAGATTTGCATTAGGTATAAGTAGTAATAAGTAATATGTACCTAATGCAAATCAATTATTTACCGTTAATCAATAATCAATAATTTATCGTTTGGTCTACTACACTATTATGATTTATTAAATAGTAATGCAGATAGACACTTTGTAATTAGGAAATCAGTAAGTAAACAGAAGAAAATTAGAGTAGGTAATAATTGAAAAAAGTTTGCAAATTGATCAACTTTGTCAAAATCTAAACTCTTTTCGAGCGTTGATGTAGCTGCGTGTCGTCAATAGACACACTCTCTGTGCTTTTTCTCTTTTAATTATCTCAATGTCCATTACCATTTTTGTTGGTAGAATGTTTTCGAAACGCATTTTTCTAACCACGAAGTAAGTATGCAGTTAATGTATTTTAGAAAACTGTCATCATTGTGTCACTAATGCCCTATAATTAAAAAAGTTTTAACAGAAATACAGTAAACGTATTTGCCATCGCATATTTTCTAGTCGGTAAACAATTTTTTTTTTAATTTTCTAAATGTCTTTAGTTGATAACTAAACAGAATATTGTGTGATTTAAATAGGTAGGTATTATATATACCTACGTACATTTAATTTACATGAGTATAAATGTTATTGTAGTTATGGCGAAAAGCCGAAGTAAAAAGGCGGTTCCGAATAACTCTGACCAGGTTGTACAGGGTCGAGTTACCATGAAATCCACTCGATATGAATCAACGTAAAATAAAACAATTAACAACTCACTATTTTGGATGTATTTAGGTAGGTACTCGTATCTCAAAGATAATTTTGACATTTCGCTTTTCAAACCAAAAATGTTAACTTCACGTCCGTAAACAATTGATATGACATGTTTCCGCTTCTTGGTTGGGGCTTGATAAATATTAAAAATATAACCGTTGTGGACACAAACTGTCTATCAGCGAGCGATTCGTCATTTCGATAAACATCGATGCTCTATGATCGATTGTGCCACTAGTTGATATAAAATTGTATTTTTATTTCTGGCAATAATCGTGCACATTTTTTTTTTTTACACATTTTAAGCTTTAAATTGATTATTAGTTGTAAGGCATCACAATGTGAAGTACGTCAAGGCATGAAGAAATTTAAAAACAATATTTGCAATGCGAATTCCTTCAGTTTTTGATACGTTTACTTTCTCTTTTAATTGCTTCGAGTAGCTCTGCCTTGGTCTACCAGGATCAATTGATCAATCGCTAATAATCTACAAGAATGGAATACCTACTAGACAAGAGCCTAGCTTTTTAAAAGATGATACAATACAATACAATATAAAATATATTTATTACCCACATACAGTAACAAATAATATAACATTTACTAAGACTTCAACATAATATGAGCAAGGCGGACTTATTGCTAGGCAATCTCTTCCAGTCAACCCTTACGAGGTAAAAGAGAAACAGCTAAGTTAGGGTGGGTACAGCAACAGATATAGTTAAAAATTATAAACGTACACAAATATTGCTTATAAAATAAACATACATAAATAACTTACGTAACATTCATACATGTATGAATGTCTAAGCGAAAATAACAGCAGTATCAAAGTGAGAGGTAGTATTTGTCTCTTGAAACTGGTTATAGTCTGAGCAGTGCGAATATCTTCAGGCAAAGCATTCCAGAGACGTGCTGCTTGTACAGTGAAAGATTTAGAGTATGCAGCAGAAGTATGAGTTGGAGTTTTAAGGCGAAGGGCGTTGATACTACGAGCAGGTCGCTGGTCATCTTGAAGGAGAAATTGATGATGATTTGCATTACCGGATATTCCCCTACAAGTTTCCTATCAGTTTTCGATCCACAGTAGCGGGGCTGAACATAATAAAAAAATGATAAAATTCAGCCAGTATTGGGTATTAGGGAAATTCTAATTACGAATAAAGATTTTTTTTTAAATGTTGATTAATTCTCAGCGACGTACAAAATTTAAGACAAATCAGCAAATAATCATTTCTAGGAAAATAAATAGATAGTATGTCTACTATTTGTTTTTCAGTTAAAATATGTATATAACTTCACTCTAAGATGACGAAGCCGTTGGAAATAAGAAAATTATGGAAAGGGCATGTTGTCATATAGGAATTTAATTATTTTTATTTTTTATAATGTCATCTTTTTTTATATACAACTAAGTAAAGGCAAACAGGCGTACGGCCCACCTGATGGTAAGTGGTTACCGTAGCCTATGAACGCCTGCAACACCGGAGATGTCACGACCGCGTTGCCGACCTGCCCGCTATCAGCACAGCGACCCTACTCACCAGCAGGAACACAACACTGCATCACAGTGTTATTTGGCTTCTGTAGGGTGGAGATACTTCCCTAGACGGACTATTCCTTACAAAATGTCCTACCTCTCTTGAAATCATCTTTGACTGACATACGAGTATGTCCTTAGAAAGAGACTTCCCATTTATTGTATTTCCCGAAGGCACAGGGGAAACTTTGTCAGGGCATTTCCATGTACTTCCTTATTCGGCGTCTTTAGCTAGTCCTAAATATTTCAATGACTTCGCGTGACTGCCCTAAATATTTCGGAGCTCCGCTATAACAATGAGGCAAGGTATTTAGTGTAGATGGACGATAGCACCGGAAGTTACCGGGGTATTTCGGAACACACAAACATACAGCGGTGATGGATCGCCAGCCTAGAATAATGTATGGTAAGTAGATTTACCGATTAATTTCGTATAATTTCGTTTTCTTATTATTGTCCATGTAGAGTTTAATTAATAATTTGTAGAATTTAATTTCTTTTAAAATTTGAAGATACAATGAATTAATTTGTTACTAGGGAACATGTTATATGAACGGTCCAACAACAATACTACTAACACGCATAACTCTCATTTCTTGGTTTTGCCGCAGTCGGGAAACAAACAGAATGTACTTACTAGACTTTTACCCTGAATTTGTGCCTATGAGAATTTCAAAGAATCAGCTGACTGGCCAATTATACCTAAATCATTTAAGCTGGGTACAGTGGATTCAATTATATAGAAATCAGAAGAGCTCAAAAATCGTTTTTTTTTCATAATCCGATGCGAGATAAGGCCAGCGGCTTTTCAAAGCGTTAATATTTTTATTTCATAAAAAAGTCATAACAACAAAAAGTCCTTGTTTCCACGTCGGTGCGCGCGCGCACGAACGAAGCAGAGATTTTGACGGCGAATGAACTTGAGAGAATTTATTTATTCTCGCGTCTATATCGGGATAAATAGATATATGTTAAAATAAATGCATGCTGAAAAGACAGTGATCAGTTTAAAAAGACAGTGATCAGAAATCTGGATAAAATAATAACATATTATATAGATTTCCATTTGCTACAATCCTTACAAACCTCCCTCGCGCTCCTTCTATGCTCATTACTCTCGTCATACACGCTCGTAAATTGCGGATAGGTACTCCTAACATCTCCCTTTTTTAATATAATATATCTGCGAAATTTTAAAATAAGAAATAAACAATTTTTTTAACCTACACATTTTTTTCACCATACAGCCAAACAATAACGGTCTTTACCAAATACTTTGGAATCTTAAATTTCTGGAACGATCCAGGTGTATGAGTCCGACGCTGTCAAATTTTTCAGGCTGCCTAAAGGCATTTGCCCGTCTATCAATAACAGCTGACTTTTTTAACGCCTTCCAAATCATGGAGGAGCTCAATATAGAAATGCCCCTAGTGGTCATAGCTACCGATCCTTTCTAGTACTTATACTCCTCTGGGCTATAGTCAAATAAGCAAAAGTCTACTATCTCACCCCTCGATAACGACATTGGAAACAAAAAATGTATGGGATTGACATAGCCTTAGCCAACTTCAGAATATAACAACGGTAATGAAATTGTGACTTTGTGCATTGGCTAAGCCCTGCCGCTAAATAATGTGGTCGATTTTCATAGTAATCGAATGTCGTTAGCGTTTTTAGAAACGTTGTGACTTTGGCTAAGCGTAGGGGTAGGCAGTTTGCTACGATCCTTACAGACTTCCCTCGCTTCTTCTACGCTCATCACTCTCGTCATACACGCTCATCGATTACGGGTACTCCTGACATCTCCGTTTTTTAATATGTCTGCGATTTGGTCGCAGCCGGCCCTTACCGACTTTTCCTGACAACTGTGATTTGTAAATACCTTTCGTAAGTCACCTTTCATCCATCCTTTCCACATGCCCAAACCATCTTAACATGCCTTTTTCTATCTTTGTCACTACATCCTCATTCGCACCACAACACCTTCTCTCTTCATCTAGGAATCAGATAATCACCGTTTTTACTACATATTAATCGTAAAATACGGATATTTAACAAAACGATTGGATCAAACGGTGCCGGTTTCCTGTTCACCTTTATACTTTGTAAACAATGCATCCGCTTTGCTATGGGCGCCTCGAGTGATGTACGAATGTAAATTAAAAAGTTTTCACCTTTTTCATTTGTAGGCAATTTTTATGGTGAATAAAGATTGTTCTTAGATATGTTTCTTTTTTAATGAAAAAGGTAACAACTTTGTATAGGTGTTTCTTGGATGTAACTTTTGACCTTTTATCATTGTAAACCCTAGCGGTAGGACATATCGATCTTATATTTTACTCTTTCTACCTTGTACAACATATGCAATACATCCACAATTTAATAAATGGTTGATTGAAATTTTGTGTTTAATTATTCATACGTAGTCTTTTATCATAGCCCCTGATATAGATAAAGTCTCAAGATTTGTCTACTGAAAACTGTCGCCAATTTTTTTGACAATCTTGAATTTGAATTTTCTCTAAAAGCCCGAAAATCAGTCCCCAGTTGAATCATTACCACCAACATCTAACGCACTGCTAAGATGAACTAATAATTCTGACCTTTTATCACGAACAAGAAATGTATGATGGTAGCGCAGAATAGGCTAATCAAAAGACAAACATTAAAATTAGTCCGTCATTTAGGCAATCAAAATATATTAGTGACGTATTTTTCCTTTTGTCAATTAAGCGATAAATTATAAAGATATAACGCATCAAAGTTTATGAGTGGCGGCTCGTGACGTCACATATTGCAAAAAGTGTAGTACACTGTGACGTCACAAGGAACTTTAACGCGCCATATCTTTACCATTCTTTGTTTAATTTTCAAAAGAAAAAATACGTCTCCAATATTTTTTGATTATCTAACTTAACGACTAGTTATATTTTTTTAGGAAACTAGCCTATTAATATTAGTAGATAACGAGTTTATTTTTCCAAAACTCCAACATACACCAAAATTTTCAGCCAAAATTTTGTATTGACTTCCATTCGTTTATTGGGCCATATTAAAGGTGAACCAAAGATGCTCTTACACCAGGGAGAGTGTCTTTATTCAACCTGGAAAAAATTGACAATGTTGGCCACTTACACAGTTTGATACAAATACCGCCAAATCTAGGACCATTATTGATGACATAAACAGCGCACCCTGGGTTCCGAATCTTTAACTAAGGACGTACTGGGAAACACGGTTAGACGAAGGTGCCAAAGAAAACAGAGTCTATATGCAATCATCTGACATTAAACACATCTTTGATTTTGACACAAATTTGTTTGATCCAGTCTCTGTATATTTACAATTTACGACCATACAAAGATTGATACAATTTTTGTACACATTTAAATCGTAAAGCTGTCAATACAGCAACTTATGATAGATGTTTCCACTGATCAAAGGGCGGATGTTTCTTAGTAACAAATTGCGTATTTTGGGAGATTTCAACCGAATTCTTAGTTTGTACCGCATGGTTTGACCTTGTTTTATAGGTTGGCAACAAATTAATACTCATCGGAGTATAGAGACCCAGATTGAGACGTTGTAATTTTTTTGATACCAACTTTACCAATTAAAATCTAAAGATCCTTGTTCTATGCTAAAATTGATGGATTCGTTATGAACAATACATACATTATTGTTGACCGCTCCGAGGTCCTAATGCGATATGATACGAGTTGAAAACCAAGAGATGTGCCATGGACTATACATCCCCATGTTCTTTGTGTCCTTTATAGTCTGATGGACAATTTACAAAATATAATTTTACGTATTCATCACATTGAAATGTTTACTCCCATAAACTTGCACATTTTCACTTTATCAGCCGAAAATACCATCCTTCTGTTCTTTTGGCACCACACACTTTCAGGAAAATTATATTGTATTACAGTCTTCTTTTTCTATGTCTAAGCATTTTTCTAATTGCGTCTTCAACTTGAGCTTCAGAGCTTAATGACCCTATTAATAGGGAAACAACAGAATAATTTTATTATGTTTACAGAATATTTGGCATAATTTATTTATTTATTTAACTTTCATTGCACAAATTACGGACTTACCCCCGTATTCTTAAACATAACCTTAAGGACGTTCTTTACTCAAACATTCGAGGGCGCCTTAAGAAAGTCCTCGAACTTTCCTAGAAAACAACATTCTTAGTTGGTTGCTTGAGCAAACTCCAATGAGGAACATAACAGGTAACATAAACATATAACAATTCTAAACACAAAAATTTATAATTACAAAAGACTCTATGTAAACCATAAAATAAAGTAAATAGATACCTAGGCCAAAAGTGGCAGAAACCCGTTTTTATCCACTTTATTTCATTTCAAGGACGTCTTAAGGTACCTCTTGACCAACCTTATATTTGACAAATCGATACTCACCTCCAATGAGAAATCATCTCAAGTCAAGGAAGCTTGTGACGACTAATCATACCAATGAGGTGGATTAAGGTTGAGTCGAGTTTGAGTAAAGGTTAAAGAATACGAGTGTTAATGCTAAAAGCATTATCTAACACTCAACCTTTGGGTAAAGCAGGGAGCTTTAATGTAGGTGTAACTTTAAAGACCGTGGAAACGGCTAGTACACAAGTAGTAGATTTAGTTAGGTTAGTACATTAAGTATTTTCGTAGATTAGGATCTGTTCGCAAACTTAATAACATAAACCTTCATAAGCAGGAATCGAAGAAGCCGCGCATTCAGATGAATGCGTGTTTCCGCTGCAGTTTGTTCGCATTTAATATCAAATGCGTCATAATCGCATCACGTCGGCTTATTTCAGGCTGACGCTCCATTGACGCGGAATCCAGGCTAAGAATAGAGCTCTACATTTCTTACCGTGATTATAAATCACATACAACATATGTGATTTATCAAAAACCAAGTCAATCCTATTGCACCCTAACAACGTCCTGTTTTACACTCCTTGCCTTTACTCGCCTTTGACCTGAATGTATTTTAGCCTATAATCTGCCCCTTACGTCACAGATCATAGGTAGAATTATTTTTATGATTAGAAGTTCTACACTCTCGCCTCCAAAATGTCATCAGTTTTATTAAATTAGTACAGATAAAATTAAAAAAAAAAGAAACAGAGAATCCGAACAGCCAACTAGCAGGAGGTTGCGCTGAACAGGGAACAGTGGATATCTCTTGTGTCGGAGGACAAACAAGATCCTCTTTGGGTAGCTGGTCTATCGCAGTAAGAAGAGTTTTAAAAAAATACTGTAGTATGGTTGAAACTAATCCGCTGCAGTAAAACCGTAATTCGTAGGCCGCCCAATATTAGCAAAAGGCTTCCAGAAGCCAGAACATTTTTATAATCCCGTTACTATAATAGTATTTACTATAGTTTAGTTACTATAATAATATTAACGCTACTTTTACAGAGTAACAAATTATCTCCAGTAAACTAACTAAAGTGCTATTTTTAAAATAATGTCAAATGCTAATCGTTCAACTCACCGATATCGCTCGCTACATTCGTAAGTAAAGTGGTGTATTAAATAGTTCGATTTCGTTGAAGGTTATCCTATTACGTTGAAAGATAGTACAGATTTTTATTTTAAATCTTTGCAAGAGTTAAATGAACTAAAACGCCATAAATTACAAAATATGTGTCTGTTAGAACCGCAAAAGTGTATAAACTTTGTCGGAGAGTACATAAGAGAGGAGTTCGGGGCCGCGAATATGAAAATAAACAAACACACGTAAACACCGCACACTTCAAAGAGGAGTACACTCTTCCGATGGCCGAGTAAGGGACAGGAGGTAGCGGCTATCAACATTTATTTATTTTAGACAATACTACATCCTTAAGATTGACACTGCTGTACCAAATATCGTTGACTGATGTGTAAAATCATTATTTTTTATAATTCTTGAATAGTAAAATTTTTTTAACCTATATTTTCCCACTGCTAGGCAATTTCAAATTCAATTACAAAAAATAATCAGTGTATTTTTAATTGGGATTTTACCTTCAATTTTCTATCTCTTCACCTTCCATTTTTCTTTTTTGGTGCAGATTTTAACATTAAATGAAGATCAAATGATGTGTACCATAAGTATCTACGTAAAGGATTAATTGGTAAAAACCTGAATAAGTATTAAGTTATTGAAAAACTTACAATTACTTGTTTGCGTCGTTGAAGTTCATGTCATGAAAATTAAGGCAATATAACTGGCTGTCAAGAACTTACCTCATATGCATAGAAATATTAAGACGTTTTTCTCAGCGAAATACATAAAATAATAAATAAATAAATTTCATTTATTTCGGATTACAAAGATCCATATTCACATTAATAAAAATTAAATAATAATAAATAAATAATGATGATGATGCACTTAAATTATGAATGGAAAATAGCCAAAACTTAGAATGCAATTAAAATGACACTGAGAGCTGGTTTGAGGAGCTCGTTAGTCGAGCACGACCTGCGTATCCGTAACTCAGCGCGTGTCAAGCGACGGCGTGACGCGACCACTATTGTATTGGTCACTATTTAGTAGCATTTTCTATCTTAAGCTCCTCCGTGCTTCGGAAGGCACGTTAAGCCGTTGGTCCCGATTGTTATCGATAGACAGCAGTCGTGAAGCTATGTCAGATGCCTAAGGGCAGCCTGAAAAATTCTGACAGTGTTAACCACTAACACACTTCGGGTCAAGTTCATGTCAGTCTGTTTTCCCTGTAAAAAGGGTTACGGAGGTCAGACGGTAGTCACTCCATTGTAATAACCAGTTCCGCAAAATCTAGAACCATGGCTTATAGCCTAGGCTCCGAAGTGTAAGCTGACGACGCAACTAGGAATACACGCTTACAGGATGACGATGATGATGAGAACTGGTATGACTCTCTTTTAAGCCAACCATTCTCTATTCCACAGTTGTGTTAGTTGCTTAATCCATTGGACAGCGTCACAAGTCTGTCGGGTCATCATCATTGACACTTGTGCACAAAGTGCACAAATTCGCCCACTTCAGTGCAAAAAAATGGCGAACTAAAACCTCTTGCATGCTCTTAAATAATATAAAGTATTTTTAGACAAGACTTTTATAACTTACACCACTCTCGCGGTGGAAGCAATGCGTTTTGTTTACATACAATAAAGCTGATTGCGCCAAACCAACGAACTTGGTAACCACCCCACTTGGCCAACGTTGGCCCAACTACACAAATTCTTTGATCTGCACTTAAGATGACCACCGGAGATGTTGAAGATTCATTTTGAAGAGATCAGAGATCTGAGAAAAAACGGAAAACTAATTAGATGAATATTAAACGAAATTAAATTGTCACTTAAGTTTTTACTGTTAGGCAAATAGGCTTTTAGTGGGACAGAAATTTCTGATTTTTTATTTATATTTTTTTTTCTTGCAGACCTCACCAGACTAGCTGCATACGAAAACTCGCCAAAAATAAGAGACACATACAAAATATTACTTTTTTTCTTTCCAGTATTACCTAGCTTTGAAATTTTTTATTTGAATAAAACACGGGAAAAAATAAAAATACAATTAAAAGAAAGAAAACACTAACACTATATAATATATTAAATAAATCTTACCCGCGTGGCATGTTAGCAAGAACGCTGGCTGCATTTCCCCGTTGGATAGCAATGCTTATCCGTTAGGCGAAGTAGCAGCCCCCTTCCTGTCACCAGCAGCGGAGATCAGGCGCGGTGAGATATTTAAAATCTCTTGTGCCAGGGCTCCGGGGTCCAAACGTCTCTACACCAAACAGCACAAATATGTAGTCTTGACTGAGACAGGCATATTTGCGCTGATCCAGCTCGCAAAATTGAAACCCTGAGGTGAGAAGGCACCAGCGTGTCGCATGTGGCGTCCCACACTAGAGCCCTCCCACGGTGCCAAGGGATCAGAGACATACCATCTGGCCTTTTGCCATCATCAAGTGTTGCACCTCGTGATGGCAAGAGCCCTTCTGATGATGTCATTAAGAGAGCTATGACCTAACTAACAGTCTGCCAGCGCTGAGATGACAGTGAAGACCGTGAAGCCCCAACTGGCGTGGATCAGTTACACACGCTGCCACACGGGCAAATATGTGGCGAACAGATAGCCGTCCCTAAGCGGAGACCAACATTTCCTAGTCATATTATTCAGACTTTTAGCCAGCTATATCTTTTTCTTACACCTATTATCGGCCGTGGGTGGCAGATTCCACCAATTAAGTATTACTTTAATACTATTATTATTATTATACTTATATATTTACAATAGGCGGACCATTATTACCCCGCGTAAGTTATATTTCAAATCTAAGTTTACGTTTATTAACTTGTGAAGAGATACTTAGTAATAAAAATAAATTAACACAATCTAAGAATCTACTTTAAGCTCTGGTGCTTCGAAGCCGTACGGCTTAGAATGGAACTGAAAAAACTAATCATGATGATTGCTGCCGAGCACAGAATTCTGCAATTGACTGTACTACAAACGCGCCACAAACATTGGCTAAGATTGGCGTATTGGCCACACTGGTTTATTTAACACCAAGCAGGCGCACCGAGTACGTAAACAGTGGAACATCAAAGAAGGCCGCTCCCGCGCCGCTATTGATCTCTGATACCAGATTAACATGCTGACAGACGAAATTAATAAAAACGATTTCTGCTAAATGCAAGTACTCTAGCTTTGGGAGGAAGTTTGTAGTATCTAGGATACTGTGATGTGGGACAAAGACCTAAATGCGGTTTTGTATTCATTCAGATGAGTTCATTCATTCATATCGAGTGCGTTACATGGTCAATCTGAGGAGCTCGATAGCCGTAGCCAATGCGCGTGTCAAGCGACGCGGAGACGCGACCCGTAATGGATTGGTCGCCATTAAGTGGCATTTTCTATCTCAAGCTTCACCCTGCTTCGAAAGTCATGTTAAGCCGTTGGTCCCGGTTGTTATCGATAGATAGAGCCTTTAAACAACCTGAAAAAATCTGCTCAATTAAATATAAATGAAAAAATTTGGCCAATGACACACCTCGGTCTATGTTCCTGTTGGTCTGGTGTCCCTTTAAAAAAGGTTACGGAGGTCAGACGGCAGTCGCTCCATTGTAATAACCAGTGCCACCAAATCAAGGACCGTGACTTACAGCGTACTCTAGGCGAAGCTTAAGCTCAACACGCAAGAGGTGAAAACATGGTTGGTATTAAAAGTCCGAACTAAACAGAGAGAATCAGTTTTTTTTTTTTTGTTTTAAGGCTCAATACTTAGAGAACTACCAAAATTTCATTTATTTACTTAATATATGTACACAATAAAAATGCATTGGGATTATACATAAGATGAAAAGACATTACAAGGGGCTGCTTATTTCTAAAGAAATTTCTTCCAGCAGACCCAAGAGAAGGGTAATTAGCGTGTAAAAAAAAGAAAGGAAAAGTGAAGTCTATACCTAATTACCTAGGTACAAATTTAATAAAATCATTGTAATATACTTAATTTTATACACAAATACCATTATAAATAATACATACTTAACAAACTTACAAATAAAATACATACATAAATATCTATTGTGCTAAGGACGGTTAATACTCCTTAACTAGTTTTCTAAATACTGAGATAGTTTTCGAGTCTCGTATATCAGCTGGCAATAAATTCCACTGAAAAGGAGTGAGTGTAAGAAACGGAATGATGGATGGGAATATTGAGGAGGTTTCTAAGGTGCATCAATCGGACGGGAGAAGGAGAAACAATCCTTTAGATATGAAGGATAGGAGGGATTGTACAGGACGTTGCATAGGAGACAAAGGATTCTCATATTTCTGCGAAGTCGAATAGGGAGCCACTTGAGTTGGCTGCGGAAGTCAGGGACATGGTCGGGTTTTATTTAAACCATAGATAAATCTGATACATGAGTTTTGCAGTTTTCATGTTTTTCTATTCACTAGAACTTTCACCTGAAATAATTCTAAGCTTTTTAACATGTTTTGTAGGATTCTTTGGTGGTACTGACCTTTTTAAAATTTTAAAATAAATCGCTATAATCATTAAAAACCGTGATAGGAAATGATATCTAAAAATAATTTTTCTTCCATAGGTGTCTCTGTGAATATACAAAATATTTGATCCGGAAGGTCACCGCCATCTTCATCTACACTAATATTATAAAGAGGAAAGATTTGTATTTTTGTGTGTATGTTTGTAATGAATAAACTCAAAATCTACTGTGCCGATTTCAAAAATTCTTTCACCATTGGAAATCTACATTCACCCTAAGTAACATAGGCTATATTTATTGCTAGAAAAGATTATCTCCACCCGTGCGAAGCCGGGACGGGCCGCTAGTTTTCTATAAAAAGATATAATTATAAAAGTTAATCGTTTTTATTACAAAATACTAATAATATTGCTTATGTCAAATGTATGGGAAATGTCATTTGCTGCGTATTGGGCCCAAATAAAATAAATTAGTTTATAAACCTCTTATTCCATTCCATCGAATTGACCAGCATCGCTAACACCAATCCTTAATACCACATCATCTGCTCGACTGTCCCCAGCGATCAACTCACAGTTTTCGGGTGACTTCACATCTTGATCCGCCTTTGATGTTGAGATCTCGCGGTTCGTACTTATATTTCTTACATTTGTACTTCATTAGTGCGTGCATATCATTAATAACTTGATTAATAATTATCACTTCTATTACTTATTCAATAAAGACTAGATTAGAATGCTCCTGTTAAAATTTTACGCTATGTCAGTTAGAAACTTGATTGCAAGGCTTCAGTTTCTAATCATCTATAGTTTTAGTTCTACTTCGAATTGAAATAAACTTTATACTGTTAGATTTAGAGGCTTAATTAGTGTGAGAATCAGAAGTTGTGTAAGCTGTTTTGGGTGTTGGTGATGTGGTGTGATCTGTCAAAACGGTGAGGAGTAGCAGGCACGCGGTGTAAACATTTACACGCGGGCTGCGGTTAAAACCCGTCTCGGATATTTGGATAAACAAGTGAAATAGTTTTAGTAACAAATTCTTGCAGACATACAATTAAAGTCTAGATTGAAATGTTATTTGGGTGCCTTGAAATACTAAGAAGTTAGTTGAAACAGATGCAATAACGGCAAAAAAACTTCACTTCTCTTATCAAGAGTATTTGACTTCGTACTGCTCCTAAGAGAAAAAAAATCTTAAAATTTTATCAACGCAAACCTACAGACAAAAGGATCACAAGGTCAATTACTCTTCATAACCTGGTACCAGAGAGAAAACGCTATTTTTAATGAAAACCGGTCTAAAGAAATACTAATCTCCGTCAGGTGATTCAAGTCTAGTCAATCTGATAATGAATTCCAATTCAAAATGTATTTATTGTGAAACACAGGCGACAACGACATAATACTTTCTTCATTCATTCATATCGAGTAGGCTACATGGTCAATAGACCCTCTACACTCTGGGGACAGAGGTTTTCGGAACCGCCTTTCGATTTCTGACGTGGTTTCTTTATTGATCACCATATGGCAATACTCCTTACTACTTTAACTTAACTTTACTATAACCACATGAATAAGATCTAGCTACTGTTACTCGTAATAGCGTCGTTAATTTATTCAATCTAATTGAGATCCCCAAAATTATGTCCAACGTAACACAATTAGAATTTGTAACAGCACAATGATCACTCATATCCCTTCCGTGTCCTGAGGGCATAACGGGATAATTTGTATTTATGTGGCGTTCCTCTCTCCCGCATGTCCACTTTAATAGAATCTGGAAGATGCTTTAATAAATTAACTAGCTATTGCTAGCGACTTTACTCCAATTTCTTTATATCAATGGTTTTTTCATCAAAGGTGTGTTGTAGGTTAACGGCAACGGAACTACCTGTGAAAACGTGGGTAGATGAAAAATTAAGTATCATGTCATCAATCCGATCTATCGCTTTAAAATGTAATGAAACCGTACCCTATAAAAACTGTTGGATGGGAGCTTCCAGCAATATTTATTTTATTTTTTGGTATTTGTTGTTATAGCAGCAACAGAAATACATCTTCTGTAAAAATGTCAACTGTCTATCACGGTTCATGAGATAGACAGAGAGACGGACGGACAGCGGAGTCTTAGTAAAATGGTCTGTTTTACCCTTTGGGTACCCTAAAATGTATTCACTTATTTGTGTTAAAATTATAAATATAGAATGAACTTACGAAAATAGTCAACTTGGTATATTTGGGGTCCAAATGGGTCGTCGCTAAATTACAGTATAATTATAAAAAAATCATTTACAAATACATTCAAGTCCATTTCTAGATAATTGAAAAGGTTAAATATATTTAAGTAATTTAAAAATACTAAGATATTTTAAAAGATACGTTACTTAAATATCTACGTTGAAAGTAAATCAGAGATAGTTAATAAGTAATTTAATACTCTCCTTAATCCACGTATGCGCTCATCCCCTAACAATAGATACGTCGACGCAGGCGCAGACAGAATTGTCAAAATTGGTACAAATTACCGCGGGTTTGATTCCCAGTTTAGTAACATTGTCCATATTATCGTAGCTGATCTATTATATTCATTTTATTATGCGGGATGTTTGTATGTTTGTTCATATCTCTGGTTTTTGGAATTCTGTGAGAGTTTGGGGAGTTTCATCTAATTTCGTAAACGATTTATTGAATCAATTTATGATTATTAAGTTTATTTGTCTGATTGTCCGTCTTTTCTGCTCAAATGTGGGTTTCAATTGAATTTTGCGGTTGTTTGGTAATATTGTTATTTTTATTAAAATTCCATTACCGAACTTTTTATTATTTATCAGTAGATAATTGACTAACCAGCCAGTCTAATGGTCAAAATGCCGAAGAAATTGCAACATAAAGGCACCTTTTAAACAAAGAGGTGAAAGAGGTATTAACAATTAAATAATTTATTTCTCCGTGTTTTATTCCAATAAATCTCTATCGTTAAAATAAATATATATATAATAATAATATATTGTGCTATATTTTAAGCAGTTCACTAATGTCGAATTCGACTTATGTCTAAAAAGCCTGAGAATCGACTGCCTGAATTTTTGTTTATCATGGGATGGTATAAACTATTGACGTATTTGTATGGGAAATGAAGTGTTGAGTTTGGGTCGATAGGAAAAAACGGCGTAATGATTCCGAGCCGAACAATTACTTTATTTGGTCAGTCGGGAATAAGTCTAACTAAATGTTTTGTCAGCCCACCCAGACATATCCTGTACTGAAACATCTTAACGACAAAATGAGCAGTGTTATAATTAGAATAATCACCCTAATTGGATTTAAGTAGGAAGATGGCTACTACTCGTGTTACTGTAGACGAGAGGGTGGTCCTAGAGCCCTTGAGGCCAATTTTTGAAATCGCGAAATCGGTAAATCGAATTATTTTTGTTTGATATCGAATGAAAATCTTTTGAGGGAATACTGATGATGAGGAGCGGATCCGTAGCGAATGCGCGTGTCAAGCGACGGCGAGACGCGACCACTATTGGATTGGTCGCCTTTTTAATGGTATTTTCTATCTTGAGCTCCTACGTACTTCTAAAGGCACGTTAAGCCGTTAGCCCTGGTTGTTATCGATAGATAGCAGTCGAGAAGAGGCTGTGTCAGATGCCTTAGGGCAGCGTAAAAAATTCTGAAGTGTTGGCCACTAACACACCACGGCTCATGTTCATATTGGTCTGGTTTCCCTCTAAAAAGGGCTATGGAGGACAGACGGCAGTCGCTCCATTGTAAGAACCAGTTCCGCCAAATCAAGGACTATGAGTTACAGTTACAGCGTACCCTAGGCTCCGAAGCGTAAGCTGACTACGCAACAAATTATTTTCCCTTAATATCGTGTGCATTACATGGTCAATCGACCTTAGGCTTGGTGTCAGAGATTTTCAGAACCGTTCTTCGGCATTTGGCGTGGTTCCTCCAATTCCGGAGCCCATTACATTTCTCCACAACTAAATCCAATCCGTCCTTTCTTTGATATGAGAAGTAATCATACGGGTGCGTTCCTGGCCATTGGTTATTGTGCTAGATTGGACCATTGTGTGTCATTGTGTTCTTGTCAGCTCAACACACATTGTATGGAGGACGACGGTATTGTGGTAGATTGTTGTGGATATTTGAATACTTAGTAATAACACTGTAAGTGGATTAACAATACTTGTTCTGGGTCCAATGGAATCCGTATAAATCCGAAGGTAACTCATCGATCATGAGTCTTTATTGACGCAGACGCTAGCGTCTACGTTAACAATTCAGTATGGCACCTACAGCATCTCTGGCGGATAGTAAGGTAACTAAGAAATGCCATATTAAATCTTAACGCGGTCTGCGATAGTAAAATCTCGTGGTAGAGGATATTGGAGTTTGACAGTTATTTGTCTTTTGAAACTATTTTGCGGAATTTTTGTAAACAAATAAATTCTGCAAGCCTACACACGACCAAACCTAGCAAGCATCCCCACTCTTTCATACGAGATTGTCCCAACTTCTTTGAGGTGGTAGAGCCCTTTATGTTTTCGCGATTGTCACTTCCATACTTAATAATATTATAAATGCGAAAGTCTGTCTGTCTGTCTGTTACGCTTTTACGGCCAAACCGCTGAACGGATTTTGATGAAATTTGGTATGAATATCCTTGTACACCCGGGGTCAAACATAGGCTACTTTTTAACGCAGGCGGAGCTGCGGGAAACCGCTAGTATAGAATAAATCCTAATCAACGCGATAAAACTGTATAAGTATATTTGTTTATTGGCTTATAATGTTGCTCAAGAAGGCCAATCAACTCTACATTAAGCTATATTTTATTCCCTCATCTGACCGTTCAAGTAACCACCTTCAATCGAAGCTAAACTTAATACTTTAATTCACTTTAAAATGTGACAAACCTTTACTAAGGTCACAAACCACACTCACAGTCACATATTTTATTAATCTAATGTCCAATAATATTGATTTAGGTGAAGATGGTAATTGTTATTAATTGAGGTGAGGTGTCAGATGTGACCTCCGACCTGGCGTAAAGCATCCAGTTGCCGACATGATGAAAGGGGTAAATTGAAGAGACGCAAGTCATAAGCGGATATCTATAGTCATTTATGCCACCAGCCAAAATCTAGTGACATGTCTGCCCCATCTCGGGGAGTCATAGCCGTAAGCAATGTTACCTTATTTCCCCCAAGGCGTAGCTAACTGGGGAGACAAACCTCGAAATAAAATTTTTACAGTGTTTTCCGCGACCGTGTGGGGGTAGCAGGAGCGGCACAGGTAGCATCGTGTTGGGCTCAAAAAATATGAGAGTGGTTGGCACGACGAAGACTTTTATTTATTTATTTACACAACTAGCTTTTTCCTAAAAATAGCCTATGTTTGACCCCGGGTCTTCATACCAAATTTCATCAAAATCCGTTCTGCGGTTTGGTCGTGAAAGCGTAACAGACAGACAGACTTTCGCATTTATAATATTAGTATGGATATCATTTTAATAAAGAAATAGTAAAAAATACGTCCCATACAAAATTCGATCAGCTGATTACTAGATCTTTATGAGATGTCGAAAATTTATTCTTGATATTCACTTTATTTTTTGCTTAATATTAAACTATTCAAAGAATATTTACTGATAGAGTCTAATGTTGTACATTGTTCGAAATCCTTCGTAAGCGATGCTGGTTTTGCTTATCAAATTATCACACTCGCTGCTCGCTCATTACTTAGACACGTACCCTATAATTTCATTGTAAAAGGGTGGAATAAAGAGCATTTAGTTCTGCTTGTGGTGACCGCCGTGACTGATCTCTTAAACAGGGCTTGGAAGCTTCACATTTTGACGACGTTTTGTATTGGTCCCAACTTCACTTATGTTTTCTTGTTTAATGGCCGATTTAGAAGGATCCAGTGCTGGCAATCTAGTAGCGAATTTATCTATGTAGACGCGTTCGTGGACACAGAATTGTTTGGGTATGGGTAAATTTCGTGTCCGTGAAACCTACTGGAAATTTTGTGTCTCTCCCTAGACTATGGCACATCTTTTGTCTTGAAAGAAAGAAAGAAACAGTTTATTTGCAAAGAAAGTTTTACAGTATACTGTTAAATAAATAATATGGCCGCACAATCAACCTGAGGTATGCAAAATAAATTAAAACTATTCAAGCTCTGAGTGCCCAACCTGCACTCTCAAAGGCTTTTACGAAGCCACTGACAATGTCAATAGCGGAATTTTGGTCTTAACAAATATAATTCAGCCAGAGTCGACTCGCTAAAAGTCCTCTGAGATTTGTATCTATTTATTTTTGGGTAAGTGCGGACAGTTATGGCCGACAAACGGATGGCGTGACGCGTCATCAGCGGATCATAATTGGTACATTAGCGTGGTCATGCGGGCGGTACTGTGGCGGTCAGTACAGGGGTTCTAAACCTTTATCATCATGACAGTCCAGCTTCTCTCTCCTTGACCATGGAGTCCCATTGCCTAATAAAAATAATTAGTTCCCATATTTCATGTAAGGGGGCGGTTCTAAAAGAAAAGTACTTATCTCGCTTATTTTTGGCGATAAATACACTATTTATTAAGTACCCAAATTGTATCACAAGTTGATTAAGTAACTGTATTTAAAAAGTTATAGGTAAATCTTTTTTTTTACCATTTACGTCCCACTGCTGAGCAAATGCCTCCCCCATCACCCTCCGCGTGTCTCTATCCAAAGCCAACTCCAACTATTGTAATATTAAAAATAGGCTAAATTTTTAAACGAAATGAATACTCATGAGGCTTCATTGGGGGGGTAGAAGTTTGTATGAAAAACACACTAAACTAGTAAGAACCCACTCATGAAGGCTGGGTACCCCTGATCATCCACCAAGTCCACATAGGAGGGGTGCCGCGCGAACTAATCACAATGAGTGCGTCAAAATCATTCAATTATGAATATTGAGCAACAAAAGCTCACTTTAGTCCGTTTAAAGTCCAGTTAGCGAGATGTAGCGATGAGACTGTTGTATGAGAAACTGACTATGACTGAAAGTATGAGAAAATGTTTCTGAATTGTCTCTCAAACATTGTTTATTTAGTTTCTTGTAGATTTGCATTCGCTAAATAAGTTTCGTCTAAAGTAGAGCCAATGGTTAATCTTCTGTCGTGGTCTAATTGCGCTGTCTCTTGCACAATGAAGGACCTTAGAGAGGCTAACGATCGAGCGAGATGGCCGAGCACTGGTCAGAATCAAAACATAAATATTATAAGTAGGTACGCATATGCGTTGAATCCTGTAATCTTATGTTTTGAATACTTATAGACATTTTGACGCGAAAGAACTACCTCTCTCTCCGCATGTAAGATGCGACTATGAAAATTGGGACAGAACCAGAAATCTTCATGTATCTCGATAGATTCCACAGCATTTTCAAGTCTTCCGGGAAGAGGTTTGACTTTAAGCTGGCGACCGGTCGTCAAGCTTGTGTTTTATTCTTCGTCCAGGCGTTTCCTAGTTGCGTCCTCACCTTACGCTTCGGAGCCTAGGGTATGCTGTAAGTTATGGTCCTAAATTTGGCGGCACTGGTTATTACAATGGAGCGACTACTAGCTAACCTCCGTAGCCCTGTTTGCTGGGAAACCAGAGCATATATTATGTCCCGAAGCAATGAGACGTCGTGCGGATCCCAGGCTCCGAACCCATACAATTTTGGATTCAATCGGATAAACGATCATTATGAACTAGTTGTAGTGAAAGTATAATTATTAAGTTTCTTTACTTACTGTAAAAGTAAAATATTCAATGTACAGTGTAATCCAATAGTAAAGTAAATATTTGGAGATTAACCTCAAAATACCGCAAAAAAATTAAATAAAAACACAGACAAGTCCGTCATTGTATTACAAATATTTTTTTTATCTACGTCCTAAGATATTACAAACAAAAAGACAAAAACAATCCCGATCCGAAGCCCAAACAAGCACACGCACGAACAATCACAGAATCAGATAAACATAGTAATTACGGTATAAGATTTCGGTGTTTTTAAAATATTTGCCAAAGAAATTTGATATTTTCCGTACTTCTGCTGTAATTACGTATTTAGTGGGCCGTTTGGTTTAGTTTTTGTGTTGTGTTTTTCACTTGCGCGTGCATAAGTAATCGATATCGAGAAATAGTGGATATTGGATTACGAGAAATACAATTGATTTAAAAAAAATGCGTAATGAGAGTGAATTTTGGTTAGAAAAAAATTAAAAACGGGAAATTGTGCATATCTTGAATCCCAAATTCTTGGATAAATCTGTGTATAACAAAATAACGTTATATTCTGATTCAGTAGTACGTATTGTAAAATAGGATCGGTACAGTGTAAATTTATTGTAATTAAAATACATTAATTGAAAATTATTCATGCAAGTGTGTATCAAGTAGGGTAGGATCATTTTGAAAGTAGGCTAGAAATACCTAGATTTTTAAATTTTCCGAAGCTGTTTCAGGGTATCTGAGCTATCAAAGAAACTACGTCAGAGGCGTAGTTGTCGAAAAAATCTGGCACTTGGACGAAACTGATGGCAATTGAAATGATTTGATTTACAGTGTAGGAAGTCAAAAAATATGTAGAACCTGGCTTGGGAGTCTTCTACTTAATCTCTGCCATCACAGGGTAAAGTACCCCAAAAGGCTAGAAGAGTGTTACATTCACACCCCATGGCCACATAGTCTCCACAGCAAAGGGCACAAATATGTACGAATCAAGAAGAAGTCAGAAATATTTCAGCCGTTTAGAAACATCTATGTAACATAAAGAGTCCACGAAGTCTCAAGTACCAACCAAGTGGCTGGGACGGCCAACTAGACGTACCAATTACCAGAGTTAACCTCAGCGCAGGGGTCACAATATAATTTAATAACGCGCATTCTGAGTGCCCTGGCCCGGAGATTGTCTGTGTTGTGTCAATTGTTATGGCTCTGGAGGTGATGTCATTGGGCTTCATGTGCCTATCGTTGAATCATTTTATTTGGAATGTAGGTAAAATGTTAATGTTAGGTGTTTGAAAACTGTGGAGTTCAACCTCTACTTCAGACACAAAAAACTTCGCGAACAGTACTTAGATTTTTTATAGACTTATCACTTACTGAAATAGCTGTTCCCCTCAGCTCCGCCTGCGTCAAAAAGTAAAGTATGTTTGAACTTGGGTCTTCAGCTATATTCATACGAAATTTCATCCAAATCCGTTCAGCGGTTTGGCCGTGAAAACGTAACAGCGTCTGTAAGACTTTCTCACTTATAATATTACTAGCTGTTTCCCGCAGCTCCGCCTGCGTCAAAAAGTAACCTATGTTTGACCCCGGGTCTTCAACTATATTCATACCAAATTTCATCAAAATCCGTTCAGCGGTTTGGTCGTGAAAGCGTAACAGCGTCTGTAAGTCTTTCTCACTTATAATATTACTAGCTTTTTCCCGTAGCTCCGCCTGCGTCAAAAAATAACCTATGTTTGACCCCGGGTCTTCAACTATATTCATACCAAATTTCATCAAAATCCGATCAGCGGTTTGGCCGTGAAAGCGTAACAAACAGACAGACAGACTTTCGCATTTATAATATTTGTATGGATATGGAAGTAAGGATATGCTTAATTTTTTTTTTTAAAGCATTCAAATAGCTATTATAACAAATTCGAAAACAAAAATATTAGGAATGGATTTCTTGCGCTTTGCTTATTACCAATCTAACCCATTATTTGACTATATCATATCTATTCAGTTCCTACATGAACAATCTTTGCCAACCAGAACCAATGTTTGAACTCGTTCACCTATTATCCTGATTGTTTCAGAATATTAAACAGGTCGATAAGCTATATGTATTTTCTAGATATACGTTGATATAACTAGTTGCATGCGGATTGAGACTTACAGAACCGAGAGCCTATCAGGGCAAGCGTGATCGGATCATCCGTGTCCAGCAAGACGGTAATAGCCTGACTTGCGTGGTCACCGCTCGAAGCATCTTTAAGTTATCCTTAAGGTACAGCTGTTATGGCTAAATGAAAATCGTTAGGAAGTGTTTGTGCCAGATGTCTAGGCAAAAACAGACAGTGTTCTATTAAGGTATAGATTTTAACCAGCTTTCAACGTTACCTACGTAGTAGAGCGGTTAAGGCGTTTGCATTAGACAAGGAGGTCGTGGGTTCGATTCCCACGGGAAGCATACTTTGCGTAGTTATTTTAATTACAGACTTGAATCACATCATTGTCTGATAATGACGATGATTTCGTGCCTTAGAAGGCACAAAAATCCGTTGGTCCCGGCCGCCAATTGGTGGTCGTTAAAGGAACCACATCAGAGGCCGAATGGCGGTTCAAAAAAACTCTGACATCAGGGCGTACAGTACCATATAACCCGCTTGATATGAATGAACGGCGGTTATGAATTGGCGAAATTCCGACATTCCATAGAAAACAGCGAAATGGCTAATCGTTTACCCCGTGAGAGAGGGTCTGATCAGGTGCCTCACAATGGCACCGAGAAATCCTGGACACACCTTTAACCCCTTAAAAAGTCTTATAAACAAAAACAATAAGTTAAAATTTCTTTAAAATATTTTTACAGGTAAATATAGCGGTCTCGGCGTCGAATACATTTTTATGCCATTCGGCGTTGAAACTCTAGGTCTGTGGGGCCCCGCAGCAATAGGCCTCTTCAAAGATATTTCGTTATATGTATATTAAGAGGCTTATTGATGCGACGGGAGACCGAAGAGCTAGCGCTTTCCTCGGCCAACGAATCAGTTTGGCAATCCAACGAGAAAATGCTACCAGCATCATCAGCACAATGCCACAGGAACCATTTTTATGAGTTTTTAGGGTAAGTTTTTTTTTTTTATTAGGTTTTCCTCTTTTTTATTTAGTCTGTTAGTTTTATTAAATAAAGATTTTTTACAGGCCAATAAATGATGTTGTGCCTGCCTGGTTCTTTGTTTACTAGTACTTTTCTCAGAAAGAATCAAAGCATCTGTTTGTTTATGTGTGTTACGTCTCAATCTAGCAGATACTCGTAAAGGTGCTTATATATTAGACTATTACTTTTAAATTAAACACCTTCGTAGTAGACTACTTTTTCTAGTATTTTGAGCAACTTAGATCTATCAATACGGAGATCGTAATAATTGAAATGTAAATGGTTACTTACTTGAAAAATAATACCATCCTTCGAACTCAAATACAATATTCTTCATTAAAGATTTTCCTTTAAACGGGGAATTTTTTATTTGGTTTTAAAGAATTATCTTTAATGGTCAATAACGATGCTGAGTGCGTCATTATCATTTATTGTTGGCAACATAACATAATTATCATAATAAACGAGAATTATTTACATTTTCAGCTGAAAACATAATAACTTATTTGACAATTATCCTTAAAATTGTAGTCTTCTAAAAAAATAAATTTTCGGTGTTACCCGTTTAAAATCTGACAAGTCTCTTATAAACCTTAAAAATTACCAAATCAAAGAAAAAAAAAACAAATCAAAAGGATCAGACCATTGAACCAACAGGACAAAAAAGGCGGGACATTGAATATCATATCACCCCGATCAGATAAAAATAACCTTATTGAGGCCTAATTACCGCAGTTGTCGATGGAAGTCCGTTAGATAAACCATAGAGAACGTGACGGCTCTTTGATCTGATTTTACTCTATGGTTCACCGTTTGATGTTGCCGCTAGGCTGTTTCATATCGTACCAACATTGCAATTCAGTGGAAAACATTTTGAACTAAGGTGGGAGACGGATAATTCAATCTGGATTATTTAATTAGTAGAATAAAATTACATGATTTCCATACTTCCGACGTTTCAACTGTATTACAATGGCCGTGGTTATGAAACGGCTGGCTCAGCATTTCTACAGTTCCGTAGTTTTACCAGAACTGTACTTTTTCCTGAATTTTTTGAAGAATAAAAGGTTTTTTTTTAATCTTTGCTATTTCTATTTACTATTATATTTTTTTTTATTGTCAAGTTGATTGCTGAATAGAGCATAACTTTTATTAAATGTAACTTGATTTACTAGTTTAAAATTAATTGAACTCTTTCAAACGCTTAAATTGGATGAAATTCAACTAAGTACCTACAGAAATAACTCTTTGTACGACTGGTATTAAAAATAAAATGTCATTACAAACCATTGAAAATATTTCTATTGTTGAAGAATTCGTATATGAATACTACTTATAAATTCACTCAATTTGAAACATGAATTGAAGGCTGTTGCCATAATTATAAAAATTTCATTCAAAATCCAGTAATCATAAGTAAATCCCATTTGTGCCCAAGAAAAACATCCGTTCAAAGGGTGGACTTTTAAATGGCAATGTGTGCAAATAAACATGCGAAATTGAATAAACTCAATGTGGACAAACATACAATGCGACATGCTATAAATATTTCCAATTGTACCCTTTCAGCGACTGGCCAACAAGGAATAATCCTTTTTTTTAAGTGATTAGCCAGCGACAATACCGAGAAAGTTCCAATTTTGAAATCTTTGCGACGAAGGTTTGACACGAGATATTTTATGGAAAACATCCGCACATGCACACACAAATTTAAAGTACCTAGTTATTATATTGAATTAAATAGAGATAGATAGGGCAATGTCTAGCAGCTAATGTTACAGAAAGCAACTTGCCGCTGGTTTTTTAGTATTTCTTAACGTCATATATGTAGAAAATTCCCCATTTAGAGCAGCCCAATCGCACGTGTTAGCGCTCCTTAAAATCACTTTAAATAACATGATATTCTTTGACGCAGATGCTAATCCTATTGAAGGTTTGTAACTTGTAACACCGTAATTTGGAGTCAACAAAAACAAACCGGTAATCCATATTTAGAGTTTCCCGAAGTCGAAACGCATGGCATTGCCTTATTTAAAATGAGATTAGGAGAGTTTTGGCGGGAAGTCGTCAGTATCGAAACCAAACGCGCCACATAAAACGGGTTAATCTTTCTTTAATCCTAACATATGTATCTGTCGTTGCGTTTTGACATAGATTTACAATTATTTACAAGAAATTCCCGATGCACACCGCTTGTGTCGCCTCACGCTAATCCGCGGATTAGATACTCTTCTTGTTTATGGTTCTGTCTGTGGTTAATTGTCCGTGGTCGAGAAAAAGCACGGGAACAAATCTGTCGATTGATTTATTCGAGGGCGGGTCGAGTGCAGCTTTTCACAATATTTCTAGAAGCAAGATGTTTTATGTCGAATGAGAAATTGTGGGATTAAGACGGTGTCATGTTACAGGTGATGTGTTGTTGTTGGCAGCCATTTGAGAGTTCGGTATTTATTTTGTCTCGTCGATTTGTGATTTCAGAGCAAGAAATGTATTAAAGTTCTACAGCACTAAAATATAATGAGTACCTACGTAAAATTTTTAAACTAAATTTTCCTTTTAATAATCTTTTACCATGCTCTTACCTCATTCTACAGCATGTTTAAATATAGTTATGAAATTAATTTACCATCAAAGGTATTCCCTCGTTCTGCCATAATAAAGAAGAGTAAATTACTGAGTGATAAATATTTTTTTCTTACAATCATAAATAAATAAATATCTATCTATGTAGATTATTAATATTTTAATATTATGACATTTTATGAATGTGTGTATATATACTTTTAGTTCCTGCATTCGTTTTTTTTTTCTATTTTTAAAAAAGATTGGCTGTTGGCGCTCTAAACTTTTAAAACTGTCAGTTTACGAGTGTGTCGCACATCAACATACACACATCGTAAATGTTTGGACCGAGGCAGCACAAACGATCAATATTTACAGCCGGAGTCGACGATCATTTAACTTTTTAATATTTGTCGCGCACTGGCATTTACTTACACTGTTCTGAAATATCATATTTCTGAGCTAATCCTATGATAAAATTTGTGTGTATGTGAAATAGCCGAGAATTATGCCTATCTGGCATACACATTTTACACACCGCCCAGAGTCACCTATTATGACATACTTATACATATAGAGAAGAGCTAGCGCACTGTTATTAATCCTGGAGTGGTATTTTTGAAATATGTAATCCACTGAAAATCGGTGAATCGAATGAAAATCGTTCGACTCACTGATTATGTCTAACGAAAATCGTTCAATATTTTCAATAGAATTCCAGGCTTAAGAATAGAACGCTATCTCTTCTCCCTATGTCATAAAAGGAACAATATCGAAAATAAGACCTATCTAAATTTGTATATTCATACTAATATTATAAATGCGAAAGTCTGTCTGTCTGTTTGTTACGCTTTCACGGCCAAACCGCTAAACGGATTTGGTGAAATTTGTTATGAATATAGAAGTTGAAGACCCGGGGTCAACCATAGGCTACATTTTGACGCAGGCGGAGCTGCGGGAAACAGCTAGTTCACTATATAGATAACATGGCTTCAAACCATCTTATACAAAAGCAGCACCCTGGTACTAACGTTTTGTTTATCTTGTTGTACTAATGTTGTATCTTGTATCCTTTTCGATTTACTGTGTACATGAATTTCGGTAAATAAATAAATATATACTTATACATGTTGACTTTCTTAACATCTTTCAAATGTTTACTGTGTGTTTTGTACGTTAAACTCCCATACAAATTAATGATCAGCTAGCAGGATTTGTATGGAGGCTAAAAAAAAATTATTTTACTTTATTTTAATGGTTCAATTTTACGTAAGTACGTAACACACTATAAAAATTTTGCTGATGTTTAAAAATTCACCCTGTGACATTTAGTCTTATTACAATAAGTTTGACGTCAGGCAGATTCATCAAGATATCGCGTTTGCGGAGTCTCAGCCTTCGAAGCCGGACTTCGGATGTAGGATAATGAAGATAATTTGAAAATAGTACCCTTCTAGCGCTTACCTAACAATTAGTTCAGCAGATGTTGCTACTGCTATCGGGATATAGGGCATCGTTTAAGGGACCGACGTTTTGACGTTCGTTCTGGATGGTACCTGGTTCAAATAATATCTATTGCTATACAAAGAGGAAATGCAGCTAGTGTAATGGGTACCTTTGAACCGGATACTATACAGGGAGAAATTTTTTAGTGATATTTACATAGGATTGTATCTCCGCTTGGGATTCACGGGTTGCCCCGTTTCTTTGAGAGGCTTGCGCGGAGATATGGATCCAACGCGTAGAGGCCCTTTGGCGAAGTTGATGTCATGTGGTGCTCCTGCCAAAACCCGTCCTTGGCCATATCAATAGGTGGCATTTCCATGAACAGGTCTTGGCAGGAGTAGGAACTATGTCTAATGTATGAAGAGGATATATGGGATATAGTGATGAAGTTTGGGTGGAGATGAAACTGGGGTTACATAGGATTATTATTAGTATGTTATTAATTGTTTTTTCACACTTATTATGTTAGTATGGAAATATGGATGAAGATACATGAAATAAATAAATAACTATCTTTTCACTTTTAAATAACTTTATTTACACGATTTCTCAATAATAAACACCTCTTTCTCTTATGTTACCTTTCATGTGCAGCTATCTTTTACCAAATACGCGATAAGGACAACGTTATCCAAATCAGAATATTATGTAACAATCTCTTGATTATCTATTTTGTTTTGATTTATTCAATGACTAAAATGTCTATTTTATACTTGATATTATAAGTGCAAAATTCAAACCACTGAATGGATTTTGATGATTTTTTGTATGAATATTGTTAAAGATCCGGGGTCAAACATAGGCTACTTTTTGGCGAAGGCGGAGCTGCAGGAAACACTTAGTAGTCTTATAAAATGTGCTTAAACCTAATGAGTTATTTCTTCTATAAATGTACGGCCACTATAAGAACCAACGAAACCACTAACGCCATCTATCGTATCCTTATAAACGACAGCCAAGGCGGCATTGAAAGAGAACTTTTTATCAACATTAATATCGCTTGCTAAAATCTTCAAAATCTCATTAGTCATTAGTGAATCACAAAAGCAACTTCTTTGATTTAAAATAATCCCTATGAGGGTTTTTTTAATTCGATAAATTTGGTTAAGTACCTAATTATTTACAATGTTCTATATTTTCGCGATTGTTAATTGTTTCACATTAAATTGAACTATTTAAATACGAGTTTTGCCGCATTTATTACTTAGTATTTATACCTGACGTAGGTGTTATTAAGTAATTAAGGAAATTAAGTGAATAAATAAAGAGAAAAAGCAAAATGAATACTTGAAGTCCGCCTATTGTTAAATTTATTTAAACTGTTACACTAGTCATGTTTTACATACAAGTTTGCATTTTTTTTTTTTGTAGTCTTCTACTTTAACCAAAAATACTCCTTTCTTAGAGGTTATAGTGTGGCAGTCTTTCCACTTGCCTTCCAAACCTTGGTTCATCGAAATTGCTCTTGCTGATTTCTGGACAAAAGACCTTTCGGCCAGAGCCTAGCTCTTGAAATTTTTGATGTTTTAAAATAAATATATTCTGTACTTAGAATAAATTACACAAATACTTATTTTTTTATACTTTTTTACAGTTATAAGTAAGTGTACACCCCGCACTATCAGATGGTAGATTACTAGACAGTAATCTCTTTTAAAATTTATCAAGTTTGCCTTGAAGGAATTTATTCTAGCGATAAGGCCGAATTTTACGGATAATTGTATTTTTTTATATATCCTATTATGTAATTTTTCCCCCAATAAAGAGTTTTGTATTGTACTTATCTCTGATAATAATAGTTTTAGAAGTAAAATAAGCAGTGGAAGCACATAGTAGAACGATTTTCTTCTTTAGGAAGAAAAACAATGTTGATTTCTTATGCTTTCGCGATTGTTATTCATTAAATTAAACTATTTTAATACGGTTTTATCGCGTTTATTACTTATTTATTTACACCTGACGTTTCAAACACTTTACAGCGTTCATGGTCGCAGGCAGACTAAGTTAACATTTGTCTTTGATGTCATAAGATTACAAAACTACCGTCTGAAATTTTTATTGGGAACTATTCCGATTCACGCAGTATTGGCTCACAGTATCTAAGGGTCTTGCATTCTGCTTCCGAGTTTGCGATTTTATTAAGTTAATGACTGGGTCCCAAGCTGGCGGTACCTGCCATCCATCCTCTCTATTGAAATTAGGATGTCAGTAAACTAGCGTCGATATCAGAGCTTCTTGTTGTATATCTTTTATTCTTGATATAAATACATAACTTATTATATTATTTAACTCTTGGTAATACCTAATCGTTTATTTTTTGTTAACATGTAGTGTAACTAAGTATATATTTTTTGCTTTTCGACCATTTTATGAAATCATTGATATGAGGATTTGGTGATGTGCATTGTAAAATTATCAGATTAATTTTCACCAAATAAAGCGTGCGCTTAAATTATATACAATAAAAATCACAGGTCAATAATTCAAGCGAATCGCTTGTAAAACATCTTTTATTCCCAATATAACTTATAATTATTCATTAAATTAATTCGTTAAATACTCTTAATTCGACAATAAATAGCGTTACACTTTATACAAACACTACCATGAGACTACCTACACTTCACCTATCACAGTTTTTTCACAGTCCCGGCCTTCGTTATGGTATTGCTCGCACATACCTTAAAGAGGCCACGTTCTATTCCGATCAACTGTGTTTGACCATGTGAGAATCTGGTTCACTTTCAGGAGGGCTGACAGATGATGCCAGCCCTTGTATTCTCCTATACAGCTGATGGTAAGGGCTCGGAGGCGGCGGCGGAAGCCTTAACAAAGGACTTGGCAATGCGTACCTTCCATAAACTGACAGCAGCGGTGGGTACAGGCCCACTAGAGAGGCATAAGGGTTTCCGAACATCGGATGAAGTATCGCTCCCCGTTTAAATGCAGCTAAACGAGATCTGGACGCAGCAGTCGATCTCCTCCTCAATTTCCCTGTAGTTCCTCCTATAAACACATCATCCGAAGACGGGTCCAGCATCCAATAATTTCCTTTCCCTGGATCGTCGTAATGCCTCGGCACTTTGACAAAACATTTGTTCAAACTTAAATTATGCCTGATAGAGTTCTGCCAGCCTTGTTTATTCTCCTTGTAATACGGGAAATTCTTCATTATATACTCGTATATGCCGTTCAAAGTCAATCTCTTTTCTGGACTGCTTCGGATCGCCATCATGATCAGGGCATTGTAGCTATAAGCGGGTTTTTCGTTTTTTTTCTTTTCGTCACTAGTTGATGAACTAGGTGGGGGGGTTTCCGTGCCAGTGACGTCCAATTCCGTGTCCGACGGTGACGGCGACCGAGACGAGGCTTCGGGCAGCAAATCGCGAATTGCAAAGCTGTGCGGCGGAGTCATGCTGGTGCGACATGGCGAGCCGCCGACTCCTTACTAAACGTCCGACGATAAAACGAACGCAGGCCCCGCCCGACAAAAACGCCCAGTGTGAAACCCCTCCTTTCGTATGAGGGAACAAACCTGTTATCAACAACAATTCTGATTTTGAACTTTATAACAATATGAATAAGAGTGATGAGTCAATTTGCGAGCAGTCTTCCATATAGGGTAACGAAGGGGTTAAAAAATATAAAATTAACTTGATCTGTTATGGACTGTAAACATTTTTTTTTATGATTTTCACGCGTTGTTTAGGAGTTTATTTAGTAATGCTAATGGTTGGTTTTGGGTCTCGGTAATTAATAATTGGGTTTTTAAACAGCGGCAGATGTTAGGGATAATAAATTGTATGATGTTACTTGACAAATTTGATGGTGCGATGTTTTGTTATACTTAGGCGTTATGATACGAGTAGAAAAAATACGTTTCATTACCTTTGTATAAAATTGACTTTATTGTTGTACGTAAGTCCAGTGTATTCCAAAAAATACCAGCAAAATGTAATAATGGAATAAAGAAAGACTTAATCCCAGCATTGCAATTTTACTTAAGAAAATAAGTTACTTAAATTACATTTGCGTTAGAATTACTTAAAAATGAATCTAATGATAAACTAAATTTTACACAAAATACTATTTATTGATATATTAATGGAAATACAGCCCAAAAATTCATACATAATAATCATTCAATTAAATACGTAAGTACATACTTTTTTGGGAACGTCACTCTTCGCTAGCTTACTTATTGCTAACTTTGATGTTTTCGAAATAATAGGCTACTTGACTGTGTTCACATTTTAACAATATTTTTATACGGAACAGTAGGTACATACACTAAAAAATAACCGATTTTGAAAACAACAACAAAATTTGTAATTAATTAAAGCAATAATTAGCATTGAAAGTTCTCTAATGAAGAAAAGTGGGAGCGTGGTGGGGACGTCTTGCTATCTCTCTTGTATGCACGAAATCAAGTAGCAGTGACGTCACTCCACCATTAAGTGCGTCCTTTTCTTGTTTCTTGTCAGTTTCCCCTTCCACAGGATTTCAAAAGCTCATAACTTATTTAATTTTGAACGGATTCAAAAAATTCTTTCAGTTTTTTCAATTCAATTCGGAAACTTAAATATGAATAATAAAAAAATATTGAGTCAAGTAGTCTATATATTTTTTCTTTTTAACTTTTACGTTTGTAAATAATGCAATAAAGTGTTCCGTTATACAAAAACTAAAACGTTACAGAAATGCAATTTATTTTACTTACTATGAATAACTTAAATATCAAAATATATAAAAATATAAAAAGAGCAAACATTTTTTGGAAGTGGCCCGATTCGATTAAAAAGTGTTCAAATAATTCCATGAGAACAGTTTTACTCTAGCTCTACTAGATAATGCTCTTTGCTAGTCCACCAAAATTGTATTTGTACTTGTGAAATAACAAAGTTTTAATAAACAAATTATAGACGCAATAATATAATATTTTATTTCATATCACAAATTTGAGTCCCTAAATTCGAAAACAGATTTTTTTTTTAATCCGTTCAATATTAAATAAATTATAAGCCTTTGAAATTCTGTGGAAGGGGAAGCTGTCAAGAAACAAGTAAAGGACGCACTTAATGGTGAAGTGACGTCACTGCCATTTGATTTCGTGCGTACAAAAGAGATAGCAAGATGTCCCCACCACGCTCCCACTTTTCTCCATTAGAAAACTTTAAATACCAATTACTGCTTTAATTACAAAATGTTGTTGTTGTTATTGTTTTCGGCATCAGTTACTTTTTAGTGTATGTATTGTGCCGTATAAAAATGTTGTCAAAATATGAACACAGTCAAGTAGCCTTTTATGTCAATGTTTATTATAGAGGTATTTTAGAGGTCTTACGCTTACGAACTTCAGTACCCGATTTTTTTTTATTGCTGTTTTGTACAAATTCTACGATTTTTTTAATATTTTAGCTGCATATCAAGAATATGTTATTGTAGACAGTTGTAGAGTGCAACAATGTTATTTTTGAGATCTAAAACCCACTAAAAATCGATGAGTCGAAATGATTATCGTTTGTTTTCGAATAATTTTCTCGAACAATTTTCATTCGACATGTAAGTCATACCTACCTACATTTCAAACAGCCCTCTTGGAGACTAATCTTCTTAATTTTAAGGTTATTACCAAAACTTAACCAGGACCAAGGGATACATTGAAAATGCAAAACCGACAAATCGATTAAAAATCTTTTGACTTACAGATTACGAAATTTTTGTTGAAATTGAAAAATTTAAAAGTCATTCGAAATGAAACGAGAGTCATTCGAAAAATAGAAGTTTCGGAAATAACGTTAAAATTGAGATTTTATTGAAGCAGACGCTAACAATTTAGTATGGCAAATGTGTGCAGCGCGATACGAAATTCCATAATTTTTAAATTAAATTATAACGCGGTCGCTAGCGTCTGCATTAATAAAATCTCGTAGTAGAGGTACTGGTATTGAAATTAACTCACTAGCCCCTGTCATGTGTGACTCTGACTAAGGAAGGAAAATATAATTAAAAAAATATATTTAAGAACCGGAGGGGAAGAGGTTAAAAGAACTTTCGTAGTTTCTAACGTCTATCTTTAAAAAATTTTCGATATTGAATGATTTTCGTACGATAAAGAATGATTCTTTTTTCGACATACATGTCGTACAAATCACATCACCTTTTTTTTTTTGACCGGACCTACAATAGGCACTTGACTGTATTCATACTTGGTTAATATTGTTATACTCAAAAAAATATACACTCAAAAGTAACCGATTCTGAAAACAACAACAAAATTGGTTGTCAATTAAGGCCGTAATTCGATTTTAAAGTTTTCTCTAAAAGAAAAGTGGGAGCGCGATGGGGACGTCTTGCTATCTCTTTTGTACGCACGAAACCGAGTGGCAGTGACGTCACAGCTCACACAGTGCATCCTTTTCTTGTTTTTTGACAGTTTCCCCTTCCACCGAATTTTAAAGGCTTATAACTTATTTATTTTTGAACGGATTACGAAAATTCTTTCATAATTCTGTTTCTGGAAATAAAAATATTGATGTGAAAGAAAAATTAAAAATTAGTAGAATACCCAATTTCAGCTCCTGTGAGCTTTTAAATTTACAGCGGGACAGTAATCACATCACCAACTAAATATTCTATTTCAGTCGTTGCGCACGTCCACAGGTAAAACAAACATTGCAGATATGCCCCGCCCACAGCGCGGCACACCCACCATGGCCGACTACTGGCGGTTGGTATAGCCTTGCTGGACTTGGATTTCAGACATTTTTATCACGTTGGATGTTCCGAAACCAAACTTCAACCAACACTTACTTTGGTAATAACTTATACTACAGTAATATTTCAGTAGTAGGGACGAAGGACTAATCAATGCGAAATTTACTCTGTTACTTTTTAAGTAAAGCCATTATTTAATATAGGGTTAGTATGAGGCTAGAGAAAGGCCTGTTTAAAAGTTTGATCGGAATCGTACTAAAATCTACAATGCTTTCTCAGTCGACCTAGTTCGATTCATTTTAGCTCCCGTACTTACATGCAGTTCTCGTACTAAAAGAAAGTACCCCCGTTCTTGCTCTGTGCATGTGTTTTGAGGAAAACATCACTTGCCGTGCTAAACTACGCCCTAAAATCCTTTGATGTATCAAAACCCCGACACCCGAGTGTCGGTGTTTTAGGTAAGGCCTTAATTAACATGCTAATTACGCGTTTTTTAGCATAAATTATACATTACATACATCGTGTAAGCCTCTCTTTGAATCGCTGAAGATAATCCGTCTCTCTTGTCTATATATTTTTGAAATGGCAAAATTTGTAATGTTGAATTACAAACAATTTATAGAAGCCAGAAATACTACTCGTAGAAATAGCAATAGGTTGGTATTAGATCTGATTCCAAAAAGTGCACGAATTAAAAAAAAAATGTTACTGCATGGCTATAGCTACCTATCTATAACAAAATACCGGACTCGATTTATTTTCAATTCGTTTAAACTAAACTTATTTAAATGGTTATGTGTGGTTATGGAAAGGTGTGGTTATTTTACACGGTGCAGGAGTTTCACAATTTTCAAAAGAGGAATGTAAAAATCCTTTAATACTGTTTGCTAGTTTTATTTGGGAATGCTTGACATATATTTTGATAATATAAAATTTGCATGCTATATATGTATGGCTGTATAAGAGATCATTATTTTGTAAACCATCTTTATAAACCTTATGCAAACGCAAATAAAGTAATTCTATTCTATACTACGAGTAGAAACAAAAGATTTTTATTTTCGCTAATTTTCTATCACTCAATTCAACAATCTGTTTAATAACAGTACCAGAGAGTATTGTTTTAGGGTGGCTTGTTTATCTGGGTTGGCCTGATTGCCACACTAGTCCGGCTTCACAGTGTTTGTTCGTCTGTATGGCCTCTATCAATCACTAAGCTTCACATGTATTAGTTTTTCTAATTGATTTCAGTCCCTAAGTAAGCGGTGACAACATGATAAAACAAATATTACTATTCTCCTATCTTGTAAAGTAATGACGTATTCAGACTTAAATGACGATAATTTTTCGATCTCCCAAAAAAAATTTGGTGACCAACTGACTGGATTTTGTACAATTACTAAACAAAATTTTATAGCTAGTACTTTAAGAGATAGCGGCAACAGCATCCCGAAGGTCTTTGATTTCTTTTCAGCCTTTCTCTACCAAAGAGTTGTAGGCCTCCTTCAGACTCCTCCATCTCTCTCTATGCTCGGCAGCGAGAATACAGTTGTTGTCCGCTATCTTTTAAAAAATATCCTGAAGGTCATTAGTTCCAAATTTGATAATTGTTCCTCTTTTTGGAGCTAGCTTTAAATGATTTTTATGAAAAACTGATTATTTGACATGTTTTAAATGAAGATGCCAAGCGACGCAAATATGTTTCTCTCAAAAGTGAGTGTCGAAACATTGGGTCCATGGGATCCTCCTTACTTGAAGAATTTTTTTAAGAAAATTTCTCTTTGCTGACGCCGTAGGTGACAAGAGGGCTGGCTCATTCCTAGCTCAAAGAATTGCAATTGCAATTCAGCGTGGGAATACAGCCAATGTTCTTGGCACCATGCGACACGGACATTGTTTAGATTTAAATTTTTAGTATATTTTTTTTTTAATTTTAAGTTTTTACTTTCAGTTAGTTTTTTTTAAGTTTTTAGGTTAATAATTAATTTTAGTTGAAAAAATAAAAGAAAAATAATTCAAAAAAGATCATTGTAATCTGAATACTGACATTTATTATTATTTGTTTTTCGTTCCCCGTTTAACTCTAAACTAAATATAGTTATTTATTATGTTTTCGCGATTGTTATTCATTAAATTAAACAGGCAGACTGCCTGCGACTATGAACGCTGTAAAGTGTTTGAAACGTCAGGTGTAAATAAATAAGTAATAAACGCGATAAAACCGTATTAAAATAGTTTAATTTAATAAATATAGTTAGTTTAAATAAACATTGATGTTAAAAGAGGCCGACCCGACGTGCATAAGCAAAAACCACAGACCACAGAGACAAAATCATTTAAATTTAATTACTGCTCAAAGTAATTTTCGTCATGATATCTCTATTTTCACCTCGTTATTGTCAAACTGAGAAATATTTTCAAAAATTGCTGTTGGATGTTGACAACGTCAGTGCAAGCCCGACCATAGACTAGCGACTGTTCAGCTGAGACTGCTGTGGATAGGGCTGTCACTGCTGACAAAAGACAAAGAACTAATTAACCCTAGCTAAAAAAGAGCTTGCTGCAAACGAGATAACAATAAAAATTCCATTGTTAAGAACCAAATATGGTTTCCGTGCAGGTGAAGGGAAGACATGAACAGGGAACAGTGGAGATCACTTGTGTCGGAGGCCAAGATTATCTTTGGCTGAGCCATCGCGGTAAAGGACTGTTTAAACTGACGCGAATCCTGCACGACTGGTGGGAGGCCCATAGAAATAAGAACATATAGAAGTGTCATTAGCGGGCCTGTTAATTTTGGCATACGCTACGGCACTTCTACCGATAATTATTTCTGTTGTCGTCCAGCCAGGCGAGCGGGGTTCGCGTCAGTGTGAACAGTCCTTAAGTAAATAAAAGACATATTTTCACAGCAACCTGTGGGGAAACAATGTTTCCTTCAAATATGATGGAAACCCGTTCTTTTTCTTGGCGTGTGGATGCCCTTTCAACGAATCACTTTTTTTCCCCCCGAGAAGTGTTCTGTTATTTTCACAGCTACTGATGGAAATTCTTTCTTCAATAACGCTACAAACTCCCCCCTTTTTGCCCGCATTTTTCCTTAATCTCTTCAATAAAAAAAATAATTAAATAAGGATATTTGTAAGGATCTGTTGAGAAGATATGCGATGCGACCTTTAGCCTGCAACTAACATATTTAACACACAAAACTAAAATGGGCCAGTCTAGAAATTAAGATAACGATGGTGACATTTTTTAGACAATCAGGTGATTCAAGCCTGCCATGTCCTAACCAAATGTAAATGTAGATAAAAATTATACACTTGTAACTTTAGAAAAGTACATTTGGCCCAGCCCTAGCCGTGGCCCTCGTAATTGCTCCAATCTGTCGTAAAACACGCGCGATATTTATTTATTTACTCGCTATGTACTGTAACAGCCAGGACTTTTTCCCTCAGTTTTTACTCTTCATTATTTGTTGCCAGTTTAATGAGTTTCGTTTGTTAAACACGTGTGGGTTTGTGACGAATGTTATTTTAGTCTGTAGGTGTAATTGTCGTTTGGTGATTTGTCTGATTCAGAGTTGATCTGACTGCATTTTTAATAGATCAAAGCAAGGGTACGGGTTACATAGCACACGGGTACGCGAGCCCGACTTACCCGAGCTGCTACTGAGTCAACCTATGTCCATCCGAGTCAGTAGCATCCTTTCCCCAAACTCAAACACTTCCTACCCTTCCTTAGCTTAAGAATACTTCCGATGGGCAGCACCGTCGGAAGTACGATAAGCCGCTGAAACTGTGCTCGCCAACCCGCCTGCCAAGCGTGGCGAGTTTGGCAACAACCCTCAATTAATGGGAAGGCTCAAGTCCAGCAGTGGACTGACTGCGGCTGAAACGACGAAAGCAAGGGTCAAAGGAGTTTGATAGCCGAGCAAGACGCGCGTATTCACAGCGAATTCGCGTGTCAGGCGACGCCGTAACGCGACCCGTATTGCATTGGTCGCCATTTAGTGACATTTTATTTTTGAGCTCGTCCGTGCCTCTGTCCTGATTGTTATCTATAGGTGACAGTCATTAGGCTTTAGCAGAGATGCCTTTAGGCAGCCTGAAAATAATCTGACAGTGTTGGCCACTAACACATCTCGGGTCATGTTCCTGTTGGTGTGGTTTCCCTGTATACTGTAGGACACCAGACGCCAGCCGCTCCAATGTAATAACCAGTAAAAACATAAGTTAAAATGTAACAGTTTTAGGGAGATATTGCACAGGTCTTTCACATCTGAAATTTTCAGTTCATATCCAAAATTTAATCAAAACATTTTGACTTCACAAAATGTTTGCAATAGTTTGCTAATTTCGCTTTTGCTAGACTAAATTAAAGACAAAACAACACACACCAGTGAGCCTTGATTTTTTTTTATTTACAAAGACGGCCAGCTCTATATATTTTTACCCAAATCTAAAAAGGAAACACGTCAGGGGCCGAATGGCAGTTCCGAAATACTCTGACACCAGTATATACAAGGTCGATGGACCATGTAAACCACTCGATATAAATGGATCCTCGGCTGCCTGTCTACCATCCGTGCGGCAATGCTGCAGGAGTACTATTTTTGAAAAGCGTGACTCACGCAAAATCGACGAGACAAATAATTTTCATTCGAGATACATGTCATATGTTTCAAAAATAGATCTACAGAACCCGCGCGGCACAGTTAGTTAAGCTGTATTCCAGGAGCTTACAGCATCTAGCTGCGAGCGACGGGGTTGTTAAATATTTGCCTGCCGCGACTCAACACCGACCACGTCTACTACTCACTCCACACAATTCGGTACAAAATGGGATATTTTATAATGAACCTATATAAATAATTAATAACTAGTAGTTCTGTGAACGATAGATAGGTTCTGTGAATAGAGAATCCAATCTCTAGGATAGACATCCTAAAAATTTGATTCTCTATTACGCGAAGGCAGATAAACTCAATGTAGAGAAAAAAAATCGCGCAAATAAAGTTAGTAAGTAGTAGATATTGTAAATATTTTTTTTTGTATTTATAAGTAAACACATAATTGTACATATTTGTTATTTAATAGTAAATATAGTGTACTGTTTATTAAAAGAAATATTTATTTAACATCATACATGCAATATACATAATAAATTTTAATATAATAATATGTTATGTGTTTTAAAATTATAATATATTAACAATTAATTACTTATTTCCTTAATACAATTAAATAAAACATAAATAATAATAATATCGGCAATGAATTCAGAACACCCTACATTTAATTAATAATTCAAAAATTCTGCGTGAAATGGAACGCAATCTCTCGCGACGAAGGCCGAGCACAAAACTCTACACCTTTACGATATCCGCGTATCTACAAAAGCACGGTGTTCCCAGCCATCGATTAGCCCAATCGTAGTAAAACACGCGCGCTCGGTACAACCGTACAACCGACATTGCACGCTCGCCGCAGCGTGACACCCACTGTTTATTGCTATATGCTGACTGTTGGAGACCTACTAGTAACATAACCAGGCTTTACTCGATAGCTCGATAGCCCGAGAATATTTATGTCTAAGTCGATAATCAGTTATCTACCAATGACGCAATTTATTCTTGTATGATGAAGTTTACATTACACCACGCAGTTTTAACCCGTGAATATACTGTTAATCCATTCGGATTAAATTCGGATACAAGAACTCTGTCTCTAGCATAAAAATGTCAGCCATCCATTTTTCATGCATCATATTTAATACCTATAATTAACACAGAAATGCCACTGTGAATGCGTTAACGATTTTGTAAGGCAACTCTGTAACGCACATCGACAGATAGTAAGGTAACTAATAAATTCCATACCAAATCTTAAAAGTCTATAGAGACTGCCTGAAGCTCATGGAGGTACAAATATAGAGCTCTTTGGCTACTTAACCTGCCTTCACAAAAGATTGAAAATCCCATAAGCCTGGGTTAATTCATGCGGGTACTCTGCATGATTTTAAGTTCATGGTCTAAAGTTGAAACATATTATGTCCTTGAGCGAAGTTTCTTTGCTCTCTTTTCTTTCTCTACATTAGGTTTTTTTCTGCAGTCGCGGAATAGATTAGTCTTTAAAAATCCGATCTCCAATGTGTACAAATAGTTCACAGTACATATTATTTGTCAATATAACGGCTGTGAAATCAGAGCACCCTACATTTAATTAATAGTTCAAAAATTCTGCGTGAAATGGAACGCAATCTCCCGCAGCTAAGGCCGGGCACAAACTCGGCACCCGTCGCGATTGCAATGCAACGCGGCTGGCGACAGGCGACCCACAGGTCACACCGCCCAGTGGCGCCCTCTACAACCTCACCACTATTCGTGTTTAATCAACTGCCTTTTAATTGTTCTTGCTCGTTTGCTTGCTTGCTTGTATGGGAACCTTTGTTCGCTGTTTACAAGTCATTTGCTTGGATGAGTTGCTTGATTTATTTGTTTGTCTGTGATTTCTGTCAATGTTATGTCGTTGGTAATGGATATAAAGAGTCTCTGCCATGACTTTTTACAACTATCGCACCCGTCAGAATATTGTATTGAAATCGCTAAGGTGATGATACTAAGAAGAGTTAAGATTTATAGACCCTAGTGACCTAATCTACTTGCTCTATATAAACCTACTCTATATAAAATATCGACAACTATATTTAGCTATCTGGAAAGTAACACTGTAATAAGTCGACCGAGTTGTCTATATATACCTACCATTGGGGCCTAAAGATTATGGAATGAAGACCACATGTCGTAAATTACAGGGTTTGACAACCACCTACCAGATGGTCCGAAAGTCCTTATTAAGATCGCAAGAGAGATCACTGGCTACTAGCTGCTTCGGAACAGTCAGTTGAAAATCTATGAGAAAGGTCTATGCCCAGCAATGGATGCCGTTTGGCTGGGATTATGATAACTATGATTCTATTGAGGCGGTTCCGCACAACTCTGGTGCCAGGGTGTACATGGTCGATTGACAATGTAACCTACACGAAATGATGATGACTATGATTCTCGATTAACGGGTTTACCCAAAGGGCGTTCTAATTAGAAAAGGGCAGTCACAAGGAAATAGGTATAATTTGCTCGAGTCGCTAAGAAGACAATTTGTTAAAGCTACATAGATAAGATCTTAAATTTTCACCCCAAAAGAATTCTGCCGACCTTTTCAGTACAAGTGAAATATAATATCGCTAAATTCCGAATAAAGCAAGTAAGCTCAAAGACGAGTAGATGTCTCGTCTTAAGAACTGCTCTCGAAATCCAGCCAATGTTGTTGAAATATTGATTAATATTGTCGCCATGTTGGATTGGCACTCCAACGCGAACTCCCAAGAGCGGAAGCCTGAACCCTCAACCGTTCCGGTTTACGTACTTTTCCGCCGCCATTGTGATCTGAAGAGCTCTCGGAAAAATGTTCTTTATTCAAAAAATACGAGAGTTGTATGAGGGTTTTGGTAAACAATGTAAAATATTATTTTAATATAATTGAGGTCTTGTCACGCGCAATTGAGCAATCATTTCGAATCCACAATGGTACACTCTAGGCTTATAAATATTGTTCAGAATAGGGTTGCTCTTCGGAGATCAGAACCTTTAGAAGCGTGTAGTAAAGTTGAGATTTGCGCATATAGTTAAATATTATTTTCTGACTGGATTAATAGGCGTAAGCATCGAAGGGCTATTTGATATTAAAAATATACTGTATTATTATTTTCATCCCCGTACCGTTATAATAAAATAGCCATCGATGTGGTATTTTCGGATTGTTATTCGAAAAAAACTCGCCAGTTCCTATTTGACAGCTCACTTCAATACTGAGAAATAAAACTGCATTGTGTTCCAAATTTAAAATGCCAAACCAAAGAGTAGACCAAAAAGGTCGCGGCATAAACGCACCTGGTTTGTTAAGTGCCAGTATTTTTATTTGGACTGAACAAAAATTTACTTTTGTATATGTCAGGTGTGGATGAAAGTACGTGCCAACATTATGACTGAAAGACGCCATTGGAAAGCTATTAGTACCTATTGTTCAGTATTTCCTTTGCTGGTAGCAGCTGATGTGATTGTGAATTTGTTACATAAATCTCTGTACTGTTCTGTTTTGCACGCCCTACTTTGCTTCCTTTGTCGTCATTATTTCAATTGATGTCAATATATTTTTCACACTGTCTGTATTTGGAATTATACAGAGAAATTTTAGTGTCAAATCTTAGGTAAGTTGTCAACCTATAGGTATACTACCTAATTTATTGGTCACTAGCTGTTTCCCGCAGCTCCGCCTGCGTCAAAAGTCGTCTATTTTTGACTCCGGGTCTTCAACTATATTCATACCAAATTTCATCAAAATCCGTTTAGTGGTTTGGCCATGAAAGCGTAACAAACAGACAGACAGCGTTTGTAATATTAGTATTATAACGCATTTATAATATTAGTATGGATATCTTCCCTTATTGTATCTAACTGTTCCTGAATTAGATAGGTAGCTTAACACCTAATTGAATTTCATAGGCTATATTAAACAGCCTATTAATTAACCATAAACATTTTAATTTAAAATTTTGGTATATACCTTTGCCCATATTATGTTGAAGTCTTTGTAAATGTGATATTATTTGTTACTGTATGTGGGCAGTAAAGATATTTTGTATTGTATTGTATATTACATTTTATGATTATTCCGAATATTTTTTTCCAAAAGAATCCATTTACTTTCCAAAAAATATGCCCGGCATTTCACCCATGAGTGATTTACCATCAATTTCCGCTAACGAGTCTACAATTGCTCAACAACAAAGCACCCTCACTCAAAATAATCCGGCAAGACAATCGTCAATATTACCACACCCCTTCTGATTTCAAAACGCAAAACAATTTGACCCCCGCTAATCTTAATAATGACGTATATATTTTTTTATTTAGCATCTGTCGCGTCCTGTCACTTTTTGCCGCATTTTTTCGCGCGTCCTTCCAAGTGATCCGATTTGGCAGCGGGGGGTCCGTGCGCTATCCGCTTTGCGTTGTTGAGAGGTTCAATACAAGGATTAGAAAGTATAAGAAATTGTTTATTTTATGCACCGTGATTTCTGCTAAGACTTTCGTTGTTTTTGTTATTGTTAGCGAGAAAGATACATTATTGTTGACATACATTTGTTTATTTAAGAACCCATTTACAGCAACGTAAATTTTGAAATTGTCTGGTTCCGGTGTGTAAATGACAGATTGACATACAAATTATTCTAGTATAGATATTTGTTCTGATCCAGTTTTGATCCTTACAATACGGTCATAGAAGGCATTAGGTATAGAGACAATACTTAAGAACAGCCTCAGAAAGAAGAATACAAAACTTTATATTTTGCTATGGCAGTTTACAATTAATCTTATTATATTAATTATCACAGTATTATTTCCAATCATAGCGAGAATGACCAAGACTCTAGATAAAATAGAGGCTAAACTACACTTACTTCATACTACTCATAAACATGTACATAATTGAAATGTAAACCGCAAAAGCTACTTGTATAATCCAACAGAGAAATGTGAAAGATGTCATCTGCACAAAGGATTAACTGTAGCAATATGTTTACACATTGAATTCATATCAGAAGGCCTATGCGAAATTTCACACGAGAAATTATAGCTTTCTCAGAAAGTAAGCCCCCAAATCTGTCTCAGGAGAGCATAGACAAAACACAATTTACTATTGACTACCTACGCTTTCCAAGATGTATCGAATTTAATTAACTTGTAAAGTTTGCGACACGCGATCGTCAATGCTCTATTATTGTCGATGGTCCCATTGTCGGCAATCAGTGGGAGGTTGTCGCGCACCTGTCCACTTATATGGCGTTCTAATTTTGAATTTGACTGTGGAACGTTAGAGTTTAAATTGTAACGCTGAATGTGGGTGTCTGTTGTGAAGCTTCGTTACTTCGTTTATACAGGGTAGAGCAACACTTCTGAGGGGCACTTAAAATTTTCGCTTCAGCAATTTTCAAGATGTATATGGACTGTATAGAACAAAACTTAAGGTTCCAAAATTTTGACTAGAGAGTGTTATATTAAATTACTTAACGAAATCATCTAAAAAATCTTAAAGAAGTTTAATATGAAAATGTACATCAACCATATGTTAGGCTCAAAGGCGATTCTGAAAAACTAACACAGGATGTATGTATAGAGTCGATATGAATAAAGGATTACATTATTACAAAGTGGCAATACTTGTATAAAATTAAAAAAAGTTTCTATTCTATTTTTATTTTAACTTAAAATATACTTAAAAGGTGAACTGCCTGACAACATTACTAAAAATAAGAACAAATTATCCGATTTCTTTGAGCTTTTTAAAAAGTTTAAACACTTACTTAGTAACACTTCTCAGATTTTTCTTACAGACAGTATAATGGAAATGTGCCAGATGAAAAACGTCTGAAAATTGGAAAACTTCAGCGACAGGACTGTTTACCACCCGTACGAAGCCTTATCGGATATAATCATCAGCATATTAAATCCGGTTCGATACGGTCGGTAAATTCAATGAAATATCTTTTTTTTCAGCAGCAAACCATCCTGTATACAAAACTCGAGCAGCATCACAATATGGCGCGTCGACAAGAAAGCGTGTGTTAACAAAACCAGTAATTGATCGAGCACCAGATGCCAACACCCTTTGGTTCGCCGCCGGTCTTTGTGGCCAGTTACCAATGGTTACCAACTTGCCAATAAATCTTCATAAAAAAAAAAACCATTTTTTAAACTTTGATATTGACTGTTGACATGTGTAACCGTTGGCGTGACGAGATAAGTTGGAAAACAATTTGATTTTGGATGATTCGATGGATGTGTGTCATGTATTTATTTTTATTTTTCATGGGTTGGATGATTATCCAACATGAGAACAAGACATGATTATGTCTCAAGGGCTCTATCTCTATATTCTCTACTAATGTGAAATAATCTCTTCTTTCTGCAACCTAGTCAACTGAAAACTTTTTGAAGACATTTCACAAATGTTCTGTTTCCCCATATGGTTGATTAGTAGTTAATGCTGTTAGCATTAAGTCCGCCTTTTGTGTAAATTAATGATGGCACATCAATAAAGTTAATAAATAAATAAATAATACCCTCGGCTAATTTTTGGCGAAATATAGTATCCAATTCAGTAGCGGTGGTAGAGCAAGAATTTTGGAATATATTTTGTAGTGTCGATAGATATTATTAGGTATTTCTTTACAAACTTTCTAAAAATAATAGACAAGATTGATTTTTTTTATTATGTCCTTTTTAATCGTTGCTTCTCATATTCTGCCCAAAATTATACATGTACATAAAATCAGAGACGTTCGTTTCTCTGTCATTAAATAAATGTTTAATGTAGTGTTTCTGAACTCAAGCATTCCTTTGGTCAATGTTGGCACCACTGCTTTTAGACATATGAATATGTAAATGTATTATTAATGTAATTAGCCCGTAGCCCGATTAATAAGTAAAGCGAATAAAATAAATATATATTATGATCCTGTGATCAAACAGTAAAACCGACCAAACAACATGCACCAACGAATGTTTTAGTAGATTCCATTCTAAAAATAGTTACGTCCTACTTTACAAACAATCCCGATCCCTGGGAATATTTCTCAATCATTTATTTTGATTACGACGAGCCCCGGCGTCCAATAACACCGATGTTTATTTATTTATTATCCCTCAAATCTGAAACAAAAAGCATTCGACAAAGCAGTCGTTACAATCACAACATACGAACGCGCGCCAACCCGTGGGGCGCCAATTATTGCAGTTGGCAACCCCATCCTTATGCTGGCAACACTGTCCAACATGGTGTCCGAGCGGCGGCGTGACACGTGACCGAGGTTTTATAACGATGTCGTTATTTTTTTAAAGTTTATTTGTTGGAATTTTATAACAAATCTGAATTAATGATGATTTAGTACTCTCTTTATAAAGTTACGGTTGAAGGATGCTGGATGTAGATGTAAAGTCATTACCAATAGTATTTAGTATGGGCACAGTATAACCTGTGATACGTGTCTTGAATACTGCACAGCTCCTTGACTTTATCTAAATAGTCATGCAGTGAAACTTTGCCTCGGAAGTCGTGGGTTCGTTCCTATGGGAAACATACTTTGATTGGGTAGTTGTTTCCAGTTTGGTTAGGACATTGCAGATTTGAATCACCCGATTTTCTGATATATTAAATGATGATTCCGTGCTTCGGAAGACACGTAGAGATTGGAATGATTGATTGATCTAACATTTTTTTGGTACATATTTTTATCATAAACAGCTTTTTAGTATTTTTCTTATAAAAACGTTGTATTATTATCTGCAAATAAATACCTATTACTTCATCAACACTTCATTCACCTGAGAAATCTCTAAGGCTCCCAAAACCCTCAAGATTTGATTCAGATGCTAATAACATACGATTTCTCAGGGTCATTAACATGAACCACTAGAAAAATCATTGCACACGAAACGTGGATTACAACAATCGCCCTGCAATGGCGCAGACGAACAATCACAATGACTTATGTTTGACGCAAATAACATGATATAATTGTGAGGCAACGATTAAACACCCAATCTCATTGTGATTCCGAGACTCGCCAATCGACAGACCTTTTCACCGATTCCTTAATTGTGGGAAAAGAAAAAGATTTAGTCTATGGGAATTGAATTTTTATCGAGAGGTGTTATTAAACGTTGCCGAATTGAATTTCGAAATTCGAATGCATTGTTCGGCGGCAATTAGAAATCAGTTGAAAGTTAAGAGCATAGATTTCTCTAAATAAATATTTTGTTCAACGATTATAAACATCGACGTTTGCACGCAACTGTAGATAGACGTTGTACTTATAAATTTTAAGGATGTAGATTACTTTTGTTACACCCTTGGTTTTAAAGACTACTTACTTAAGATAACTTTTCTGTCTGGGTATGTTATTTGAATTCCAAATAGTGCCAAATGCCAGTTACTAGATACAATAAACAAAAAACAAATGATGCACTCGAAGCACATTAACATGACAATAATCACCCCAGAACATCTTTAATCCTACCACAATGGGGTATTAAAAAAATAAACGCAACTTTGATACCAATACAGTAGCCAAATAATAATCCTTTGATAGAGGTTACCGAAACGCCGCGGGCAACTTGTTCTAAATTCGAAAACAATTAAAAATAAAACTATAGACTAAGAGAAGCGGGGTGATTCTGGGATTGCCCGAGGCGGGCTATGGGAACTCCTGTTTTTTTTTCAGTGAGCACATTGGAACCCAGTGATTTGGGCATATCCCGTTCAAAACTACTCATATGGATGATTTGCGAACGGCAGCCGCATATGGCGCGACGTTTGTATGAAATCAATCTCGTGTAATTTTCCATAATAATGCAAAATAGCCTGAAGACTTGAAATTCTTAAGCAATGAAGTGAACAGCAATTCTTTGGACTCGCTGTTTAGTTCCAAATGAGGAGACTTAATTTCAACGCAAAATTCTTATGATTTGTTTCTCAAAGGAAAGAACAATCAAATGTACATAGCAATATATCCATACTTCCATACTAATATTATAAATGCGAAAATCTGTCTGTTACGCTTTCACGGCCAAACCACTGAACGGATTTTGGTGAAATTTGGTATGAATATAGTTGAAGACCCGGGGTCAAACATAAGCTACTTTAAGACGTAGGCGGAGCTGCGAGAAACAGCTAGTAGTTAACATTTCCTGTGGCAATACTTATTTTTATATTTTAGTAAGCGTCGCGTGCTTTGGTGGTGTTTGAATCATTGAGAAAGAAACGTTTATTTGTAGAAGATTTCGATGCTCTTAGGTTTGAATAGATACTGCTACAGTTGGTTTCTAAACAAGAAGGTTAGCAAAAACTAAATCATCCCTATTCACTCATCTATCAACCTTATCTGGCATCAACTTGATGCCCGCGACGCAACAGCACGTGTTAGCACATCACTAGAAATTCTCTTTTTAGGGTTCTGCGGCTATTGATTAAATAATGCATTTTTGACAACAATATATCTTTCACAAAGTCTTCTTAAAGTTATTGGTATAGTAGCAGAAGCAGAGAGCTGAGCCTTAGTGGTAATTTCGGGAATTGGTTCAAAGCTTATGTTTCCTAATTATCCAGCTACCGTGACGCTCAACTCTGTTTTGCATAACTTATATATCATCATACCATATATATATATATATATATATATATATATATATATATAACTCATTTATATGGTATAATGAATTAAAATCATTCGACTCACCGATTGTGCGTGAGTGACACTTTTCAAAAATAGCACTCCCAGACTAAATGACAATGGCCAATAAAGACCACTTTTGTAGATACGTCAACTCATCATGCAAATTACTATCGTTAAATAGTTTTCAGGTTCCTACCAAAAACGGAACCCTTTAGTTTTTTATTTCAACCGCAAATCTGCGAGGGTCGCGAGGGCGCGCGCGTGCCCAATCGCTTACCAAGAGCTCTATGGCCGTGTCTATGGTCCACAAGTGGTTAATTGGACCACGTGTTAACCTATTGTTTATTAGACAATTTAGACACGCGCTATCTGAGTATTTGCTGACTACACGTCGGCGTCAAGGGCTCTTGTCGTCTATGAATTATTCAAATTTTGTGTAAAGTACTTCACGTCATATTTTACCCATAAGAGCCAAAGACAAAAAGGAAGTTTATCTCTTTTTTTTGACTAGTTATCCGCCCCGACTGCGAAAGAGGGGAAATGGATCGAATCAACATAATCGACAGTTACGCTAAGTTGGAAAAGTAGTTGAGTTTTTCGTCCAAATTACACAGAATCGCAGTCGGGTATTTGTTTTTTTTTTTGCATAATAAGTGTGCGTAATAAGAAAATTAGTTCATGATATTATCACAGTACGTCCATGAGATTTTATTTACGCAGAAGCTAGCGACTGCGTTAACAATTTATATATTAAAATAATGTTACCGTAATGTGTAGTTACGTTTTGTACCAAAACTTGTCCTAAAGTTAGAGTATTCATTTCAAATGTTATAGAACTGTTTGGCGCCAAAAATTAAGCGTTTTTTTTCACAATTTTAATATCAGTAAGTACTAGTTTTTATTCACCGCTTCGCTGGCATACTTATCTAAATCCCATGTCCTTCTTTTAGTTATCCCAGACAAGTATCTGCCATACCATAATGAAGAATGAAGTAGGCAATCAAAATTTATCAAAATTTGTAAATTCATTTTTAGTTACAAGGGGACATAGAAATGTACATAAAACATACATGCATGATAAGCATATAACCTTTCCTTTTACCCTTAGCCGCAGTCGGGTAAAAAGACAGTTATGGTACCAGTAGCGCCATCTCTCATCTAATAGCAGTAGCGTTATTGCAACTATTCGACACTAGATGGCAAGTTAAATTATACCTAACTATTTATTACAATATCATTTCTAGAAAAATATGTTTGGAACTTTAATAGTTTCCTTTATTTATAATTATAAGTTGTATTTCTAGATATCCTTTAATTTGTATAAATATTTCCGATTTTCAAACTAAATAGAAACCAAATCAATCAAAGAAACTTTTATTTTTCCTGTCATAACAAACATTGGTCACCGTACACCAATTTTCACGAGAACGTAATATTTTCTTTCCAACGTGACCCAAGAGTCTACAAACAAGCAACACGATATCCTACAATCTTTGAAAATAACTAAATTGGCCCTCAATACGTTACGATACACCAATATTATTAGAGCCATGGACAAGGAGATTTGTGATAATAAATGTGGGTCTAATTACATTGGTTGGATCACAGCTCGAGTTACGAATTACGACCGACAGAGGGCCAGCAAATATTTGATGTAGGTAATTGACACACGAGAAGATTCTCGTTTTACTCTCCCTTGGTACCTATCGTTACCTATACTTTCCTTATATAAAAATATGAATAAATAAATCATCATTTAAGCGGTATCCTTGTCAACCTAATCATAGGCTTCGAAAAATAGCACTCTAGGAGCCCTATTCTTTTTCCCGCAGCTCCGCCTGCGTCAAAAAGTAGTAATGTTTGACCCCGGGTCTTTAGCTATATTCATACTAAATTTCATCAAAATCCGTTCAGTGGTTAGGCTGTGAAAGCGTAACAGACAGAAAGGCAGACAGACAGACTCTCGCATTTATAATATAAGTATGAATATGTTGATTGAAAATCGTTCGATATCGAAAAAAACCGACTCACCGATTTTGCGTGAGTCACGCGTCGTTCGACATAATAATATGAGTCATCATAAATTTCAAAAATAGCACTTTAGGAACGAAATGATTTTGGCGAGAGAGACACTTGAGTAATACTCCAGTTGTTCAGAAGGAATGGAATGATTTATTTACAAAATTGACGAGTATTTATACATAATTATTTACATTGAAACCTTAAAGTATGAGTATTTGTTAAAATATGATAACCAATCATAAGTCAGTATTCCAGTCTATGTCCATATTTGGTGGCGCATTTCGACGACGAGCCGCGCGAGGAGCGCGGGGCGACCCAATACCGCGTGTCGTTCTTGGCCGTTCCAATTAAACTACACTGTCCCGCTGTAAATTTTAAAGCTCACAGGAGCTAAAATTGTAGGTCTTATCAAAAAAATAATAATAATCGCGCAGTCCTTTTCGACGGCGGCGCTCGGAACGGTGCAGACGTGCGCACAGCTTGCGGCGTGCGGCGAGTTTCCACGTGTTGTGATGTGAAGTGTTCATCCACGAACTGATGAAAAGTGCAGACGGTGTGATGAGCTGATTGATGTGAAGAGTCGTGTGCTGTGCTATTCTTGTTTCTTGACAACGATGTGTGATAAGCTCCGTACAGCACGTGCATGTTCAACCAATGTTGTTTCTATGACAACTCGCCGTTTCTTTGACAATGCGTCGCCATAAATAAAATGCTTGCATGATGTGTGTGTTGTGTTTTCTTTCTTGCTATCCTTAAAAGAGTTCTTCTTAGAGCTGGTACTTGTGGTAACTGTTTCTAAAGGTTGTTCTATCAAGGTTTAGGTTTTTCTGTATGTGATGGTAAGGTATCTTGGTAAGGTAATTAGGTAAGTACAAAGGTAACGGTGTAGCCACATGATCTTGTATTGTTGTGGTGGTCTATTCTCCATATTACTAGCTCCAAAAAGGATTTAAAGTATCTAACCTTATTATCACCACGGCCTATCGTCTCCAGTTTAAAACTTGACAACTGCCAAAGGATTGTCAATAGACATCGTCATTATAATTTTATTCGTTTGTATATTGATAAAAATGAACGCGCACAAGCTTTGGGAGTACAAGGAGTACATAAATGTGAACGGCTTCATGCTGACCAGCGAGCTGATCTCCATCCTGCAGAACTCCCTGACATTACTGCAAGTGGAAAACCATTTCGCTCATATCCAGTATTGGGGGCAAATATACGCGCTGAACAGCGATTATCATATAGCAGGTAGGATCAATAATATCAAAATTGTAATTCTTGTTCTTGGTGTGTCGTTGTCCTTCCAGCGAAATAGATTATTCCCGAGACGTGTTCTGCAAATTTCACCCGAGTGCAGGTGTTAGGGAACAGTGGGCAGGACAACAAATGCTTCATCGTTTGGGGAGAGACACCACATTAAAATTTTAGTAATTAGTACTTACAGCTTAGCAACTGGACAACGGTCTAAAGCGTACCTTGGGCTCGTTTACACGGATCCAGTGCTGGCAATCCAGTAGCGATTTGTCTAGGTAGACACGCTCATGGGCACGAAATTGTGGGTGTGGGTTTTCTTAACCATGAAAACTACTGGATCCGTGTAAAGGACCCCTTAAGCTTAAGCTGATGATGCAAAACAAAAAAAACAGTGGTTGATCTCGATCTCAAAGGAGTACTTTATGGTAGGCTGCAGCTTTTTATCCCTAAAGTCCCATTTTTTAAATACACAGGCAAAATCAGGGATCTATTCGCATTAAGCCGACCGCGAAAGCTGGTGAATGTTCAAATGCTGATGAAACCTAGTTTAGGCTAAAACAATAGGTAATGGTAAGGTCTACAAGTAACTCTTCAATTATTGACTTACAAAATCAGTGATTCGAATGATTACCGTTCGATATCTAACGATTTTCATTCGTTATTAATTCGGTAAGTTAACGATTTTCATTCGACATATGAGTGACACACATTTCAAAATGGGTTCCGCTTTCCTTACCACTCGATCTGCCTTTTATTTCAATTGTGTTTGTTTACAGTTGGAATCACCAATGATGCGATGTGCGACAGGAAGTACTTCTACACAACAGACTTCAAATTCTGGGGTCTTCTCCCCAAAGCTAAGAGGAAGTACAAGCAATTGTCTCTGATCACATGTTTTCCTTTCCACGGGAACCCCTCCTTGAAGATTAAAGTTTTGGACGAATCTTTGGAAGAGAATAACCCAGACAGATGTCAATTTATGAAGGAAGAGAATCGATTGGCTGCTACCATAGCTAATATTTGTGATGAAGCGGAGATTTGCGCTAGGGGACAACTGATCAAACAGCCGGATGGCACGGTCGTGATCAACCCAAATTTCTACGGACTGAACTCAGCTGAAGCGAAACAATTGAAGTCCTATCTCCATATCAGGACTGCACAGCAACGCTGGAACACAAACCTTCTCACCAGACCTGATTACAATTACAGTATGGATTTTTTGGACTCTATAGACCAGGATATACCAAACGGCTGTTGGAATCTGTCACTGGAGCAGTCTGGAACGGTTGCGTATTTGAAAAGTCTGTATTGGCCTGGGATGACTTACTTCCACAAGGTCCAAACCCCGGATGCTGGGTTTCTTTACGTGGGCAACGGACGGAAAAATTTGGATGTTCCTTTTCTTTTGTAACTTTCTCGGTTTTGTGATATATGATTATACTTTTTGTGTAGACTTGCTTATTGACTTAGTAGCTTAGAAGTATTTTATTCATAAATTTTCAAATTGTACGAATGTTACACATTGGCACTTTTACTTCCATGTCCCACAAGTGGTGTATGAAAACTACTTACGTTAGTAATAAGAATTCTATGTTATGACTAGAGATGGGCGCCTTCCTGGAAATGTTGGAATGAATTAATTCTTTTTCCCTTTTCTTCCCCTTGCATTTCATTTTTTCCCTCTTGAATTTCTTCCCGCTGCCCATCTCTATCTATGACACATGACAAGTCTGAAAGTCTAGTCGGTACCTAGTCAAGTCTTGTCAGTAGAATCAGCCAAGTGAAGTGGTAGAAAAACTGCACTTGGCGATTACTAGGAGCTTTTGGCAACAAGCATTAAAATAACATAAATCAAACACTATATCACTTCCCAACACTCACGCTTATTCTCACACACTGCGAATAATAATCCACCATTATTAAATACAAATCCTAAAAAACACAAATTTTGGTAAATAAAATACAGCGCCGAAACTGCTCTTTTCAGCTTCCCCCCCAAAAGTCCTATTCTTGTAATTCCGGTTCCCTTTATTTCTTTCTATTTTAATAATGGGGTTTACGGCCATGGATACAAGTCCTTTAAAGCCCTTCTTAATTTTTAAATCTTCTTCAGTTCTACAGTGTGGTTTCGTCAAGTCCTAGTCAAGTCTCAAAATCTAGTCGGTAGTCAAGTCTAGTCAGAAGAATCAGGCTAAGTGAAGTGGTAGAAAAACTGCACTTAGCGATTACTAGGAGTTTTTGGCAACAAGCATAAAAATCACATAAATCAAACACTGTATCACTTCCCAACACTCTTGTTATCGAACACATTGCGAATAATAATCCACCATTATTATGCACAAACACTCAAAAAAACACAAATTTTGGAAAATAAAATACACTGTCGATACTGCTCTTCACAGCTTCCCGCCAAAAGTCCCTCCCTTTATTTCTGTCAATGACCATAGACTTCATAGTAGTAATATCGATTGGCTTAACAACAGCTGTTTTGCATGCAATATTACAACATACCTACCACAGACATATTATAAGACGTAAACAGATGGAAGGTGTGCTATTATTTAGCGTAACAAAAACATACAAGATCATGCTCCCCATGGTTTCTAATATTAATGTTGTGTGGTGTGATCTTATCATTTAAAGGGTATCTTTTCTATTATTTTTTGTAGTCGCCGATCCAACAATGCAGCTTATGCACATTACAAAATGGCGTCACGAGTAAAAAATTGCCACGCTTCGCATAATGTCTATGAGTGAGTGAATGTTTCTACAGGTGTAAAAAAGAGATATCGCCATATAGATCCGAATAAGTGTGAAAATGATAACAACAATTACTTGCTACATAAGTAGATATAACTAGTATCTTATGTTCCGTCTGTTTACGTCATAAATGTCTTGATACCTACCTAAATACACTAGGTATTGATACTATCGATAGCATTGTTTTTAACTAATACATAAACCATCGATAGTGATTATTATGACTATTGCATATATACACTATCGATACTATCGATAGTCTATCGAGAGACTATTGATAGACGACTATCGAGCGGCAACACTTCTTCATTGGCATTGACAACTGCTGAAAAAAAAACAAATCGCTACTCTCCTCTCGCTCGCTCTTCGTCGTCACCGGTTTGTTCGTAAAAAATATTGGCGCCCGTTTACCGGCTTTTCTAGGAGCCCTGTTCTACGTTCTTCTGGAAATAACATACATTTTAGGTCAATAATCAGGAATGTCTTCTGCGGAACTGACGGCCACTGAAGAGGCAGAAATGGCAGAATGTGAAGGGGATAAAGTTGTAACTATGATGGACGTTTTACAAGAACAAGAAGATTTTGAAGAAGACGCCAACGCTGTTCTGGGTGCTTCAGATGAGAAAAATTGCACGTACATCAAGGTAGACACCCATTTCCTTTGATAATTGTCGATCAAAATATCTTTACACAAAATGGCTGGCGAAATGGCGATCAAATTCCTACTCGTGACATTTGTGCTCCGATTTCACACTTATTTATTTTACTCAGTACCTATTAGAAGAAAAGTTAACGATACAATCTTCAGATTAAGGCAACAACATCATCTTCTAGGCATTATTAAACAGTGCTTTTGTAATGCACTGTTGAAAACTTACTAAAAGGTCATGTCTAATTCCACAGATTTCCTTCATTTTACCATTATTATTTCAATATTGCTTTACTTTTTAAAAGCAAGCAGGATGTGTATAGAATTTTAGATAAAACCAATTGAGAAATTCCTATTTAAGTACTGTACCTTCTATTTTCTTTGTTTCATTACATCCTATTCTCTAATAAAGCCAATTGAACACTATATATTATGTACACATTAAATACGCAATAAATGTGCACATTAAAGTCAAACTTTCATTCCTATTAAAAAATGAAAATACTTTTATTTTTCAACTGGATAACATAAACTTGTATAGAACTCAAATACAAGTCATTTCCACCGTAGCTGAAATATAAGTGAATATAATCTGTATACTGTGACCCTTTAAAACTTTACCTCGACTTGTAAATTACATATTTATTTGTATCTACTACTTTTGATAGCCCGGACAGTTATGGCTGTTTCTGCTTATTCAAAGTATTTGCTAACTTACTTAATAGTTACTAGCTGTTTACCGCCTGTGTCAAAGTTTACTATGTTTGACTCCGAGTCTTTTAACTATATGCATACCAAATTTCATTAAAATCTGTTTAGTGGTTTGGCTGTGAAAGCGTAACAGACAGACTTTCGCACTTTTAATATTAGTATAGATAGTTAGTAGATAAAAACTTTAATCCCAGAAGCTATTGTTTCATGGATCTCAAGGCCCAATATTTTCACCAAATTATTTATTAACTAGAAATATTTATAATATTACTCATTACAGGGTTACATCAAGCGTCAAGCACTGTATGCCTGCTTAACTTGCTGCCCTGATGCAAAAACTGACCCAACAAAGAGGGCCGGAGTCTGCCTTGCCTGCAGTTTGTCTTGTCACGAAAACCATGAACTTGTTGAGCTTTACACCAAGCGGAACTTCTGCTGTGACTGTGGCAACTCCAAGTTCAGCTCTCATCCGTGCCAATTCACCCCTAACAAACCCGACTTGAACGAAAATAATAGTTATAACCAAAATTTCAGTGGTCTCTACTGCATTTGCCATCGACCTTACCCCGACCCAGAAGCTTCTTTTGAAGATGAAATGATACAATGTGTTGTATGTGAAGACTGGCTACATGCCTCACATTTGGAAGCAAAAGTCCCACCTAATGAACAGTATACTGAGATGATCTGCAAGAGTTGCATGGAAAATAATGAGTTTCTCTATGATTATAGTGACCTTGCAGTAAATGTTGAAAGTGAAGAGGTAGATGTCACCACAGTTAGTACAAACAAAGTAAATAGGGTTTGCAATGGTGACTCTGAGACACATGAATTAAAAGCCAATAATAAGGAGAATGGTGACATTGATATGACTGAAAACCATAAAACAGTTTCTGAAGAGGAAAAAGATGATAAAAAAGAAGAAGTCTCAAATGAGACCTCTAAAGATACTAATGAATCTGGCGTTATAACAGAAGTTGAGTCCAAAGAGAAGGTAGAAGATGCACCAATGGAAGTGGAAGAAAAACAAAATTCGGAAGTACCTGAAGATCCCAAAAATAAAAATGATTCAAATGCCATTGCTTCAGATGTTGAAAAGGAAATTGGTGATAGTAAAGAAAATGCAGCTGATGATGCCATAACCCCAGACAGCAATGTGGAATCTAATACAAATGGCACCTGTAAGGACCCAGGCTCAGAAAAGCCTGAAGAACAGTTGGCTGAAAATGGAGATAAAGAATGTAATAGTGAACAAAACAGCAGTATTACAAATGACGAAGTAGATAATGAGAAAAATGATAATAAGGACAGTGATGAAAAATCCGAAGTTGTTACAACAGAGGAAGAAAAGGTAGAACCTAACTCTGTAATAAATGAGACTGCTGAAGAAACAGATGGCAAAGTATCAGAAACCAAAGATGAAGAAAATGTTGAAGAACCTGAAAAAGTAGAACAAACAGAAAACAAAAATGATGAAAGCTTAGAGAAAGATGATCTTATGGAGAGCATAGACAGGATAATTAATGGTGATGATGACGAATCTAGTGAACAAAGTAAAGATAAAGTAGAAAGCACCAATGTTTCAGATCAAGAAAAGCCTTTGCTTGAAAAAAAATTTGAAGAAACAACCAAACTTGAGGAAAATTCAGCTGCTGCAGAAAATAATGAAAAAATTGAGATTAATCAAAAAGAGGAGGAAAGATCGGTTGATAACCAATCTCAAAGTGACGTTGACATGGAAGCTAGCATTCCTAAAAATGATGATAGTACAAAAACCAATGGTGACGCAGTGATGGAACAAAGTAAAGAAAACAAGAGAAAATTAGACGAGGATTCATTTGACAAGGCAGATGTCAAGAAGCCCAAATTAGATGCAAATGCCTGTTTAAGGCCTAAAGGAGTCAAGCGGCGTTTCAAAGGAGCTACATTCTGGCCGGGCAATTTCCGTGAGAAACTTTGCACTTGTAGCGAATGTATTACTATGTACAAAGACATGTCTGTACTGTTTTTAATAGATTTAGAAGATACAGTAAGTGCTTATGAGACATTAGGGAAGGAGAAGAATGATGGTAGGAGCTCCCAGTACGAAATAGGAATGCAAGCATTGTCATCTCTGGGTAGAATACAGCAAATCAATGCATTGACAGAATACAATAAAATGCGAGATAAGTTGTTGGACTTTTTGAAGAGTTTCAAAGACCGGAAGGAGATTGTCAAAGAGGAAGATATAAAGGCATTCTTCGCGGGAATGAAGCCCAAACGGGAGCCCGATGGCGTATACTTCTGCAGATAATTAAGTTAGCTTTAAGAACTATTTTTGTATCCAGTGATTTTATAATATTCTTAGTATTCGACATTCTCATTCCCTTTTTATTTTAATTGCGATATCTAATTATACGCAGTTCTTAGAATATTTTTGTTTTATTCCTTCGATATTCTCACGCCTTTAAGATATCTTTAAAAAATCGAATTAGAGATATCTCGAATAACCCAAAAAGCCTACAATTAAATCACGATCGTAGCGAGTAATATCAGTAACTATTTAGTAAATTGAGTGATTAAAATAAAATGTTATATTTAAAACAACTTTTCCCCTCTACCATCAATTCAAATAAAACGAGTTGTTAAGATAATGCAGTGTATTTATTGTAGTTGTAAGGAAGCGATCACTTGTACAAGATATCGTAATGGCCGGGCCGGTACAGCAGGTGCACCAATGGAGTCGCACCATCGGGGAAGTCGTGTGCTATCACCTGCAACAATGTATAAAAAGTTCTCAACGTCACGCGTCGTTAGGTTATTGTACTTTTGGCGGGAAGTTCAGAAGAGCAATTTCGGCGCTAGTGTTGCATCTCAATAGTCTATATTATCAATACTATCGATAGTCTATATTATCAATACTATCGATATTCTTCTTGGCGTGTCGATGCCCTTGCAACGAAAGTTAATAGTGTACGCACTTTATTGTTATAATTCAAATACATATATGCTTTTCAGTTCGATCTCTAGACACTTTTCTACGGTTACGCTCGCCGCTGTTGTATGGAGTGTCCGGGTATGGTATTAATGAATTGTTAACAAAAATCTTTCAAAACAAGTTCAATATAAAAGGGGTCAGTAAACTCGCACCTTGGGGTCAGGGTCGGGGTTTTCGGACCCCCTACAAGATCGTGAACAACCTGCCTCACTAGATGGCTGATCTCTATTCTGTGGACACAGAAAGCAACCACTGAACCAATTTAGATGAAATCGAAAAATGTTGAGTCGTGTGGAACTACTTTTAACAAAATTTTAATCAGATTCGGTATAAAAAACCATTGAGAAACTACTGGTATGTCACATGAAAAATCGACCTTGCACACCCTGGTGATAGTTTTTAGTAGCCGCCTTTCAACCTCTGACGTGGACAACCACCAGATAGCAGAAGGAAATAGATAATTAATATTTATTATTATTTAATTATACACTAGCAGCATAAGCTGATGCGTGTGTAATCACTGCACTTGATTGTGAAAAGTTTTAAAATGTTCATTGCGTCTGTTTTTGAAGCTGTTCACACTGTTAATTATGAAAATTGTCTAAAGCGTGTCCATATAATGACATCTTTATGAGGAAAAGGACCCACATACATACCAATGATATCTGTCAAACTCAAAACCACGTCAAAACCTTACACTTTTGGCATATTTTACTACTTAGATCTTTCTGCTTACCTGGCTACCTTCCCCGCGGTCCATGTATTTCACTCTGACCCCGACGTTGAGTGCGGTGCTCAGAGCGATGATGTGGATGTGATCAGACTCTTTGTACATGGGCTCCACCTCCTGGAAACACCGTTCTGATGTTAAATTTTAGTTCAGTTTATCAAAAAAATCACAAATTACAGTCAAGAGACTTTAAGAAGGTGCCGGCAAATGCTAAACACAGGTTGTTTCAGAAGAATCTAAGGGGGGGGGGGGGGCTTAGACATGCGCGCCAAGTTTAAAATAGCCGGCGGGGCGCCGCGCTTATATGGAACAATACATACACTAAAAAGTAACAGGTTCCGAAAACGACAATAAAATTGATAATTAATTAAAGTAGTAATTAGCATTTAAAGTTTTCTAATGATGAAAAGTGGGAGCGTGGCGGGCACGTCTTGCCATCTCTTTTTTACGCATGAAATCAAGTGGCAGTGACGTCACTCCACCATTAAGTGCGTCCTTTTCTTGTTTCTTGCCAGTTTCCCCTTCCACAGGATTTCAAAGTCTTATAACTTATTTAATATTGAACTTCAAAAAATTCTTTGTTTTTGAATTCAGGAACTCAAATTTGTAATATGAAATTTTTTAAAAAAATGAGTAGAATAGCCTATTGCATAGGTACATATATATTTTGATCTTTAATCTACATAAACAAAAATACACAAAAATAAATCTAACCTGTCTACAGAACTCTGTAACAGTGCGAGGACCTTCAATAAAGTTCTGATAGAAGTCGTGTTGGGTTTGAAGCTGTCCCGACGTGACCAGCCTCAGGTACACCACAATGTAATCCGAGTAGCCTTGCTTGTTAAACTTGTCGTGAAGCTCTAGACGGATCTCTTCTTTGCCCTCGGGGGAGCCTCCAGCCTGCTCGCCTACCCGTTGGACTACTTCCATAAACTGTAAATTAGAAATTTATAAAAAAGTTCATGAATATGTTTTTTATAGTTGTATTTTGTAATCAGCCTTCTTGGCTGGCAGAGAAATGAGAACAAAAGTATGCCTTAAACAGCATAGCCAGTCTTAATTATGTACTGATTGGTTGGCTGGAAGATTTAATTGTGCGATAATATTTACATTGCATATTCTTTTGTATTTGAGATTTCAGTGTAACTATTGATACTGTTATATTTTTAATCTGTTTTACTTTAATAAGCATTACAGAATATTTTCCAAAAAAACATTTTTTAACTAACGCAAAAGCTCCGAATACCGACCACTGATCGACTTGAATCAGTAAATCCATCAAGATTTAAAAAATACTCAAATATTAATAGTATTCTGAAAGATTATGTACTATATTTTCATAAAATGTTTAAATTCGAACTTATTAAAGGCTGTTATATTTTTTATTTGGTTTTAAGCTATAAAATCGAAAACACGGTTTTCCGACCGTTATTACTGTATCCAATCACTGAGACACTGGTTTCCAACCAGACATATCTCGCCTTCTAAAATTAACCTTATGGCTTTAAAATACAAGTGAAATTTGTAATTAATGAAACAAAATTTAAATACCAACCAAACTAGATAAAATATTTAAGAAAATAAATAACTATTATTTTATTATAATTTTTTATTTTTAATTTCATAAATTTCTTAATTGTATTTTTGATATAGATGTTTTTCCTTGTATTTCCTCTTTTAAGTTCTTTAAAGTTTTTTTTTTGCTGGTTTCTATGCAACAACGCTTATAATAATCTTCTACTATCATAGCTTAAATCACTTTTTCATCATTCATGAAGATGACCTGAAATAAACCTATGCAAAGTCTGTCAAGTTCAACCAAAACCATAAGCACCTAAGTTGGACGGATATAGAAACATGGACACAAATCCTAATTCCGACCTTTTCTTTATTTGTGTAATAAAGCATCTGTAGTTGATAAATGTACAACTAACTTATGGATTACGAAAGTTTTTTATAGTGAATCCAATGCAGTTGTATTTTCTCCATGCAGTTAACATTGTTGCATACAATTATAGCATGTATCATGGAGCAATTACAAAGAGCTCCATGGTTGGAGCCACGGCCGAAACCAAGCACCCACACATCTGCCTTCCGGCCCGTGTAGCCTCACAAATACTTTCTTACAAAACGCTTATTACAGCATCTCCTTTTTGTAATTGCTCCATGGCATGTAAGCATACTAATATCTGTCTGTCTGTTATGCTTTCACAGCCAGACCGCTGAACGGATTTTGATGAAATTTGGTATGAATATAGTTCAAGACCCAGGGTCAAACATAGGCTACTTTTCGACGCAGGCGGAGCTGCGGGAAATAGCTAGTATTATAAATGCAAAAGTCTGTCTGTCTGTTACGCTTTCATGGCCAAACCGCTAAATGAATTTTTATGAAATTTGGTATGAATATAGTTGAAGACCCGGAGTCAAACATAAGCTACTTTTTGATGCAGATGGAGCTGCGGGAAAAAGCTAGTTAAGAATAAATAAATGAATGCAAAATGTTCATAAAATGGTTAATTTAAAAAAAGAAAAAAAATATATTTACAAAGTGTGAAATTCCTGTTACTGACCACTTATTTGGTATCTGGAGTGTTGGTATTTAATAAAGCTCCAGATTCCGTCCATTTTTTTTTTCTCGATAAATCAATCAAAACAATAATTTTTACTTGATTTTTAGAATTTTAAGTGCTCAGAAAACAAATGAAGAATACAAAGTAATAAGACTCTGAACTTACCCGAAAATGTTTCGAAAAACACACAGGTTCACATACAAACTGCACCTTGGCTTAATTTTTGTTAAAATCACAGAATTTACTTTTTTTGACAGATGATGTAATATGAATCAATAAATCAAATATGCTTCGTTTTATAATTTTTTCGCGAAATTAGTATGTTAAATAGATAAAAACGAATTCGATCGGATTGAGGATACCGGTCGGAAAACGGTGCCTTTATGTTAATATAATTCATAAGTTTGAGGTTAAGTTTCTTTGTAAAGGACTTATGGACCTTTATATCAAATTGAAATTAATACTACATCAGTAATTACATTAGAATTGTCATTGACAAGGTCAAAAATAGTACTGCGTCGACAAAAAACAAATAATAAACAACATCCTGCTGATGATTGCAAGCACTTACCGTTTCATAGAAATCTTCCACTGTGAACTGAGAGAAACCCAAAGCGACCAAAATTTCCTTAGAATTCTTTGCTATTTCATAGAATCTCTCATACTCTGCCTTGTCCGTCAGTAGATGTTCTAAATAAGCATACGAAAAGGCCCTGAAGAAACAGTTACCGTCAGGCCGAGTTCGTCTAATATGTTTATATTTGGACGAGAGGTCTTTTACTTTTAGTAGGTACACTGGATCTTCATTGTATTCCTTTTCTAATGACGACAGTGGTTCAAGATCACCCACAAGCGGTATCGACTCTGAAATCTACAAAACAAATACAACATCACGACGGTGGTCAACAAAAAAATTTGCATAAACATAAAATGGCCAATGGAACTTCTAAGCAGTGGAATATTATAACATACCTCTTTTTCTATCTCTCGTTGCTGTTTCATAATCAATTCATCTTGATTTATAGAATTATCAACTAAATTGCCGGTACAACCGCTACTGCTTGATGCATCGTCCGCCATTTTCAAATTAGTGATGTGCCGAGTCAGCCTGACTCGAGTACTAACGCAAATTTATACCTGTCAGGTACTCATGTAGTCGAGTTATGAAAACTCAGAACTCGGCACAGACATATAAGACGTACACAGACGGAACATAAGTTAATAGTTATACTTATGTAGCAAGTAATTGTTCTTATCCTTTTCTCACGTATTCGGATCTATATGGCGATAGCTCTTTTTTACACCTGTAGCAACATTCACTCACACATAGATATTAAGCTACGCGTGGCAATTTTTGGTTGTGACGCCATTTTGTAATCTACGTTGTTGGATCGGTGAACACTAAAAATAATAGAGTAGAATACCGTATAAATGATCTCAGATCATACACTCCACACAACATTCATACATTCCTTGAAATCATGGGGAGCATTATCGTAAACATCTTACCCTAGACTAGATACAGCCCAGACTGCATAGTTTTGCATGTGTGTGTTTTTGCTACGCTGTGGTCTGTGGAACTCGGATAGTCAGTACTCGAGTACAGGATTCGAGTACTTACGATATTCGAATACTAAGGCGCGTACTATTACGCGCGCTTGTTTTGTTTTTAGTAACCTGATGATGAAGTTAGTCGCAAAAAATATGCTACTCACGCCCTCCAAATGAACCAAAGTAGTCATCCAAATCCATACCTGGACGACGTTTAGATGAAATAATATATTTATTATGATGAAATAATATACTTACAAGTTTTTGCATCTAAACTGCTTTGAAACGTAATGAAAAAGTACTCGATATTTATGAAGTATTCGAGTGCTCATCCAAGTACTCAAATACTTGTCCGAGACCTCTGACACGATTCTATTTTTATTGAGTACTAAAATACTCGAATACCAAATATAGCCTACTCGGCACATCACTATTTCAAATAATATGTAATTGACAGATGACGGCCGGCTGGCCGACAAACCGACAAATGACAATCAAACGAAACAAAACTATTAACGCTGCGTTCCAGCAAAGTCTACCATGCGGGTACATTCTTGAAATCCCATTTTTCTTACCTAGGGAGTAGGGGTCATAAATTGTAATCATCTCTTTTGTGAGATAGCGAAATGGCGCTATACGGTGTGTAAGACGACATCTCACTTATTTCATAATAAAAAAATAGGTGATAGTAAGGCCCTTGCTCAATTTTCTAAATGTATTTCTTTTAATTTTTATTTTATGATTGGTACAATAAAGTGTATTAAATGACTATTTTTAATTTGAGCCAGATTAATATATAGTTGCGTGTATGTTGCGACCAGCCTCAAAATAGGGGGCAGTCGCCATTGCTTGTAACGCGCGATAGACCGATAAAACACGCGCATGCCACGCAAAAAAAACACGCATGCCAAGCTATGCTATCAAGCACCTCTCCGTATACCTATACGGAGAGGTGTGAATACCTACTCACACCTACGCTTAAATGTCTAGGTATGAAGTAATGTTACCTGTATGCAAACTTACCCCCTTGTCTCAGCAATCAGGCGAGTTGTCATATTATGGTGGCCCCGAAACAAACAAATGGTACTCTAAATGAAACGAAGGTTTGCAAGTCAATTTTATATTTCTTAAATTAGAAATACTATTAATATCTTAAATTAAAAAAATATCATAAAACGAATATATCTAAACTAATCAGCGAACATATCTTCAATCTTCTTCTGCACCTCCTTCTCCGTTTCAGAATTGAGTTTGTCTGGTAACAGCTTGGCATCCTCCAGCTGATCCAGGTCTGTGGGCTGGCCATCATCAGCCATTGCTTGTCCTTTGGCCTGGAAGAAAAACATATAAGAATACTTCCCTTGTTATACTTATCCTTGGATATACTTTGTGCAGATATGGACTTGAAATGAAAGACTTTTTGTGAAATGACTAAACACTGCTTGTTATTAGATGTAAATCAAATCAAATTACTTGAAAAGTTGTACAGGTAATAAAAAGGATTGTACCACAATGATCTGCCCATAAAGGACGTACAAATGAATCAGCTTTAACAGCTGCCTCAGCTGAGAGATGAGATCTCTTGTGTCAGAAACCAAGATCCTCCAACCAGTAGCTGTCTAAACGAGGTGTGCCCAGCGTGCTCGCTGCTATTTGTAATGTGCTGTACCTTCATCAGCTGTCCCTCGAGTTGCAGGATGGCTCGCTCCAGTCGGTAGTTGTCTGACACGAGGTGTGCCCAGCGTGCTCGCTGCTATTTGTAATGTGCTGTACCTTCATCAGCTGTCCCTCGAGTTGCAGGATGGCTCGCTCCAGTCGGTAGTTGTCTGACACGAGGTGTGCCCAGCGTGCTCGCTGCTATTTGTAATGTGCTGTACCTTCATCAGCTGTCCCTCGAGTTGCAGGATGGCTCGCTCCAGTCGGTAGTTGTCTGACACGAGGTGTGCCCAGCGTGCTCGCTGCTATCTGTAATGTGCTGTACCTTCATCAGCTGTCCCTCGAGTTGCAGGATGGCTCGCTCCAGTCGGTAGTTGTCTGACACGAGGTGTGCCCAGCGTGCTCGCTGCTATCTGTAATGTGCTGTACCTTCATCAGCTGTCCCTCGAGTTGCAGGATGGCTCGCTCCAGTCGGTAGTTGTCTGACACGAGGTGTGCCCAGCGTGCTCGCTGCTATCAGTAATGTACTGTACCTTCATCAGCTGTCCCTCGAGTTGCAGGATGGCTCGCTCCAGTCGGTAGTTGTCTGACACGAGGTGTGCCCAGCGTGCTCGCTGCTATCTGTAATGTACTGTACCTTCATCAGCTGTCCCTCGAGTTGCAGGATGGCTCGCTCCAGTCGGTAGTTGTCTGACACGAGGTGTGCCCAGCGTGCTCGCTGCTATCTGTAATGTACTGTACCTTCATCAGCTGTCCCTCGAGTTGCAGGATGGCTCGCTCCAGTCGGTAGTTGTCTGACACGAGGTGTGCCCAGCGTGCTCGCTGCTATCTGTAATGTGCTGTACCTTCATCAGCTGTCCCTCGAGTTGCAGGATGGCTCGCTCCAGTCGGTAGTTGTCTGACACGAGGTGTGCCCAGCGTGCTCGCTGCTATCTGTAATGTGCTGTACCTTCATCAGCTGTCCCTCGAGTTGCAGGATGGCTCGCTCCAGTCGGTAGTTGTCTGACACGAGGTGTGCCCAGCGTGCTCGCTGCTATCTGTAATGTACTGTACCTTCATCAGCTGTCCCTCGAGTTGCAGGATGGCTCGCTCCAGTCGGTAGTTGTCTGACACGAGGTGTGCCCAGCGTGCTCACTGCTATCTGTAATGTACTGTACCTTCATCAGCTGTCCCTCGAGTTGCAGGATGGCTCGCTCCAGTCGGTAGTTGTCTGACACGAGGTGTGCCCAGCGTGCTCACTGCTATCTGTAATGTACTGTACCTTCATCAGCTGTCCCTCGAGTTGCAGGATGGCTCGCTCCAGTCGGTAGTTGTCTGACACGAGGTGTGCCCAGCGTGCTCACTGCTATCTGTAATGTACTGTACCTTCATCAGCTGTCCCTCGAGTTGCAGGATGGCTCGCTCCAGTCGGTAGTTGTCTGACACGAGGTGTGCCCAGCGTCTCCGCAGCGCTCGCAGTCTCGCTCCGCTGGCCGTTTGCGATCGCTTTCGTTCCCAGTTCACTGATGCTATCTGTTTTCTGATGATGAGAAAATATTGCCGATTGTTTAAGCCCCCATTATCAAGGACTATATAAATTTGCACCGTCAACAATACAAACATCCATACTAATATTATAATTGCGAAAGTTTGTCTGTCTGTCTGTTACGCTTTCATGGCTAAACCGCTGAACGGATTTTGATGAAATTTGGTATAAATATAGTTGAAGACCCGGGGTCAAACATAGGCTACTTTTTGACGCAGGCGGAGTTGCGGGAAACAGCTAGTAATTAACCCATTAATGCCCGCAGTGCCCAATTGGGAACAGGCATTTAAATATTTTTGTTAGTTTTATGTTTAAAACTATAATCTTTGAATTACAATTTTGTAATGCTAGAGTATTGCTTTTTATAAGAAATTTAATTATTGGTGTCAATTTTGTATTTTGGGTAAAATAAGCGATTTTGTTTAGTACATTTACCAAACCATGTTTGACAAAAAGCAGATCGTAATAATTTATAGAAAGAATAGCATTAGAAAAACTTTTCGTTGATTAAAATCTTGCCTATAGTGTCATCTAATAATTAACATTATAACATCTCAAAATTTTCTAACAGCTTTACGATCAGTAAAGACGAATTAGTGAATTATCCCCAAACGGGTCCAACGAGCAGATCACAGTTCTATAAAATTAATAAACTATTAAGCTGCTAGTGTGTTCAAAAATATAAATAAATAAATAAAGTATGACTCCTGTGGGAATCAGTTAAAAATTTACATAAGTTTTGGAACAATGTGTATAAGTATGAACCTACGTAAACTCAAACTGTGTTTACAGTGTACATGAATCCGGTAAATAAATATGATGCAACTCACCTTAGATGTGTGTGTATATTTTGTGACCGTGTGACCAATGCCTGCAGCGTATTTAAGTATGACTTCCAGGCCTCTGTCCCATACGCGAGCTGCAGCTCCAGATTCAACACTCTGGTGGCTTGGTGGGACAGCTGTGCATGCGAGTTGTCTACAGCTTCCGCCCACGCACCGGGCTCTCCGAGACGACCAGCTGGAGGTGGGGGTAACTCGTAGCTAGAAAAGTATAATTTTTTTACTACTATCATGGGATCCCATTGCCTAATAAAAACAATTAGTTCTGCTATTTGATGTAAGATGGCGCTTCAAAAAGAAAAATATTTAACTAAGTACTAATCTCCCATATTGTTGGCGAAGAAAAGAGCCGACTTTTTAAAACACCATTTTTTACATACTTAAATTCTATAACAAGTTGATTAAGTGTTGTATTTCAAAAGTCATTAATCTTAATTTGTAACTTCTTATATTTTCGATAGATGGCGTAACAATGACTTTGTATTGAGAGTAACCAGGAGTAACCAGGAAAGTTGGCGAGTTTCAATGTATGGATTGAACATCTGTATAGCTAATATAGCTGTAATCTGTGCTACTATTTAGAATAATAATTTATTTGCATAAAACATGGTTACAAGGTTTAGTTGAATACTACTTGTGCAATGGAGTTTTTTTAGCTATTTAGGTCCCACTGCTGGGCAAAAGCCTCCCCTCTCTGTTTCCACGCAAATCTCTTTTTTTAAAGAGCTTAAGTCACACATCGTGACTATGCCAGCCTCATGGGTGAAAGTCAAATGTGGAGCTAGCTCATCTTTTAGCCATGTCAGCTCTCCAGAAAGTGTAAATGGACTTGGCTCCACTCGACAAAGGCCAACTCAATGTAACATTGAGGCCGTCATTGTCAAGACGAACGCCATCCAGAATATGACTGTATGGTCTTACTGTACATAATTTAATTTTGCTTACGCGGCGATCGCCACGGCTCGCGCGTAATAGTTGAATTTCACAATATTTATAATTAGAGTGCATTCAAACCTACTGCGAGTAACACAGAAAGGAATAGCCAACGTCAAATTGTAACTTTACCTAAACAATATACTTTTAACTAACTGTGACTGTTTGGTTATCTTTCTCCCCTGCACTCCACAACTACTAGCTCAACTACTACTCCAGCACATTGTACAATGACTTCTGAGCTCGGCATACTGACCACATTCTAGGAAAATATGAATTAAATCTTCCGTTCTCTCGCAAAAATTGCAAGTATCTGTACGTGTCCTTATCATTAAAAGATAAAACTTGTTTACTGGAACATGGCCAGACCTTACTCTAAAAGCAGTCACCAACAGTTCCCTCGTGAGGCTAGCACAATCAAACCAGGGTACCAGAGTGGGGAAACTCTCAATGGTACCTCTTTCTTGAGTTAATTAGCAGCGAGCAGTGCAGGTGAGGTTGACTTGAGTGAAGTAGATCTTGGTTCACTCCTTGCCCACCTATTGCGGGCACAAAGGAGTTTATGTTACAAAAAAATTCTTTTTTTTCCTAAGACAAAACATTGAACAAGTATTTTTTTTTCTTTCAAGCATATACAATATTCAAAAAAATGCTTTTGTAGTATAAAAGTTTCAACATTTTTTACAGTCACATTCAGTGTGCAAAGAATAATTTTCCAAAGTTCTGTTTAATTTATTAGTTTATAGACAATGTTAGTTCAAAACTCTTTATTGCACTTAAAAACGTGTAAAAAAAAAGGAAAAGAAATTGTGTAGAAAGGTGGACTGTTACTGCTGATGTGTCTGTATCGGTATGAATATAGTTGAATACCCGGGGTCAAACATGGGCTACTTTTTGACGCAGGTGGAGCTGCAAGAAAAAGCTAGTATAATATAATAGCCTTACATACCGTTTCATAGACAGTGGCTCCATAGGAAGTCGCTGCTGAACCCTCTCCATCTCCCGCTGTAACGATGGTGTTTCAAAGGCTGTGCTGAGCTCAGGGCCTGTGTTCTCCAAGTAGTTCTTTGTGGGCCGGTACCTGCGACATTCTTCTTCTACCATAGCCAATGCCTGTAGCACATGAATAATCATAGTGTATGTTTGTAATGTTTATCTACACTATATAATATTATAAAGTGGGAAGATTTATATTTTTGTGTGTATGTTTGTAATGAATAAACTCAAAACCTACTGTGCCGATTTCAAAAATTCTTTCACCATTGGAAAGCTACATTCACCCTGAGTAACATAGGCTATATACTGCAGGCGAAACTGCGGGAAACAGCTAGTATTAAATAAATCTATAGGTATTAAATTAAACTATTTTAATACGGTTTTTATCGCGTTTATTACTTATTTATTTACACCTGACGTTTCAAACACTTTACAGCGTTCATGGTCGCAGGCAGATAGTTTAATTTAATGAATAACAATCGCGAAAACATAAGAAATTATTAAATCTATAGGTACTTACATTACTTAAAGTGTGTGGTTATGATATATTTATGAGGTTATGATTATGATTTACCGTTTACAATCTAAGCAATCCCAAAACACAATAATAATCACAAAATATTTAAATATTAAAGGTTAGGATTATATTCTTACCGCTTCCCGAACTCCTGGGTCATCGTAACCCTGGTCGATGTATGGTAATGCGTCAACTACAACTTCTCCTGCCATGCTGAAATGTTATAAAATCTACTTTGTATTTGACTGAAATGTTTTCCTGAAAAATCCCGTAAATCCCTATTCAGCGCGGGAATGCTGCCTGCGTGATGGGAACCCTGCCAAGGGGGCCCACTTTAGATTAAATTTAGTTTTTAAGTTTTCTTTTTCTTTTGTTTTAGATATAGTTTAGTTTTATTAAGTTAGATCCCGTAAATATTTTATGAAACACGAAGCGAAGGTACTCTGTGGAGAAGAACACTTTGTTTGGCTTTTGCTTGCTTCTTTTGCGGATTATTTTCCCGTGCGGACTCCCTCTATATTTGACAAATGACAATAACATGAAAGAGACGAAAACAAAAAAAAATTGGTGGCTGATTTTCGTGCCTAAACAGAACATACGAACTAAATGTCGTATTTCGACAAACTATTTTAAATCTCTGTTTTATTTTACCACCAGAATAAAAATGTCGTTTGTCCTATTAACCGCACCACCATCAAATAAGAAGCCTAGTGCCTTACTATCATCTCTATTATATAACAGGGCAGAAATGAGTGAGCAAGCGAGATATCGCCTTACAGTTTGTATTGCGCCATCTCGTTCACTCACTCCTTTCTGCCGTGCGGTGCGGTGCAGTTCGCACACGGCGCTATTCCAATAAAACTTGAGATACGCTACCCGTATGTACTACCAGTCGCACGCACGGATTCATACAAAATCAGACGACGACGCGACTCATGCGACCAGTCATACGTCGTATGCGACTCAAGTTGCATCGCAGTCCCTTCTCACGAATCGCAAAGCGCCGTGTGCAAATGAGCATAGCATAGTCATCAATCAGTGTCACTGTCACCTTTACAAAAAGTTGAGTAATCAATTATTCTTATTATTCCTATAAAATTTGTGAATCAAATCAACTGTTAATTTCAATGAATCAATCAATCTTCTTGTTGGAGTTTTACTTTGTGCAGTAGCGCTTTTTATAGAGAAAATAATATGCACGACACAATTTTAACCGATGAAATCTCAAAGTTGGACTTATCAAAGGTTTGTGTTGTGCGACATTCAGTAACTACTTCTGTAAACAAACTGTACCTATATATCAGTTCCGGTAAAAAGAACTTTCGTAAAAATGTTTTCAGATTGCAGCTTTACAACAAAAACGAACTCTAGCATTTGTCAACCACTTCGTGATAACTACAGTGCAGTTCCTAAATAACTTTATGAGGAGATGTGAACAAAAACTTATGGACTTTGAAAAGAAATTAGAAAAAGTTGAAGCATCCATGGTTCTTTTGGAAGCACGAGTAAGTTCTCTTCATGATACCCATAATTTAATTCCGATATTGATCAGCCTATTAAACCAAAAAAGTAGGTAATAAAGGTTAAAAAATAATGTTACACAATCACAGGCTTAAAAAAATATTTGTGTAAAAATATACTTATAATTATATATAGTTTGAATTTGAGATAATCATTAAATCAAAGATCACCATGTTACTTACACATTGCAATTTTTTACACTATTAAAATAAATCTAAATTTACAGTTATCATCAATTCCAGAGATCAATACACCACAAACGGAAGCTAAAACTGTAGAGACAACAACAGCAGACCCGGTAACAGAAGTCGAAAATAAAACAGAAACAAACGAGAGTCCAGAAGACTCAAAAGATTCTAAAGTATTAGATGTTTTACCACCGGAGTTCGAGAGGTTTTTGAAGATGGTGCAAGTCGGAGTACCTTTACCGGCAGTTAAGTTAAAAGCTGGTATTGAAGGTTTAGATGCTGACCTGTTAGAGAAGTTTCTCAGTAAATAGTTATACAGGATAATGGTGAGACTATTTATTTTGAAATTTTGTAGACTGTATGCTGAACATTATGATTGGTGATAAGTAGTGTTATATAATTTTTGGATTGAAAAATGGCTTTATCGATATAGTGATAGATGTATAATTACATATTATTTTAAAAAGTTGCTGTTATTTTCATTTAAGTTCATGATATACCTTTACCAAAATTTCTATCCATTTTGAATCCAGGGACATTTTTAAGATTCCATAATAGGTGTCATCTGTGGCATCATGGGAATGTGCTAATCATTAGCTTCTTTCAAGGGTTCAAGCTCAAGACCCATTGTTCAGTTTAGTTGGATAGATAGGGAATGTTTTTCTCACAAAATTTATCTTAACTTAGGTACCTACTTACATGCCATACAAATTAGGGCTAGAATAATCAATCATCTGATTTGACCATAGTATAGAAATTTTTGACTATGGCTTTGTCAGTGCCACCAAATCTAGTACCATGACTTACAGCGTATCTTACGTTCAGAAACGTAAGCTAGACAACTGGGAAAACAGGCTTAAACAAAAAAATCTGATTTTCCCATCTTAAATAAATTAATTGACATAATCATAGATCTAGAATGTATTATTACAATATCTTAGGTTAATGTCCAGTCAAATCCCCAATGAAAGCTTAGCAGATTTTCTAACAAGCTAATAATAATAAATTAAGTGGTATGTTTGGCCCACTGCAAACAGACATTGATTTGGTTTGAGCATTCTAGCAACTTATCCCTTCGCTTGCTGCAAACTAGATAACAATAAAAATTCCATTCCGCGCAGGTGAAGGGTAACAAGAAGTACTTGTGCAACTGAGTTCAGCAATCAGTTAATCAGTGGGGAAAAAAGGGAATGTACAAATCCATGGTTTAACAAATCAACTGATTGATAAAAGGATTGTGTAGTTAAATATCAAATGTTATGTGAAATATCAAATGTTATCGATGTTTAAATTGATTGAAAATGGATTGTTGAGATAGTTATTTTTACAATCCTTTTATCATCAACGGACAAATCAACTATCGTAAAATAAAAAGCAAGAATTAGTTAAACTTATTTATTAAACCAGCCTAGAACTGGATCATCTGTCCCTTCCTCTTCTTGTCTCCTCCCAGCTCGAAGTGTTTGCAGCGCTTCAACGCGACCTGTGACCTCACTTTGCAGTCAGCACACTCAAGACGAAGCACAATTTTCTTTGTGGTTTTAGCCTAAAACAATAAAGAAAGGTTTATTCACTGTATATTAGTTTGCTTTGTTTTATTATGGTTCCGGAAAAATATTTGAATCCAGAATCTCCCGAGAATTCTCTTAAGAAAAGTCGGTCTGCTCACCCTGCACAACGAGATTGTGGACAGCCTTCTCTATTCTAGACTTTCAGGAGAAGAGTAAGAGAACACTGTCCGCATTTACAGTTCACGAGAAAAACCTGTGAATCTGGACCCCACATAACAGTAATTAATAATAAGGAAAAGGTCTTTCTTTCAAATAAGAATACTAAAATCACTGTTCCCACATGGACGGATCCAGTCTTTAATATCCAAATTCAAACTAATATCTGTGACTGAAGGGACTATTTTACTGTAACTGTTATACCCATATCTTCAACTTTAACCTATAAACACAAAAGGCATCATAATCAAGGTTGTTTCAGAGTGGCATCATCAGCTTACACTAACATTCAATATTGCACAAGGAAACATTGTCAAATACAAGTAATACACTAGTGTCCTTAGATTTTGGAATATTACAGCAATCATTTGATTCCCTTGAGCACACTAAGCAATTTAACATTATGGTTTGTCAATGGTTACTAGTTTCTACCAATTGGATAGTGTATCTCTTTTATCCAACTACTAATAGGATGAAAAATCAATGTGTAATGGGCTATCCTTTAATGAATAATGAATTCAAGATACTTTTATGTGTACCAATCTGTGGCAGAATGTAATAGTTTATAGTTAAAGATAACTCAATGCTTACCTTCTTCTTGAAAATGGGTTTTGACTGACCACCATAACCCTGCTGTTTGCGGTCATAACGTCTCCTACCCTGGGCGGCATGCCTTTCCTTGGACTTTTTGTACTGAGACACTTTGTGGGTCTTGTGGCATCTGCATTTTTTGCAGTAAGTTCGGCGCTGTTTTGGTACGTTAACCTGCAAAATGATTAAACGATTTAGCACCGAAATATCTATCGGTAGCGTTCACTACTAATACATGGTGGCATTTCTTTTTAATTCTATAGCACAAAAATGCGAAATTACAAAGATTTCACTGGATTTATAAAATTAAAACAAACCATTTTGATTTACGTTTGCACGATCACAAAATGTCAAACTGAAAGAAACTTCAAAAGAAAAAAAAAAATACAATTCAGTGCAGTGTCAACTGCAATGACAGTGACTGGCATATGACAGTAGTGTTGCCGCTCACTAGTTGGGCAAAAACAATAGTATCGATAGGCCTATCGAAGGTGTCGTTAGCCGTTTTGCATGCAATGCTATTGAAAATAACAAAACAACAATACTTTCGACAGTATTGGTTTTCTAGCACTATCAATACTTTTGATAGTTTATAAACAATAGTCAAAAACAATACTACCGTTAAAACTCTAAACATTAACGCCATATCACGATGGTCACCATATGACCATAATCGAAAGCGGTCGGTCATCTCACGTTATCATACTTTATTGCCCACATCTGGGAAATCATAAAACTTCATCATCAGTTTTACCACAGAGTTTTACTCCTAATGATCGATAGAAGTATCTTGATTCTACAGCTTGGCAAGAAAGAGTATGGAATAAATGAGGGCGCCACCTCTCTTGAAGTAGCCACCCCATATAACCTGACTAAAACAGTTTCGATACTTTGAATAATTGATTTTTTTATAGAAAAAAAAGGTCAACAGCATACGTCACCAACAACATCAGAAAAATGTTGTGATAATATTTTTTATAACATGTGGCCTTACAGCTTGTATTGCGCTATCTCGATCACTCACTCGTTTCTGCCCTGCTGATAATGTCCATGGTAAGGCACCGGCGCTAACTCGTTTTTTCATTGTCTCACAGGAACTCGAACATTTTTCCGGGACAAAAACTACCCTGTATATTAATCCCGGTTATAAACTATCTGCGTGCCAAATTTTATAATCCGTCTAGCCATTTTTGCGTAATTAACAAACATTTAAACATACATACTTTCAAACATACAAACTTTCGGACTTAAAACATAAGTAGGATTTAAAAAAAGTCGGTTCATTATCAGTGATTTTATTTAATCAGAATCGAAGTCTTCATCCAAGTACTCTAAGCCTGTAAAGATAGGATCTTGGGTTGAAGTTCCTGTTATATCAGAATAAGATGATTCTGATGTCTCATCACTACTGCTGTCATCGTTGACATTTATTAATAATTGCTATATGTCTGTGTACAAAGTTCTGCCTCTCTCGAAGTACTCTTTTTCAATTTTCATAACATGTCTGCATGAATTCCTCCAATTTTCAACAGATATATTTTCAAATGCTTGCTGAGCTGCCATCTATAAAAAAACATTTAAAACAAAATTAAAGCCAGAAGTAATCACTTTAAATAGTGAACTAAAAAAAAACTAATTAAGGAACCTTTACCATTATATCAGTTGAGCACAAATTATTTGATGCGATTTTATGCTTAGCAATCCCCCAAATTAATTCGATTGGGTTTAAATCGCAGTGGTAAGGTGGAAGTCGTACCACTGTGTGACCATGTTCGCCTAAAATCTCATCTATTTCATATAGAGGCGCCGGTTTATGGCGTTTTGCTAAAGTTAAAAGCTCCGGCAACGAATTCTCAAATGGCACGCCATTTTCTTCAAGCCATTCTTTTATTTCGATAACTTTTGTTGCGCTCGTTGGTGCCTTATTTAATATCACCGAGTGGTAGGGCGCATTGTCCATAACAATAATACTTGCCTCAGTGAGATTTGGCATTAATTTCTCCTTGACCCATTTTGTGAAATTGGAATGGTTCATTTCAGAGTGGTAGTCCTCATTCTGATTATTCCCGCTAAAAATTAATAACGCATTTGGAACAAATCCCTTCTCACTGCCAGCGTGTATAATAATGTACCGCTTGCCTTTGCTCACATTTTCTTTTACTCCAGTTACATCTATCGACTGCCAGCATTTTTTTAGTTTATATGAGGCGTGGACATAGCTCTCATCTAAATATATAATATTTTTTCTCAGTTCCTCTGGCAAATTTCTGTTGTCCATAATGATTTTGAGATATTTTTCTCTCTTGAGAGCTATGTCAGTTTTTTCAATTAGGGCTGACCTGACTGACTGACATTTCTTATATTAAAAACCCAGTGTAAGTAATGTTTTTCGCAGGTGTTCCCGACTTCCATCATAATTTAAGTCTGCTTTTATAACAGGTAGCAGATTACGAAGAGTGGGTACCTAAAAGTAACAAATCACTTCACTACATAGTATAAAACAAAGTCGCTTTTTCTGTCCCTATATCCCTATGTCCCTATGACTTTGGCGGGCTATATCTCGCAAATAGTAAAGCTGATAAAATAGTGTTGTATGGAAACCCTACCTTATTTTCATAGTTCTTTTCAACGATACCCCACACAAGGGGGTGCACTCAAAAAATAATTCACACCCTCCTTTACATGTATGGGGAGGTACCCTTAAAAGGGGATAATTTTATTTTTTTGTATTTTTAAAAAAGAGATCTATAGGTGAAGTATATAGTATTTAATCATTTTTTCAGTGAGTGACATAGGCTATATATTTTATATCCGTGCAAAACCGGAGCAGGCCGCTATGTTTTTATATACAAAGTTCACAGTTATTCTGTAGTGTATTTTGTATCAGCATTGCACCCGCGCGAAGCCGGGGCGGGTCGCTAGTAAACTATAATTTCAAATTATTCTATGCTTATATGTGGCTTGAAAAATCTAACAGTATCGGCCACTTACACAAACGAGAAACAACAAAAACATATTAGTTGACACTAATGTTAGATTTTCCAAGCCACATAAAAGCATCTGACATGGCTTAATGACGACTGCCGGGATAATAATTGTAAATATATCTAAATTTAACTAAATGATTTACATTCAAAAAGAGCTTATTCTATTTGTAACACGCTCTCACTCACATCATGGGACACCCACTTCAAAATTGTTTTAAGAAAATTCTATATTTACGAAAAAGAACATTTTTTTACCTGTTTTTTTACCACATAGAATAAATGGATTTTTTGTCTTATGGCCGACAAATCAAAATTGTCCAAAACCTTTTTAGGACGACCTTTTCGGTGTTTTCCTGGCGTAGAAAATACGCCCTTATTTCTAACATCTTCTTTTTCTATGTTACGGACAGTGTTTATGCTAACACCTAAAAATAAATATTATTGTGTCAGAATACCATAAAAAAAATTTCAAGGATCAATCTTACGTAGTCCCAATATATACGTACCACTGCACATTTGCTCAAAATAACCTCCAAAGTTAAATATCGTACAAGTTAAAACCTTTTTTTCATTATAATTTATGATCTTAGTCCTTAAAACAATGTTCTATTACTATATTCTATGGATAAATATTAATGTATTTTAAATAAATACCTGTCATTTCGGCTGTTCGTCTATAAACATCATCGATTGCATATAAAATTTCTCCAGCTTCTTGTTCTGCCAAACAATGCAAGAACACTGTATGAATTATTTTCCTGCCACTGCTCCGGATTGTTTTATTCATGTTTCTACAGTTCTTTCATGAATTTCTACGTTAAAACTTAAAATTAAACTAAAACACAAAAACCAAAACAAACGTTTGACACCATAGATACTAAGTTTTTGATAGCTAAATAGTGTTGCCATTATTCATACTATTTAGTTCCACCTATCACCGCTACAAACTCTTTTTTGCCAAGCTGTACTTATAGTATCGATACAGTCGACTTAATTTATTTTTGTGGTCTTAACATACTATCGATAGACTATAGCTATCGTACAACACTACTCTGGAAATTTAGCGCCAAAACCCAAAACTGGCACACCTTTGACAGATGAATTAAACTGAGAAATTCCAGAAAAACATTGGGAATCCGTAAAAGTTCTTGTTTAATTATTTTATTAATAGAATAATGAAGTTCGCTATCCCAGAAATATCCTGGCACAATAGAGATCCAGTTTTAAGTGTAGATTTCCAGCCAAAGTGTGATTCAGACGAACATTTGAGACTTGCATCTGGTGGCACTGATACTCATGTTTTGGTGAGTGATTTATTTATTTTAAGCTTTGCAAGAATATGATAATCGTAACATGCTTTCATTATAAATAATTGCTAGCCACAATTTGACCAAAGCGTCTGGTAGAAACAAAGGGCTGAACCTAGTTCTTACGTACCCTCTTAAATTGAGTCCAAGTTATATTTATAAGGCAAGTCCAAGTCACTGGATCCAAAAACGGCATTATGAGTTAATTAAAAAGCAGTTGACCATATGTTGTATTAAAGAAAAACAATGTCAATTAAATCCAAAGATTATTGAGCAGTGTTTTTTTTTAAGGTCTAGCTTGGCAAGATCACACAAATTCCTTCCGAAGCAGTTGTTGTAATTAATACATTTTTAAAAAACAAATGTTGTGCTGCTACATAAATCAACCACTTGATACATGTTTTTTTTTAGATATGGTATTTGACCACCACAGAATCTGGTACAGTGAACCTAGACGTGGCAGCAGACCTGACAAGGCATCAGAAAGCTGTGAATGTGGTGCGGTGGTCACCTGACGGCCAATTGTTGGCTTCCGGTGACGATGAGTCCATCATCTTCATTTGGAAACAGAAGACTGAGAAGGAGCCCGTGGCAAGCTTGGAGCAGATGGAAGAGCAGTACAAGGAAAGCTGGGTTGTTTATAAGGTGAGGTTTTGTGAGTTCAGAAATATGAGGACAGATTGAATCATAAATTATTGTTTTATTACCTAATGACTGTGGCAAAGACAAAAAAATGAAATGAGATGAATTTCTATTTATATATTTATGTACACATAATATAACATAGATACACATATTATACACATAATCTGAGAAGCAGATAATGTCAACCCCATCATACCCTATCCTTTAAGTACAATTTTCATATCAACATAAATGATTCACCTATCTCAGATGTAAGTTCTGAAAGTATGGCAAAACACCAACCAACATAGTTATCATTTCTCAATTATGTAGGTGGCTGAAAGGATTATGCCTAAACTCCTAATAAATTACTAACCAAAAGTAAAAGGAGACTTATTTTTAAAAATAACAACTGAGGTTAGCCATACAAACTCCAAGGTAAATTAATACAGTGTTTTACAGCTTTCTTCATGACAGGAACTTTATAACACTTATTCTTTTTCTTCATCATTCGCTCAGGATCATGACTGAATTAAAGTTTACTATCAAAATATCTTTAAATCTTGTACATTTGGAAAGTGAGTAAGAAGTGGAAAAAGCACATTTTCAACCAGTGGGTTAGTTTAAAAATTAAATTTCATTAATTCACTTTGCTCAGCATGAAGTTGACCCAAGTTAATTCATCACTTTCTCAGACTCTCCGCGGCCACATGGAAGATGTACTGGACATCAGTTGGAGTCTAAACTCATCACAACTGGCATCAGGTTCTGTAGACAACAAGCTGTTGCTATGGGATGTTGGCCGAGGGAGATACAGTGCCATACTGACGGACCACAAGGGCTTTGTGCAGGGCGTGGCCTGGGACCCGCAGGGACAGATGATAGCCACTGCCAGTTCTGACAGGTAGGTGACAGTCAGGAAAGTACATTTAACTGGGGATGCTATTAGCAAATTGCTAGTCAAGTTGTCAGATGCGTCAAAATTCCGATTCATCTTTTTCTTGCTGGTCCTGAATGGCATGTCTCACATTTACTCACTATATTATTAGTTCAGGGCTACATAATAAATTGTCCTCCCGCTCAGAAGGTCTAATTAGCAAAAAGTCCGACAAAGAAAAAATCTAATGAGCAATCTGCCTAGTTAGCTAATCACCCATGTAGGAAAACATCTAACTATTTAAAAGGTGGAATAGAATAACTATTAATAGATCCATCACTAGGTGTATGTCTATTATTATCGGTGGGCACAATTTTGGGAGTTGATGGGTGTTTGAGGTAAATACTGATACAATAAGCTCCTTTATTAAATTATAAATTATTTTAATACAGTGTATTACTTACTAAAATAAAATAGTTTAAATAATTGTGTAATAATCCTGAAAAATAAGATCTTTATGCCATCAACTCAAATTGGAAGTTATCTTCTAGCGCATTTCTCTTTATTTTGTTCAGGTTTTTAGTAGATGTCTCCAAGGTGTAAGAGCCCTTGCTTCACTTTACAATTTCATGTTTCATGAGCACAAAACTTAAATTCCAGAGTGATGCGAGCCTTCGATGTGACCACCAAGCGTGTTCTCTCCCGCAGCAGCAAGGCCACCTTACCATTCCCAGCAGACCATCCGTTACACAGCACTACCGTCCGGTTGTACCACGACGACACACTGCAGTCGTACTACCGAAGGCTGCAGTTCAGTCCGTGCGGATTGTTGTTGGCCGTTCCGGCTGGTAGAGTGGAACCGGAGCAAGGGAAAATGGACAGAAAGCCTATCAATGCTGTTTATATCTATACGAGATATTCTTTGAAAGTGTGAGTATTGATAGAAACAGTTTTCAGTTATATCACTGTCACTCTAAACCAGTGATTCCCAAAGTGGTCCAGGTGGACCCCCAGGGGTCCACGGGAGACTTGCTGGGGGTCTACGTAGGCGTGAACAAAAAATGGGGGTCCATAAGATGTTAATGGGGGTCCACGAAAATTTATCTGCTTTTGATAGTAAAGAGCAAAAATGTAAGCATAGTTTTTATAAGGGCCTACCTACATTGTTTTAAGTACCTATCTAAGCAGATAATATTTTAATAAGGCAAGCGACTGTTACTTGTCCAAACTTGTGTATTCGATATTACATACAATTTCGTGTACAGACTTGCAAAGCGCTATCCGCCCGACAATGCTTAATGCTTGTTCAGACATGAACTTGATCAACACTATAAATACTTGATGCCAAAGGCAACCAAACGCATTCATTTGTTTCCGGAATTTCGAAAACAAGGCGGAATTTGGAAAAAAGTTGTGAGAAAATTTATATCTGTGTTTGCTAGTGCCGGAGAAAAGTAAGTAACCTACCTTTTTTTGTTATAGTACTTAAGTATTTTGTTTACGTGTACTAGTCGGTTGATCACAACGGCCTGTATAGATAGGTAACTTAGTAACTTACAGATATTTTAATTGTCCTATTTCGATTTGAAGACAAACACAGCACGTTTTATTCAATTGTTTTTTCACGAGAGAAGCACTGCCTCTCTAAAAAGGCCGAATAAGCAATATTGCAGAGCAATTAATTTTGTAATTTTTCTTGCAAATAACTACTAATTTTATAAAACAGTAATTTCATAATCATGTTAAATTGATTTTGAAGTAACTATTTTATCAAAACTATTCCTTTTCGGAAAGAGCGAGCGGTGCGCGGGCGACGGGAAAAGGGCGGGGCTTGAACTTCGATGCCTGTTTGTCACGTTTTAACAATGAAGCCGCAGACAAAAAATACGCAAATACACGGAGCGCGTGAACTCATTGATTTAATAAAATGTTAGTTATCGTTTTTATGGACAATTTTGGGATTTCGACGTTTATTTTTTCCTACACAAATATGATCAGTATTCGATACTGAGTACACTAATTTTTATTTATACTATTAAAAATTAGTGGTAAATTATGTACTTTAAAATTGATACCGTTTTGTGAAAACGTTTGTATTTGTCTCAGCGGTTTATTAGTTGGTCCCTTTACAAGCCGTAATTCTATTTCCGCGTGCTGACAAAGGCTGCGGTGTGATACCTATATTCAGAAAAAAACTTGGTTACTAAAACATTTTTTTTACAGGTAAGGTAACTGACACGAAACATGGCTACAGCAAAGAAAAAATGTCGACAATATAGTGTCGATTATTTGAAATATGGTTTTGTTCCATCAGAGGCAGACAAACAATTGCCCATGTGCCTATTATGCAACAAAGTTTTGAGCAATGACTCTATGAAACCATCAAAGCTCGAAGATCATCTAAAAAGGTGTCATACTGATAAAATAGGTAAAGATTTAAAATATTTTCAAACATTGAAAGAAAAATATGGAAAGAGACCCACCATGCACAGTATGTTCGCTTCAATATCTCAAAGTAACGATGATGGCTTGCGGGCATCTTACAATATCTCATTACTTATAGCAAAATCTGGAAAACCGCACACTATCGGAGAACAATTAATTTTACCCGCTGTTGAAGAGGTTTTAAAAACTGTTTTGCACAAATCTCCATTTGACGTACTAAAAAGAATTCCATTAAGTAACAATACTGTACAAAGACGCATTGATGAAATGAGCTCTGATATCGAAAGCTTTTTGTGCAATCATCTGCAAAAAACTCATTTTTCTATACAACTGGACGAGTCAACGTTACCCAGTAATGAAGCATTACTATTGGCATATGTCCGATTTATTGTTGAGGAAGAAATTCACGAAGAATTGCTATTTGCCAGAACTTTGGAGACTGACACTAAAGGCGAATCAATATTTAATGTCCTGAGTAATTTTTTTACGGAAAAATCGATCCCATTTACAAACATTATTTCAGTGGCAACAGACGGAGCTCCTGCAATGGTCGGGCGATATCGTGGGTTTATAAGTCATCTCAAAAGAATTATACCAGGACTTACAGCTATTCATTGCGTAATCCACCGACAACATCTTGTGGCAAAACATTTAAGTGACAGGTTGAACCAATCTCTTCATTTTGTAATAAAAGCTGTCAACAAAATCAGAAGCAATGCATTGAATACACGTTTATTTGCTCAATTGTGCGACGAAAATGATGAAGACTTCCAACGACTGCTCTTACATACTGAAGTACGCTGGTTGTCGAAAGGTGCATGCTTAACGAGATTTTACTCTGTTTTCGATTCCATATTAGAGTTCTTAGAAAGTAGAGATCCAGATTTACAAGAAAACTTGATCAAATTCAAAGCAGACATTGCGTATTTGACAGATTTGTTTAAAAAATTTAATGATATTAACTTGCAGTTACAAGGGGACAGCCTGAATTTAATAAAAACAAAGGGGATAATTTCGGCTTTTCTTGGGAAATTGAAATTTATGAAGCAAAACATTAGTCGGCGCGAATTCTCTCAATTTCCAAACTTGTCGCAGGTAGAATGTATTGATGAGGATATCCATACCTACAGTCAACATTTAAGTGCCCTGCATGATGACTTCAAAACCAGGTTTGAAGATATACTGACGATGGATATACCACCATGGATAATAAATCCATTTGATGAAACGGAAGTGGCCAATGTTGTATTACAAGAGGAGCTGCTCGAGCTAAGCACTAATGAGGAGCTGAAGGTGAAATTTAGAAAAGGCTACCCAACATTTTGGCTGCAAGCAGAAATACCCGAAAAATATCCTGGACTGTGGGAAATCGCAAGGAAATTTTTAATAGCTTTTCCCTCGTCATATCTTGTCGAAAGGAGTTTTAGTGCCGTTACAAACCTCTTAACAAAAAAAAGGAGCAAATTAAACATCACAGAGCGGGGGGATTTGCGGTTATTGCTCACAAAAATAAAGCCAAACATTGATCGTTTGCTGACACTCCATCAGATACATCCTTCCCATTAATTAAAATTATGACCTGAACCTATATTACCTTAATATTTTTTTCTTGTAATTCTATTCTTTTAATAAATAAAGTGATATAAAATGTACCATTTTTCGTTTTTATTTTACATATCGAAATATAGGGACAGAACTCAGAAGTGACACAATTTTTATTTTTTGGCGACTTTAAGAATGTGGTAGAAATGTAGCAGCAGGGGGTCCACCGAAACCAGTAAAATTTTGAAAGTGGTCCACGAGAAAAATAAGTTTGGGAACTACTGCTCTAAACCTTTAAAATAAAATAAAATGCAAGTACTTTTCTTACATAAGAAAAATCAAAATAACAGAAAATATGGTGTACTAAATTTCTTATATTATATACTGAAAAGTTGTTAAAATCCTGAGGATTAGTATGAAGTGTATTTGATATCAAAAGACACCGCGTTTCGCAATTTGTGTAAAGGTGGAACGGCAAGTGGATAATTTTTATTAGCTAGGTAATTTTTCAAATAATAAAATGTAATATTAGAATGAAAATTATTTGGGGCTGATTTGACCAAAATCGGATAAGTTTTATTTCAAGGATAATGATGCAATTTAATTTTATAAACTTATCCAACTTTGGTGAAATCTGTCCTTAGAGTGTCATTTAATTTTAAATTTGAATAAAACTCCGCCAGTCCTTGCTGCGTGGTGCAATGCAGCGAGCCCGCTCTAGCGGTCCGCTGGAGCCCACGCCGCTATCGCTGTCACGCGCACGTTGCCAAACCTGCATTCCCTTTAAACTACCGCATGATACTCGCAGTGGCTACTAAGAGATCAGTGTTGTTGTATGATACGCATCAGAAGCCGCCGATTGCGTTGATTTCCAATATACATTATACTAGGTAAGTGCTTTTTTATTTATTTCCCTACTTACTTTCTAATCATCATCATATATCGAGTGGGGCACATGGTCAGTCAACCCTGTATACCCAGGTTTTAGACTTTTTTGGACCCGCCTTTCGGCCTCTAACGTGGTTACTTTGACGACCAGCAAATGGCAGCCGTGTGCTTCGGAAGGCACGTTAAGCCGTTGGTCACGTTTGTTGATGCATAGGCAGCCTGAAAAAATCTGACAGTGTTGGCCATGTTCCTGTTAGTCTGATTTCTCTTTGATAAAGGTTGTGGAGCTCGGGCAACAAAAATCAGACGGGTATGCTGTCATCTAGGACCATGACTAACAGCGTACCCTAAACTCCGAAGCGTAAACTGATTAGGTTACTAGAAAAATACGCTTAGACGAAGAAGAACGCGACTTGTCTATTATAGTAAACAAATGAAAAAATAAATAGTATTTTTGTGACATATTTTCATGTTTAGAGTGAATTTAAATTATAAGAATGGTTTTAGATGATTCTGTTGACCGCTGCAACCACCCGCTCGTATTTCATAATTGATCAGTTGTATTAATTAGTTTTCTCTCATTTATTTGTTTCAAAAGCGAGAAGATAAACTGGCACCAAATCAAAATGGCGGACCAAATGTTTACATTCATTGAGCTGGACTCGTTCCTGTACCATGCATCATTGACATATCATCAAAATATTACCCGACTAATGGAATTGGTCGTTAGTTTCATATTACCCGTATAGTAATTGAAGTATTTAGTAACTCATAATATTGCCACTAGAACCCACCTGAGTAGAGATAATTTTTTTACTAAATTTATACCTTCTCGAGACGGCGACTTTATATGGCGAATTTTACATAAAACCTCACAATATACGACTATGAACATTTGTCTGCAGATTGACCGACCTGACGTGGTCACCTGACGGGCGCACCCTAGTGGCCTCCAGTACCGATGGATTCTGTTCCGTCATCAGCTTCAACCACGGGGAACTCGGAGAACTACTGCCTGAGGAGAACAAGCAGAACAAACCTATTGGTAATTATATCACCATCATTTCAGTTGCAGTCAATCCACTGCTGGACTTGAACCTTTCCAAGAATGATCGGTTGGAAGCGACCTGCGTCTAGCGCTTACCAGCGATCTTGAGGTGTCCGACTGTCCTAGCGTGTCACTGTGTATGGCCGTCATTCGATAACCTTTTTGCCCCATAAGCCATCAGTTCTTTGCTCGATGTGACCCATATTGGCAACTTGTCTAAACACTAGCTGTTTCCCGCAGCTCCGCTTGCGTCAAAAAGTAGCCTATGTTTGACCCCGGGTCTTCAACTATATTCATAACAAATTTCATCAAAATCCGTTCAGCGGTTTGGCCGTGAAAGCGTAACAGACAGACAGACGGACGGACGGACAGACAAACTTTCGCATTTATAATATTGGTATGGATTATCAGCTAGTAAAGCTTCCATTGCAAAAATAAGTATTTAAAAAAACAGGCTTAATTTTTTTTTTATTATTAATTTTCAGAACCCAAGGAAACAGAGGCCCAAGAGCCACAAAAACCAGTAGTTGAGGAGAAAACACCCGAAAAAGAAACAAGACCGACAAACAACTTGCAAAAGATCGATTCATTTATCAAATTCAAGACTCCCTCTTACAAGAAATCTAATCCATGTCCCAAAACTCCAGTGAAGATTGACATTCTCGAAGAAGTCGCTATGCCGTCGTGGTCAGATAACTCTAACCAAGAAATGAAGAGGCAAGTCGCAGAAGCTATGGATGTGGATGAGAAACCGAGCGATGTGATACATATTGAGGACAGCGAAGATATCAAGTTGGTTTACGAAGAGACCGAAAGCAAATTCGAAGGTCAATCTCCAACAGATGCAGAAAAATCGCCAAAACGATCTAAAGTTGAGAGTGAAGTGGATAGTTCTAGTTTCTTCAAACAGGCTAAAGTGACTGACATCAAAGAGCCCGTTTCTGTAAAATCTGTGGCCAGCCCTAAAGCACCTCGGAGAGTTAGTTTTGTGACTCTGTCCAGTCCTAAGAATAAGAAAAAGTGTTGATAAAACAAATATACTATGTTGAAGAGTATTATTTTAAGAATTTGAATATACATTTAATATTTCATGTTGTCAAATGTTATTTTCAACCAAAATGGGTTTTGTCTAGTTCTTTTACGTAAAATAATCGCTAATAATAGTAAGAGCTATAAAATATTTTTGTTAAACTGGACTTGAAAGTTGTCGATTTATAATAATTTATGGATGAAATTCTGTAGGTAATGTACTAAATTTTATGGTTTATAAATTCTGCAAGTATATTTTTAACTAGGATTAAATAAAACACAAGTTTAAAAGTAAACATACTTAATAAATATTTACAATTCAATGCGTACTTTATCACATTCAAATAAAAGAGAGTACAATATTATTAACAAAATATATTTTTATCAATACAAAGGGTCCATACTTACCTAACTCAGGGTCTTAAAATAATCTCCGGTTGACTACGGAAATGGACGCTGTATGGAGAGATAACACGCAGGCTCAATGTACATTGCCGAGGAATTTAATGAAATTCAAATCAATTTAGCCTTATTTTGATGGAGCTGCGAATTTTTTCTTTAGATATTTAGGTCACATTTCCACTTGCAAAGAAACTTCAAAAGAAATTGTTTGATAATCTGGCCGACAGCTTCTGAATGTGAACACTATACTTGCTAGTTTTACATTTTGCAAGTTGCTGGCGGACAAACCAACAGACATTTCTTGCTAAAGTTTTCTCGTAGGTGAAAACTAACAATTTTACTTGACAAGAATGAACGCGAGGGGCAGAACAAGAAATGAATAATCGAGACTCCCCTTTAGTGTATATCTTTGACTCGTATGTTTAGTTATACAATTTACGTAAAGTCCATTATGCTTAGTACAACTTTGTTACAAATATATTCCATTCCGCGGCATTGAGCTGTTCAATAAGTGGCAAGTAACCTCGATTTACACAGAAAATAATTAGTTGGCTCTTTGAATCATTATACATCACAAATGGCAATTATCATTTTAATTTTGTTTTAAAATTAAAGTTCCCATCATCTTAAAAGAACTTCAAATGTATGTTAGTGAAATTAATTCACCATTTTTGATATTTTAAAATCATTAAGTAATCATTTCGTCCTTACAGCCTCCATTAACTTAGCCCATCATAAATATAATCACCTAAATCATATATCCGTGACAAGATACATAAAGTATTGCTTGCGATATGAATTAATTTAGCTACATTATAGCTACATCGGTATTAAAGAAATGCAATCATTTCATTACAATTTTTTGATCAGATTCTTTTCACCGCTTGACCTGGGTATTTTGGAATAAAGAATTTATTTACTAAAATATAAGGGTACAGAAAATTTTTAGTTAAGAAAAATTTCAAGAACATTAATGGTTTTATTAAAAACAACCATCGAACAGACCTTTAAACAAGTCTCTACAGTTGTTTATGAAAAATGTTAATCTTAGGAAAATTCAATCTTGTATGGCATAGTTAGTGTCTTTAATAGGTACCTCGGGCAAGCGGTTTATACAAATATCTTTTTTTTTATACAATTACGTTGGCCTAAACATACGGCTCGCAAAAGATGGTCTCGCGATCGCCGTAGGCTCGTGACACGTAGAGGGCGTCACTAGCGCGCTGCCAACTCTTAGGATCTATATATTTATTTAGATTGTTCTGTTCGCCTGTAGCCGTCAGTCTGTGGCGAGCTCTGTCTACCGATAGAGACGAGCGAAGTCGCGAAGGAGACGGGTCATCTCTTTGCATTTCTCTGTCCTGGAACATCAAAAAAAATATTTTTTAACTAATTAAAGTTGTGTTTTTTACTCTAGTTAAAATTACAATGGAGCGACAAGGAAAATAATATTGTACTTTTTACTAGTTTTCCTGCAATCTATACTAATATTATAAGTATTAATGTCTGTCTGTCAGTCACGGTTTCACGATTAAACTTCTGGATTATGGGTTGTTAGGTAGAACATCGAAGTTGTCAATGGAGAATAAATGGCTGATCTATAAATGTATTATAAAGCCAACATGGACCTATGGGTTACAACTTTGGGATACTTCTGCAAGCTCAAACCTGGAAATCTTGCAAAGATTCCAGGCTAAATTGCTCCAAATAATAGTAAATGCATTGTGGTACGTGAAAAATGACCAAATTTATAAAGATTTAAACATCCCAGCCGTGAAGGAAGAGATTCTAAACAAAATGCCAAAATACAAGACTCGCCTATTAAAGCATAGAAATGAGATTGGAAGAGGTCTCGGAAGGCCGGGAATAGTATTTTCCAGATTAAAGAGGATCTCTCCTTTTGATTTGTGTCCGAAATGACCCGAATAATGCAATTTGAAAATCGACTATCAATGTGATTGATGTGGCCAAGTCACTGGAGTTGATCCACAAAAGGATTTCTATCAACAATAGTTTTGCCTCGGGTAGAACCGTGGGAAACAACTCGTTTTGTCATATTTTAAAGTCTAATCGGTCCAGCCGTTCTTGAGATTTAGCAAGACTAACACTTACAATTTATTTTTATATTATAGATTATTTGACAAAGCATGTCGTTAATATTGTTTGAAAAATAAGACTAAAAAACTTAATTATTAATATATATTTATATATATTAATAATTAAGCTTTTTAGTCTTATATTAATAATTAAGTTTTATAGCTATATTATTGCTTAAGTTTTTTTTTTCTATAATAAACAATTGAATGAATGAATACTTTATATTGCACCAATTACATAGAGTAGACACGCTGTTTCTTTATTGAATTATATTTTTTGATGATGTAACAATGATACCTCATAGCATACTGGTGGAACTGCCAGCACTGCACATCCTGCGGCGCGGCGGGCCTGTCTGTCGGCAGTGCAGTCAGAGCAGGCCGCAACCAGTCCAGGCCGTGACTCCGTTGCCACGCTACCAGTTCTAACAGAACTTCAGCCACTTCCGATATCATGTAGGAGTGCAGATGTAGTACGCTGGCCTCGATGAGGCTGCACGTTAGCTCTTCGCCGTACGTGGCTACTGCTTCGTTTGCTAGCGCTGTAGGGAGAAAGATAGTGTTTATTGATTGAAACTATATATTTAAAATCATTTAGACATCGTTAACGAAAAGACTACTGAAATTTGGCAGTCATTTGTGTTTCCATTTGACAATTTAAATACTTAATAATAGGTAAAAAAAAAAAGAATAGCCGTATGTAGCGATCGCTTCGTTTGCTAGGGCTGTTGGGGACAATAATACAATTTAAATTTCCAAATAATAATCGCGGTGGTCCAGCCGGAGTTGGCGTCGCGGTGGTCCAGCCGCTGTCAGTCAGTCAGTCAGTACACACCTCTAACTGGCTCGTGCGGGTGAGCGGTGGCCCGCGCTAGGTCGTGCAGGAACCGCATGACGGAGGAGTTGGCGTCGCGGTGGTCCAGCTTGGCCGCTGTCAGTCAGTCAGTCAGTACACACCTCTAACTGGCTCGTGCGGGTGAGCGGTGGCCCGCGCTAGGTCGTGCAGGAACCGCATGACGGAGGAGTTGGCGTCGCGGTGGTCCAGCTTGGCCGCTGTCAGTCAGTCAGTCAGTACACACCTCTAACTGGCTCGTGCGGGTGAGCGGTGGCCCGCGCTAGGTCGTGCAGGAACCGCATGACGGAGGAGTTGGCGTCGCGGTGGTCCAGCTTGGCCGCTGTCAGTCAGTCAGTCAGTACACACCTCTAACTGGCTCGTGCGGGTGAGCGGTGGCCCGCGCTAGGTCGTGCAGGAACCGCATGACGGAGGAGTTGGCGTCGCGGTGGTCCAGCTTGGCCGCTGTCAGTCAGTCAGTCAGTACACACCTCTAACTGGCTCGTGCGGGTGAGCGGTGGCCCGCGCTAGGTCGTGCAGGAACCGCATGACGGAGGAGTTGGCGTCGCGGTGGTCCAGCTTGGCCGCTGTCAGTCAGTCAGTCAGTACACACCTCTAACTGGCTCGTGCGGGTGAGCGGTGGCCCGCGCTAGGTCGTGCAGGAACCGCATGACGGAGGAGTTGGCGTCGCGGTGGTCCAGCTTGGCCGCTGTCAGTCAGTCAGTCAGTACACACCTCTAACTAGCTCGTGCGGGTGAGCGGTGGCCCGCGCTAGGTCGTGCAGGAACCGCATGACGGAGGAGTTGGCGTCGCGGTGGTCCAGCTTGGCCGCTGTCAGTCAGTCAGTCAGTACACACCTCTAACTGGCTCGTGCGGGTGAGCGGTGGCCCGCGCTAGGTCGTGCAGGAACCGCATGACGGAGGAGTTGGCGTCGCGGTGGTCCAGCTTGGCCGCTGTCAGTCAGTCAGTCAGTACACACCTCTAACTGGCTCGTGCGGGTGAGCGGTGGCCCGCGCTAGGTCGTGCAGGAACCGCATGACGGAGGAGTTGGCGTCGCGGTGGTCCAGCTTGGCCGCTGTCAGTCAGTCAGTCAGTACACACCTCTAACTGGCTCGTGCGGGTGAGCGGTGGCCCGCGCTAGGTCGTGCAGGAACCGCATGACGGAGGAGTTGGCGTCGCGGTGGTCCAGCTTGGCCGCTGTCAGTCAGTCAGTCAGTACACACCTCTAACTGGCTCGTGCGGGTGAGCGGTGGCCCGCGCTAGGTCGTGCAGGAACCGCATGACGGAGGAGTTGGCGTCGCGGTGGTCCAGCTTGGCCGCTGTCAGTCAGTCAGTCAGTACACACCTCTAACTGGCTCGTGCGGGTGAGCGGTGGCCCGCGCTAGGTCGTGCAGGAACCGCATGACGGAGGAGTTGGCGTCGCGGTGGTCCAGCTTGGCCGCTGTCAGTCAGTCAGTCAGTACACACCTCTAACTGGCTCGTGCGGGTGAGCGGTGGCCCGCGCTAGGTCGTGCAGGAACCGCATGACGGAGGAGTTGGCGTCGCGTAGGTCCAGCTTGGCCGCTGTCAGTCAGTCAGTCAGTACACACCTCTAACTGGCTCGTGCGGGTGAGCGGTGGCCCGCGCTAGGTCGTGCAGGAACCGCATGACGGAGGAGTTGGCGTCGCGGTGGTCCAGCTTGGCCGCTGTCAGTCAGTCAGTCAGTACACACCTCTAACTGGCTCGTGCGGGTGAGCGGTGGCCCGCGCTAGGTCGTGCAGGAACCGCATGACGGAGGAGTTGGCGTCGCGGTGGTCCAGCTTGGCCGCTGTCAGTCAGTCAGTCAGTACACACCTCTAACTGGCTCGTGCGGGTGAGCGGTGGCCCGCGCTAGGTCGTGCAGGAACCGCATGACGGAGGAGTTGGCGTCGCGGTGGTCCAGCTTGGCCGCTGTCAGTCAGTCAGTCAGTACACACCTCTAACTGGCTCGTGCGGGTGAGCGGTGGCCCGCGCTAGGTCGTGCAGGAACCGCATGACGGAGGAGTTGGCGTCGCGGTGGTCCAGCTTGGCCGCTGTCAGTCAGTCAGTCAGTACACACCTCTAACTGGCTCGTGCGGGTGAGCGGTGGCCCGCGCTAGGTCGTGCAGGAACCGCATGACGGAGGAGTTGGCGTCGCGTAGGTCCAGCTTGGCCGCTGTCAGTCAGTCAGTCAGTACACACCTCTAACTGGCTCGTGCGGGTGAGCGGTGGCCCGCGCTAGGTCGTGCAGGAACCGCATGACGGAGGAGTTGGCGTCGCGGTGGTCCAGCTTGGCCGCTGTCAGTCAGTCAGTCAGTACACACCTCTAACTGGCTCGTGCGGGTGAGCGGTGGCCCGCGCTAGGTCGTGCAGGAACCGCATGACGGAGGAGTTGGCGTCGCGGTGGTCCAGCTTGGCCGCTGTCAGTCAGTCAGTCAGTACACACCTCTAACTGGCTCGTGCGGGTGAGCGGTGGCCCGCGCTAGGTCGTGCAGGAACCGCATGACGGAGGAGTTGGCGTCGCGGTGGTCCAGCTTGGCCGCTGTCAGTCAGTCAGTCAGTACACACCTCTAACTGGCTCGTGCGGGTGAGCGGTGGCCCGCGCTAGGTCGTGCAGGAACCGCATGACGGAGGAGTTGGCGTCGCGGTGGTCCAGCTTGGCCGCTGTCAGTCAGTCAGTCAGTACACACCTCTAACTGGCTCGTGCGGGTGAGCGGTGGCCCGCGCTAGGTCGTGCAGGAACCGCATGACGGAGGAGTTGGCGTCGCGGTGGTCCAGCTTGGCCGCTGTCAGTCAGTCAGTCAGTACACACCTCTAACTGGCTCGTGCGGGTGAGCGGTGGCCCGCGCTAGGTTGTGCAGGAACCGCATGACGGAGGAGTTGGCGTCGCGTAGGTCCAGCTTGGCCGCTGTCAGTCAGTCAGTCAGTACACACCTCTAACTGGCTCGTGCGGGTGAGCGGTGGCCCGCGCTAGGTCGTGCAGGAACCGCATGACGGAGGAGTTGGCGTCGCGGTGGTCCAGCTTGGCCGCTGTCAGTCAGTCAGTCAGTACACACCTCTAACTGGCTCGTGCGGGTGAGCGGTGGCCCGCGCTAGGTCGTGCAGGAACCGCATGACGGAGGAGTTGGCGTCGCGGTGGTCCAGCTTGGCCGCTGTCAGTCAGTCAGTCAGTACACACCTCTAACTGGCTCGTGCGGGTGAGCGGTGGCCCGCGCTAGGTCGTGCAGGAACCGCATGACGGAGGAGTTGGCGTCGCGGTGGTCCAGCTTGGCCGCTGTCAGTCAGTCAGTCAGTACACACCTCTAACTGGCTCGTGCGGGTGAGCGGTGGCCCGCGCTAGGTCGTGCAGGAACCGCATGACGGAGGAGTTGGCGTCGCGGTGGTCCAGCTTGGCCGCTGTCAGTCAGTCAGTCAGTACACACCTCTAACTGGCTCGTGCGGGTGAGCGGTGGCCCGCGCTAGGTCGTGCAGGAACCGCATGACGGAGGAGTTGGCGTCGCGGTGGTCCAGCTTGGCCGCGAGTCCGGCGCAGCGCGCGATCGCCGGCAGCGCGCCCGAAGACAGCAGCTCCAGCGGCGTGCGCTGCAGGAACCTGAGAAATAATCAACTGATTAGACACCTGCCGTAATCATGATTACTGACTATTAGTGGCAGGCGGTGACTCGCCACTCAGTGAATGGACCCCCCAAATAGTCACCGCGTTTGGCAACAGAGGGGCAACATTGGAATGAGCGGCTAAGGGTGCCGGGAGGTGCGGCTCCGGTTTTACCATCGCGAGTAGTCTCGTGAGCGGGTTTCCCCGTTATTACGTCGACTCGCTAAGAAGAAAAAGCATCTGAAAAGTTATTGCTCGAAATAGACTAGAGTGATGCCTCTGTAAGAGCGTTCCAAATGTAAACCCGTAGTCTCTACCTAGCCCAACAGGAAATAGGCGTGATAAAATGTATTCTTATTGCTAACATTTTGCTGTAAGACCCCGAAAAGTAAATAAATAAATACAATTCACTGGATGTTGCCCGCGACTTAACTAAGAGCCTTAGTAACAAAATGAATCTAACAGCCGTACTCAGAATCGTTAATTACTACTAACCCTGATTAAAATCCATTCATAAATAACGCTACAACTATTTCCCCCAAATCGAAAATTATAAAACAGTCGGACTATGTATGGTATAACCAAACAATATGTTATGGTGATGCTGAAATGCTAAGTCGGGGATGACTCAAAAGAGATTTAAATCCAAACGCGTCGTGACGAATGTACACTAGTTTATTGTCTTCACCTAGATATAACGTTGTATGCTGTTTGACGTAATAATGTGTATGCTTCGCTAAATTGTATGAAAAGGTATAATGAACTCTACTAGTGTTTATGTAAGTAATCATTATTTGAAAATGTGTGTGATGGCTCATAAAACTAATTACAAAATGACTCAAAAAATTCTAAAGAAAATTGGCTTAAATTTTATACTCGGGTAGGGTATAACATGTATGTTTAATTCTAAAAAAAAACACTGAATCAAAGCTCCTAGCAAAAGCTAGTTTCAAATAAATCAAGTAACATGTGTGCCAAGTTTTGTAAAAAACCGACAAGAAATGCGCCTTTGAAAAAAGCAAACTAGGCAACTCTTAAAAAACTCACTACGACTTTTCTGTCGGTCAAAAAACTAAAAAAAAAAGGTTGAATGTTAAATAATGTTTTTAGCGTAAAATCCAGCTATTGTGCTTAACAATTTTGATAAATAAATATAAACTCACCTAATACAAAGTCTGAACAGATCATCAACCGTATCAGGATTATCCTTTAATCCGTTCTCCTGTTGCAACAACAAAAACGCCCTCGGCATCAATGCTTGCAACAACGCCACTAAATCACCGCGACACTCCGGATTGGCCGCCAATTCGTCCACTAGTATACTAGCGACGTATAGAATGCAGGAGTGGGGATGTTGGGAATATATTTCTTGCAGTGCGGTGCCGATGCTTGGTAATAAAGGTGCGGCGTTTGATCCTAGGCAGCGCAGGGCGAAGCGGAGAGTGCGACACGCGCGTTCCATCACTCGAGATTCTGAGATGTATCTGGAAGTGGAAGTGGAGTCGTTAAGATAGGACTGCTTTAGACCGAATTCAGTGCTTGCAAGTAGTTAATCCAGTAGTTAATTTGCCTATGTTGCGTTCATGGAAACGAAATTGTTAGTTTGTGAGGGTAAATTTCGTGTCTGTGAAAGCTACTGGATTGCCAGCCGTGTGAACCATTGTCGTTCTTATATTTGATAACAAGAATAATTTGGTTAAGAATTTTTAAAACACTATTATTTTATGCACCCAACTTTAAAACTATTAAAAGTTGATTAAGTGCTGTCTTTAAAAAGTTTTATATTAACTTCTCATGTTTTTGATCCATGGCGTAACAATGTCTTTATTTGAGAGTGCCCAAGGAGTTAGAAGATCCGCGGGTTTAAAATCGCCACTTTGCGCGAATCACAATATGAATGTCTTTGCAAATCCGTCCGCAAAGTAATTTTGATTTTAGGGTAAAATTCGTCAATTTTTAAAACTGTTTCGATTAATTTTTATCATCTATTGTTGTTTAAATTTGTCAAATAAGGTTTCGTATTAAATTGTTATTATTTCGTAAAAAAAAAATGGTTTGTCTGAAAAAATTTTAGAACATGCATGTGTAAGAGTTAGGAATTCTAGACGCATCCAGCTAGACGTCGCCGTTGTCATAGTGCAAATTGAACGACCACACTGATACTCATAATCATGAAGTATAAGGGGACTACCATGATATATTAAATCCATCTAAATGCGAGTGAGTTGACGCGATAGCGCTGTGTGGGATGTAATGTAGGGCATACATCCAAGTATCGCCTTCCATTTATTTACACACCGTTGTGCGCCATTTCAATTACTTATTCGCATTTGGATGAAATAAAGAGATGATAGTAAGCCCCGACTAAAATAGATACAAAAATTAAGTAGGGCTTGAAGGACGTATATCCACGGCCGTAAAACCCACATTTTTTTTTACATATGACACTAGTTGATTGACATTAACGGACATATTAGACTTAACGTTATTGTCACTATTAAAAATAATTATTTCAGTAGTCTTTATTTTGTTGATTGCGTGCGCAAAACCCAATGTGTGCACTTCAAATTACCAACAATCTTAATTTCCTGTTCCACAGTACGTTTATCATCTACTGATGATAAACGTAAGTAATATCAAAGAATTATATAAAAATAATGAATCGGTATATAATCGGTAAATAACCGGTAGTCATTTTATTGCTATGGCAATAATAACACGACAAATGATTTACGAAATGAACTGAATTGTTGATGAATCGCAAATTAAGTGTGTCCATTTTACAAAAAAAAGAAGAATTGCCGAGGAATTGCTAGGAATTCACGAAATGAATTCGTTTTGATGAATTGCTCAAAGTGGCGATTTTAGACCTACCGTAGAAAGTCATTGAAGTAGCCCATCGGATCTTCGAATTGGCAGTAAGCAGGCCACATAGCGCAGAGAACTGAGCGTATCGAGAGCTTTCTTACAAAAATTGTGTGAGGCAACGCGGGGCGGAAGGCAGACGTGAGAGGAGCTCGGTTTGGCCGTGAGCCCCTAATGACGATCCTCTCTACTTGCCAAAAGATGTCGCTAGCAAATCGAAGATTTCAACATCAAATAATATATTTATACTACCGATATTTTGAACATTAAAAACATACACATATTTTGTGTAACACTAAATCAATCAAATAACACACACATCACGCCTTTTACCCGTAGGGATAGGCAGAGACTACGGATTTCCATTTGCTACGATCGGGAACCGATCAGTTATCTGAAATTGACTTTCCCGAATCTCACTTGACCCAACAAGTTTCATCGACGTCTTGTTTGCTGTATGTATTGTTTGGTATATATTTATATTATAGAAGCATAATGTGACATATGTACCATTTTATTTAACTATGTTTTACCGATTTTAGAAAAACTTTTTGGTAATGGCCGAAGTTTCTTTTGAACTTTTGTTATTTGCCAGATGATTTATTTATTTATACTAAAATCACTGTCCAGGATTGTGTGGCCTATTTGAAAATAAAGGCAATGGCCACTAACATTTCAATTAGAAAAATATAGAGCTGGACGACATTCTATATTTGAATATTTTTCACTCCAATTTTTTCCCGCTTTCTGATAGTATGTAACTTTGTTGATGGTATTATTTTGAAATACAGTGGTGGTCGTTTAATGAGAAACACTACCAACGATCCTTGACATTATGTAAGACTCTTCACCGCAATCGTTTTTATTTTAAAATTAAACAATAAATAGGACAACAATATGTTTAACGATTTATCATTTATTAGAAAAGCAATAAAAATCCCACTACACAAGTGTAGTTTCAATGTTACATTACGGACAAACATTTAAATCAGCATAATCAATAATGGTCAACTAATTAGAAACAGCAACAAAAAAGTATAAAAAAACAATATTTCTAAGTATTACTAATTAGTATTGTTATTTACGAAATAGCTACTATCCACAGCCTGTCAATAGTTATAATTAATATTTAGTGACGTATCCCTTATTTTCAATAAAATCTCTGCAATAACGTGGCATTGATTCAATCAATTTTATACATTTTTCTAGGGGAATAGAACTCCATGCTTCAACAAATGCTTCATATAGTTCGTTTTGATTGGTGTTACGTTTGTTTGAGACTTTCTTTTTTAACAATATACCAGAGATTTTCTATCGGGTTTAAATCCGGACTATTTGCTGTTCGCTAAGGAAATATTTGACGCTTTTGGCCGTGTGTTTAGGGTCATTGGCACGCTGAAAGGTCCAGGTTACAGGCAAATGATCGTCCTAGTAGGGAATCATTGTGTGCTCTAAGATATTTTTGTATTGCCATTGATCCATTGTACCTTCAATCTTCCGAACGGGTCCAACTCCACATCCGGAAAAACACCCCCAATTTTTAATGTTACCGCCACCGTGCTTGACTATATGCTATATTGCTCCTTGTGTATTTATAATTAAAACCATTGTTTACAGGACGTCTTACAAAGCGCTTTCCATCGGAATTTACCACATTTATTTTTGTTTCATCTGAAAATAACACTTTTTCCCATTCTCGTACCGTCCAATTAACATATTTTTTAACAAATAATAATCGCTTCTCTCGGTATTTCTTGGTAAGAAGCGGTACCTTTCGACAGGTTCTTCCAAACAATTTAACTTGTACATGGCGCGGTGAAGGACGGGCCAGGCGTCAGTGAAGGCGGGTTGGCACGGGTGCTGCGAGTGACCTACAGTGTGTTACACTAACTTGTTCATAGCGCGGTGGAAGACAGGCCAGGCGTCAGTGAAGGCGGGTTGGCACGGGTGCTGCGAGTGACCTACAGTGTGTAACACTAACTTGTTCATAGCGCGGTGGAGGACAGGCCAGGCGTCAGTGAAGGCGGGTTGGCACGGGTGCTGCGAGTGACCTACAGTGTGTTACACTAACTTGTTCATAGCGCGGTGGAGGACAGGCCAGGCGTCAGTGAAGGCGGGTTGGCACGGGTGCTGCGAGTGACCTACAGTGTGTTACACTAACTTGTTCATAGCGCGGTGGAGGACAGGCCAGGCGTCAGTGAAGGCGGGTTGGCACGGGTGCTGCGAGTGACCTACAGTGTGTTACACTAACTTGTTCATAGCGCGGTGGAGGACAGGCCAGGCGTCAGTGAAGGCGGGTTGGCACGGGTGCTGCGAGTGACCTACAGTGTGTTACACTAACTTGTTCATAGCGCGGTGGAGGACAGGCCAGGCGTCAGTGAAGGCGGGTTGGCACGGGTGCTGCGAGTGACCTACAGTGTGTTACACTAACTTGTTCATAGCGCGGTGGAGGACAGGCCAGGCGTCAGTGAAGGCGGGTTGGCACGGGTGCTGCGAGTGACCTACAGTGTGTTACACTAACTTGTTCATAGCGCGGTGGAGGACAGCCCAGGCGTCAGTGAAGGCGGGTTGGCACGGGTGCTGCGAGTGACCTACAGTGTGTTACACTAACTTGTTCATAGCGCGGTGGAGGACAGGCCAGGCGTCAGTGAAGGCGGGTTGGCACGGGTGCTGCGTGCTGACTGCTGGCAGCGCGACGTCCCGGAACAGAGCGGCCAGTCTGTCGAGCCACACCACCGGGTCGGAGCGACTGCCCTTCTTCACCGGCAGGTCAGAGTTCAGGAGGTCCGATAGACCTCGGAGTTGGAAGGCGGTCGCTTCTCGCATCGCTATCGTTAGCTGTTAGAGGAGAAAGAAAGAAACATATTTGAATTTATCATGATATTATGCTGTAGAGAACCCTAAGATATCACTATATAATAGGATAGGATAGGAATTGGTGTGGAACAACTGTGACAAGATAAATGTTTTTTTTATATACAACTAAGTAGGCAAAAAGGCGTACGGCCCAACTGATGGTAAGTGGTTACCGTAGCCTATGAACGCCTGCAACACCGGAGATGTCACGAGCGCGTTGCCGACCCTGAAGAAATTTTTTTATTGCCTTTTTTGCTTCCATGTTATAGTCACTAGGGAAAACCATGGCAGGGAGTAGTTCATTCCATAATTGAGTGTATGATGTCTGAATCCAATTAATAAAAGGCTCTATTTAAAGTTGTATGCTTGTTTCAGTGTAGGATTCCTAACAACGGGTATCAGAAGAGAACGTCACATAAACACTTAACTGTTCATTTACTGTTCAACACAAACACATGAGTTATGACAAAAGGTAAAACATACACTGTGTGTACACGCGAAACGGGGTGTGTTAAAAAGGACACGACATGCGACGAGAAAAGGCAGGCGACGACTGGCCAAGCAAATCGGTCGCTGTTGCGCTCTGACTTACAAATTATGTGTTCCCTACAATGCGTATATGTATTGTGCATTATCCATTCCATACTTTCCATACTAATATTATAAATGCGAAAGTATGTCTGTTTGTTACGCTGTCACGGCCAAACCGCAACTGCGAACGGGTTTTGATGAAATTTGGTATGAATATTGTTGAAGACCCGGGGTCAAACAAAGGCTACTTTTTGACGCAAGCGGAGCTGCAGGTAATGACTAGTTGACTATAATTTTTAAAAAATAATCAGGTTATCATATGTAACAAAAATATGTTTTCGAATTAGTAGTTCCGAAGATTACTCCGTACAAACTCACAAAGATTGTCCCTTTATACGAAACTAGCTGTTTCCCGCAGCTCCGCCTGCGGTATATAGCCTATGTTACCCAGGGTGAATGTAGCTTTCCAACGGTGAAAGAATTTTTAAAAACGGCACAGTAGTTTTTGAGTTTATTCATTACAAACATATACAAAAAATACAAATCTTCCCTCTTTATAATATTAGTGTAGAAGTGTAGATGAAAAACAAATGCGGCCCCGCAGTTGCTGTCCTCAGAAACTTTTCGTAAAATCGATGTGTTTCCTCACGGTAATAGTTGCGCGAACAATCTAGTACAGTCACGAGCTTTAACATGTATACGCATTGGTTCTTTAGTCATTAAAACAAAGTCTTAAATTGAATACAATTGTATATGTGTTAATGCTGGTGACTGTACATTACTTTGTCTCACTCTAGGAAGGTGGTCGCTTGTCGCAACGCTATCGTAAGCTGTTAGGAGAGGACATTGACATGTTATCTAAAGTGCTACCTAACAAAAAAGACTTAAAACGCTGTGCTGTCAACCTATAGAAAAAAATTGAGTGTGCTAAGTCGCACGATGACCTTGCTAAAATGTGTCAAAGTCAATGTATTTGTGTCATAAGTCCACAGGTCCATAGTTCATATCCGGCTCGAAGGACCACAAAGCTGGTATTGTGTGTCAGAGCTGGTGAGCTGTTGCGAAGTATTTCCACCCAGAAGACCGCAGCCAAATAACAGTGTGATGCAGTGTTGTGTTCCTGCTGGTGAGTAGGGTTGCCAGGCTCCAGAGGGATCGCTGTGCTGACAGCGGACATGTCGGCAACGCGCTTGTGACATCTCCGGTGTTGCAGGCGTTCATAGGCTACGGTAACCACTTACCATCACGTGGGCCGTACGCCTGTTTGCCTACTTAGTTGTATAAAAAATACTATGTACAAACAATAAAAAACACATAAATCTCGGAAAATAAAATACAGCGCCGAAACTGCTCCTCTTAGCTTCTGCCCAAAAGACTTTTATGTAGAAATTACGAATAATTTTCGATTTTATGTTTAAACGAAAGACCTCTCTCTAATAGGCACATTGGTAAAATAAACACGTCGATAAAAGTTAAACTAACTGAGATATGACAAAGTTAAACTCACGTGCATTTTGGACGATACCAAACGCTCCATACTAATGGATACCTAGCAATGACGTCACGCCTAGGTAATTAATAAGGGTGAGACTAAAATTTGTTTGCCAACTACCTTAAATATTGCGTTTATGTAAATAGTTCCTAAATGAAAGTTTTTTTTACTTTTTATATGTTCATCGATTATAATATAATTTTTTAGTAATTTTATAGTTTCAAAAAGGACTTCCCCATTGATTTTTACATTGTTATAAAAAGTCTCTTTGCTATCATGAAATATCATTATTTTTTAAATTTTTTAACTTTGTCGTCATCCCAATAGTATTTATCCTTTGGCTCGCTCGTTACCTGGTGGTGCGGCAGGCTGCTGAGCGTGGCTGCCAGTGCGCGAGCGAGTGCTGTGGCGTGCGGCAGCGGCAACGACAGCCGGTCACACAGCTGCGACGCCTCCAGCAGCAAGGACGCTCGTTACCTGGTGGTGCGGCAGGCTGCTGAGCGTGGCTGCCAGTGCGCGAGCGAGTGCAGTGGCGTGCGGCAGCGGCAACGACAGCCGGTCACACAGCTGCGACGCCTCCAGCAGCAAGGACGCTCGTTACCTGGTGGTGCGGCAGGCTGCTGAGCGTGGCTGCCAGTGCGCGAGCGAGTGCAGTGGCGTGCGGCAGCGGCAACGACAGCCGGTCACACAGCTGCGACGCCTCCAGCAGCAAGGACGCTCGTTACCTGGTGGTGCGGCAGGCTGCTGAGCGTGGCTGCCAGTGCGCGAGCGAGTGCAGTGGCGTGCGGCAGCGGCAACGACAGCCGGTCACACAGCTGCGACGCCTCCAGCAGCAAGGACGCTCGTTACCTGGTGGTGCGGCAGGCTGCTGAGCGTGGCTGCCAGTGCGCGAGCGAGTGCAGTGGCGTGCGGCAGCGGCAACGACAGCCGGTCACACAGCTGCGACGCCTCCAGCAGCAAGGACGCTCGTTACCTGGTGGTGCGGCAGGCTGCTGAGCGTGGCTGCCAGTGCGCGAGCGAGTGCAGTGGCGTGCGGCAGCGGCAACGACAGCCGGTCACACAGCTGCGACGCCTCCAGCAGCAAGGACGCTCGTTACCTGGTGGTGCGGCAGGCTGCTGAGCGTGGCTGCCAGTGCGCGAGCGAGTGCAGTGGCGTGCGGCAGCGGCAACGACAGCCGGTCACACAGCTGCGACGCCTCCAGCAGCAAGGACGCTCGTTACCTGGTGGTGCGGCAGGCTGCTGAGCGTGGCTGCCAGTGCGCGAGCGAGTGCAGTGGCGTGCGGCAGCGGCAACGACAGCCGGTCACACAGCTGCGACGCCTCCAGCAGCAAGGACGCTCGTTACCTGGTGGTGCGGCAGGCTGCTGAGCGTGGCTGCCAGTGCGCGAGCGAGTGCAGTGGCGTGCGGCAGCGGCAACGACAGCCGGTCACACAGCTGCGACGCCTCCAGCAGCAACGACGCGTGCGCGGACGCTTGCGAGCGACACGCCGAGCAGATGTTCTGCAGCAAATTATATCGAAATCTAACTCAGGTGCGATTCAAAATCGGTACCGCAGACTACGGCTATTTTTGAAACGTTCAACTGATATTTATTTATTATAAGGAAGACCAACAGCTTATATCTATACAATAGGTAAAAAACTTATGCAATTTAGAAGCCAATTATAGGTCCTCACAGATAGAACTAGAATAGTACAACTAACAAACCAAACATAGTACATACACACACTGTATTTTGAAAAAAATAAAAAAAAAAATTTTTTATATATTGCCATTAATCGGAAGCAACACCGTTTAGTTTAGTAAAGGAAAACAATTTAAAGCCAAAAATTATCAAACTAAAACTCAACGAACTACCCTAAACATTACCCTGCTGGAACAAATGATCATATAGAAGTAACTTAGCCCTCGCTATGCTTGTAGTGAACAAATCAATATCCACCGTTCGAGAAATAATATTGAAATTCTTACCTGCGCGCAAAATAAACGAATTCTGTCGATAATTAGTGGATATATCGAAATCATTTATTTGCATCAAAATACAGTAACAGGGATCTTATATTAGGTAAAGTATGGTGAATTGTACGGAATAAAAATCATTCAATATCGAACGTCAATCATTCGATAACGAACGAAAATTATTCGACTCGTCGATTTGGCGCGAGTCACAATTTTCAAAAAATTAAGAATGGAATCAATTTCATAGAGATCATTAAAAACGACACTACTTGTTTCAATACATCTCTATGAAATTGATTCCAAACGCGACTACAGACAACGGTCTACGGCCGCTGTGCATACGAGGGCGACACTGAAAGTCTTTAGAACTGACCACTTGTAAACAGTATAATAAAATGGAACTCTTTGCCAATATTATTGAGTATGTATTTTATTAATTTGTCAATTGTTTTACGATTTGGCGGCAAATTGAAAATTGTCTGTGTCACGTCAACATGAATTTAACGCGAGAAAATTTTCGTGCAATGATTTTTTATGACTTTCGTTGTCATTTAAGTCAACAAGAAAGTTATGATAGACTTCGATTGGCCTTTCACGATGAAGCCCAATCTCGTGCCACTGTTTACAACTGGTTTAATGAGTTCAAACGTGGTCACACTAATCTCACCGTTGATCTGCGTGAGGGACGGCCTTCTACGGCGACGACTGAGGATAACATCAGTGTTGTGCGGCGTATGATAGAGACTGACAAAAGAGTGACCTATCAGCAGATCCGAGCAAGTTTAGGCATCGGTATGAGCCAAGTGCACAAAATCCTGCATGAACATTTAGCGGTCAGGAAGCTTTGTGCCCGGTGGATATCTCACGATTTGACCGAGGCCCAAAAAATCCGTCGTGTTGATTGGTGCCGTGAAATGGTTCAAAGATTTAACGGACGTGACTCAAATGCTGTGTTTGACATACTTACGGGTGACGAAAGCTGGATTTACTGTTATGATCCCGAAACCAAAAGACAGTCTGCTCAGTGGGTGTTTCCTTCCGAGGAGTTGCCAACTAAAGTGAAGAGAGGTCGAAGCGTGGGAAAAAAGATGGTGGCCTCGTTATTCGGAAGGACCGGACATTACGCGACAATTGTTTTAGAGGATCGAAAAACAGTTACTGCAGAGTGGTATACTAACAATTGTTTGCTACTTGTCTTGGAAAAAGTTCGGGAGAAACGACCTCGCAGTAGGATCCTCCTTCACCACGACAACGCCTCGTCGCACACCGCCAGGCGAACGATCGACTATTTGGCGACATCAAACGTGGGATTACTAGGTCACCCGCCATATAGCCCCGACCTCGCACCTTGCGATTTTTATTTATTCCCGAAAATAAAAGAAAAACTTCGAGGAAAACGTATTATGGACGCCGAGGAAGCAGTGGCTGCGTTTCAAAACGCCGTCGAAGAGACCCCTAAAGACGAGTGGGCAAAGTGCTTTTCTCAGTGGTTCCATCGGATGCAGAGATGTATTGACGTGAAAGGACACTATTTTGAAAAGATGTAATAAAAGGAATAACTTGCTAGTGTGCTCAGTTTTTGATTTTCTAAGAACTTTCAGTTTGACCCTAGTACAGCGGCAGCGGCGTTAGTAACATTAGTTTCTTTCCTCGTCCAGCCGCATCACTCGCACCGCAGACGACCGCAGTGTCGCCTATTATCAAATCACACCTTAACATTGTCACGTTGTGTATATAATTTGCCAAAAAGCTCAATATACAACACGCGAGAAAATCCATGCTATGACTAAAACTAATAGTTCACAACTTAACGACCACCAGGTGGCATAAAACTAGGCTCCCAAAATGTATGTATTACATACATACATACATACCATCACGCCTTTTTCCCGTAGGGGTAGGCAGAGACTACGGATTTCCATTTGCTATGATCCTTACAGACTTCCCTAGCTTCTTCTACGCTCATCACTCTCGTCATACACGCTCGTCGATAACGGGTACTCCCTTTTTTAATGTCTGCGATTTGGTCGCAGTATGTTCTCCGAGGCCGGCCCTTACCGACATTTCCTGTCACCTTTGATTTGTAAATACCTTTCGTAAGTCTCCTTTCTACATGCCCAACTCATCTTAACATCCCTTTTTCTATCTTTGTCACTATATCCTCATTCACCCCACACCTTTTCCTTATCTCACTATTTCTAATTTTATCGCTCAGACGTACGCCACACATACTCCGTAAAGCTCTTATTACAACTGCATTCACTCTGCTTTCATTATTTTTTCTGCCGACCCAACTTTCACTACCATACATAAGATACCATACATTTGGTATGTATTTGAAATACAAATTGCGACCTTTGTACAGACACGAAGGCTATTGACGAAGCGAGAAACATTTAATTTGTTGTAAAACGATACTTTTTTTTATAAATCGTTCTGCGTTTTTAACTTTTCGCGTATTACACAGTTTTATAATATAATTATTAAAACACGTGCAGAAAGCCTTACATTAAATATCGACGAACGAATATTTAGTCAGCATTGTTTCATGAAGACGATGGGAATAACTCCTGAAATGGTCCACGATAGCCACGACTGCATTATTCAGTTTAAAACAGTTTTAACATTTTCGTGTTTACTTTCGCGACAAAACGCGCAAGCGATAAACGACTTTATTGCCAAACAACACCTATACAATACAGTCGATATTCGCAGCTATGCGCTCCTTCGCCCTGCGCCGCTAGTCCTCGCGAATAACTATTACGACACCGCGAAAATAATGGCAAAAAAATGTTTATAAAATACGTTTAGGAATAACAAAAAATATCAAATTGCGTGTTGGTTTAAGGTCGTGAGTATGTCTAGAACATGATGTTGAATACCAGAAAGTGGTCGACATTTTGATGTCGAACACCAGACAATGGTCGACATTTTGATGTCGAACACCAGACAGTGGTCGACATTTTGATGTCGAACACCAGACAATGGTCGACATTTTGATGTCGAACACCAGAAAGTAGTCGATACTTTGATTTCGAACACCAGAAGTGATCATATTATATGATCACTGTCTGCCGTATGCATCAAAAATAAGCAAAAATATTGACAAGCTTGGTTCCAACTGATGGGTATGGAAAGAGAGGTCGGTCAAAGACGAGATGGTCCGGACGGGTGCTTCTCGATCCACTCGCACAGTTCTCAAGCAGAAGGATGCAGGTCTTCAATGTGTGGCTGTTGAATATTCGTATAGCACGTATCCTGTTAGCTGTGCTACAACTACAACTCACCTGCCAAGCCGTAACAACAATGACAGCTAATCTCAGAAACTACTGGTCCGATTTCAAAAATTCTTTCAATGTTTGATAGCCGATTTATCTAGCTAGGAATACTGTAGGCATAAGCGAAGTCGAGACGGGCTGCTAGTAATATTTTAACGCTGAAAAGTTTTTTTTGTTCGTTAGAACGCGGTAATCTCAGAAACTACTTGTCCGATTTGCAAAATACCTGCTTTCAGTGTTGGATAGCCTATTTATCGAGGAAGGCTATAAACATAAACTCACCTGCAAAGCAGTAGCAGCAGCATACGACAGCTGTTCCTCTTGCAAAGCCCGCACCAGGAACTGCAAGGACGGCTGAAGTCCGGACGGATGCTTCTCGATCCACTCGCACAGCTCCCCGAGCAGCAGGATGCAGGTCTTCCGGACCGCTATGTGAGTGTTGTCCGGCATCGACAGGATGGCCTCCACCACTTTCGGTACGTATTCGTATTCTTCTCTACGAGAGAAAAAGTGATAATGATTTTTCATGTTTTTGTGATTGTTACACAATACTTTAAACTATTTTAATATGGTATGTTTCGCGTTTACTTATGGGCTGCCCGCATTTGAGAAAAGCGCGAGAATCAATAATGTGGACACCATACTCTTCTCGCTTCTCGAACTTATCTCGCGAGAAAGCGATCCACACTCTCGCCTGTCTCGGACTAGGACTATTCTCGAGCCTGGTGCATACGGTTATTGCAATAATTGCAACAAAAACAACATTTTGAGATTTGCCCCTAATATTTGTAAATAAATTATTTGTATTGTGATCCCGAAGGTGCCCGCCTTCTTCACTTTCAATAAAAAGATTTAATTATAAAAATAAATCGTTTTTATTACAAAAACCAAGTAATTGTAAACCAAAATGTATGAGAAATATCATTTGTTCGTGTTGGGCCTTATTTTTTTTAGTTACATGGTCAATCGACCCTGTACAGCCTGGATTACGTGGAGTTTTGGAATGAATAGAAGAAACTCACGGCACAATATTCTTAGCGACAGCCTGCATAACAAACAGAGCAGCCTCGGTCTGCTCCCACGAGATGTTGGCGTGCAGAGCCGCGAACATCTGCCGGAACACCGACGAGGAGCCCACGATGAACACCACGTCTTTGATCAGACCCATCACTTTCATACGGAATTCCTGGAACAAACACAAAAATTTCAGACCTAGTGGCTATTTTTAAATGGTTGACATATTTATTTGTATAGATATCGAACAAAAATCATTCAACCTCCAATTTTGCGTGAATAGCAATCCAGAAAGCGTAAAAGGAATTGGCTCCACCCGACAAAGGCGAATTCAATGTACGAGTATGTAACATTGAGGCCGCCATTGTCAAGAATAAATAAAGCAATGTGGTCAGTATGCAGAGCTCAGTTGTCTTGTCTGGATGGGACCACATTCCTTTATCTTATGACTAGCTGTTACCCGCGGCTTCGCCCGCCTGATCATAAGGGTTTTCCAATGAAGTTTGAATCACTTAGATTATATATGACAAGTCTCTCAGGATCTTCTTTTTATGTACTTAGAAGTTTACTACCCCATCGGATCCCAATAGGGATTGATAGTTTATCACATTTGGCACGTCGGATTTTAAAATGGTTGTTATTTTCGTAGTCAGGCACTCGATAAACCATACAAATAACACCCATTTCTAAAATTCATGAATGGTAAAAACCTTAAAACAGGTAACGAATCATTTATCAAAACAAATAATCTTGTGAAGTTTCTACTACAACGGACTTACTAATCTCCTTCCCCCGTACATACTTTGGACATCAGTTTCCCTTTTGAGGGTCAATTTAAAAAAAAATCTTCCTTAGTGCACCCCCTGATTACAAAAGAAACCCACTTGCTAAATTCAATGAGAGATCAATTGCAGTTTAGTCAGAGTTTGTCCCCCCTTTTAGAAATGGAGTTCTAAAAATACTGGTACAGGTATTTATTCATTCATCAAAAGAAATAATTTTGTGAAGTTTCGAATAAAACGGTCTAACTAATCTCTCGTTTTGAAAACTGCTTGCTTAGTGCACCCGCTGATTACAAAATGAGCCCCTTGCTAAAATAAACACAATCAATGATACATAACCTTTTCCCCCTTTTAGGGGTTAATGCAAAATATCCTAAAATAGGTGTTTACTCATTCATCATAAGAAATAATTATATGACGTTTTAAATAAAATTGTCATATTTCCCCATACATGTTTGGACCCCATTTCAGCCTCCTAACAGGTGAATTTGGAAAAATATTTGCTAAAATTTATTGATGAACAATGAAATTAGTTTTTTTCAGACTTTGTCACATTTGCCCCTTTCAGGAGTTAAATTAAAAAAAGTTAGGATATAGCTATTTAGATTTTATAAATCCCCATAAGATGTGCATTTAGAATAATTCTTGCTTAGAGAAGCCCTTTATCTCAAAAGAACCCACATGCCAAAAGTCATTGATATGTCAGTGATCGTTTAACTTTTGCATTTACAGCGTTTGCCCCCCTTTTCCCCTATTAAGAGCGTGAATTCTGAAAAATCCTGAAACACGTGTTTAATCATTTATCAAAAACAATAATCTTGTGAAGTTTCAAATGAATCGGACTTACTAATCTTCTTCCCCCATAGATACTTTGGACCCCCGTTTGACCCCCTTAGGGGGTGAATTTTGAAAAAACTTTTCTTATCTGAACACTATGTGATAACATAAAACTTCTGTCTAAATTTCACGTTTATAGCTTTTATGGTTTAGGCTGGGCGTCATCAACGCCGTCAGTCACCCTTGTTCTTTTATATATATAGATTAACAGTATAACAACAAACAAAATATAATATGTTCATTCACTTCAAAGTTCAATCAATCTAACTTGGTTAGTTAGTTAGCCTTAGCCAAACTACGAAAACAGCCACTAAAATAGAAAATACTAATAAACGAACAACGAACGGGTAACAAAACAATCTATTGGAAACATTGAGAAATAATTTTAGCTTACATTGTATGGCTGACTATCGAATACATAATACATACATAATGGTCATCTCTTTTTCGTGCAGACTCAGTGGATTACGATTTATGATTATATGCAAAAATTTACATGAACTACGTTTGAATTAAATCACTTTAAAGACGCCATTATCATTTTATCGACGCCATCTATTGGATATCAGGGGTATTTTTTCTTGGCACAATCAGTAGATGACCGAAAATAAATTTGCAAATGAATTTATTTAAGTGTTCCTTTTCAAAATAAAAAAAAAAAAATAAGAAAATAATTTTAGAAAACAAATAAAAAACGAAAACAGAAAATTATTGTTTGTGGCAGGATTCGATCCAGCTACCTCCAGCTACGTTCTTGAATCATTTCTTTACTAAAATATTTAAAAAAATATAGAATTCTAAAAAACGATTACAAAACGAAATAAAAGGATTCGAACCCTCTACTAAAAAAAACGATCCGCGATCTCTACCGATAGGCCACCATGCGTTGCTTGAAGCTGCCGAAATTTCAAATAAAATAGAGTAAGTAGATACCTATGCCAAAAGTGGCAAAAAATCGATTTATTTTTTTCATTTCAAGGTTTCTCTTGACCAACCTTATATTTAAAAGTCCGATACTCACCTCCAATGAGATGAGTGATAGTGACGACTAATCATACCAATAAGTTGGAGTGAGGTTGAGTGGAGTTTGAGGAAACATTTGAGAATATGGGGGTTAGCATTTGATAAACAGAGCACAGATCAAAGACAAAAAGTAGATGGTATGGCCACATGTTACGAGTGCCATCTCCACTAGAAGGGGTGCATCCAAAAATGCTGGCATTGTAAAAAGTACATTTACATGTCAATTAAGATGAAACTTAATAAAATTTTCAATGGGGACTCATTATTCAATACAAATGCCCAAATCTTGACTTGACATTGATTGTAAAACCTTTTGTACCCTTGTTCCATAATATTGTCCAAATAAAAAACATTATAAAAACACAACAATTTAACCCTATGGAACAAACTAGCTTTGCAAGGACTTTTAAGGCATTCTTTTTGTAGGATTTTGATAGTTATAATAAAAATTCTAAGGCCCATCTATGAACAAATTGCTTTCCCCTACATTCATGCAAAAAAATTCAATAAATACATACAAAGAACTCATCTCCCTCGTCGGGCAGATTGGGCAAGTCAGGTTCGCACTGGCAGTGCCGAGCGAGCGCTTCTATCAACCGCTCTATGTGCGGTTTGAACGTGTCTGTGAGCGGCTGGTGGTCATTCTGGTACACCTCCTCAGACAGTCGGTACCAGAGGTTGAAAGTTATTTCTGCGACCTGCAATATAAAACTAATTTTTAACAATAGCACCAAAATTTGTTTATTATCATTTCATGTAGGTTACAAAATTTTGTTTTTTTATTTATTTACCAAATTTATGTACACAGTAAATTGAAAAGGTTTTATTAAAATTTTTAGTGAGTAGTATCTCTCTAAAGAGAGTAACATCTCCAGTAGATAATATTTAAAATGCCATAGTTGTCTACATGTGTGTCAGCAAAAATTACACTTTTACAATAAACATTCTAGCCATTGTAACATAAAACTATGGTGTAAAATTGTATAGACAATGTAATGTTGAAAAAAAAAACATTTTAATATCTATACACATTTAACATGATTTGAAATGGTTTCCACTTAAAGAATGGACTATTACTTTTTGTTCTCAGTAGTTCCTTTGTATAGAAACTCTACTCATGGATGATACCCATAGCAAAGTGGTGAAAAAATCACCAATTTTTTGTTACAGGAAATCTTATTAAACTACTAATCAAATAACAAGACAGTTAAAAATTATTAGTAAGTTCTTAGTGAGTATTAGTTTTAGACAAAGCTGACACTGAAATAAAGAAAAAAAATAAAGCTTTCAAGGAAGCATTAAAATTTAAATTAGGTGTTTAGCATTAACTTAAATCAACCAGCTGCAGACAAAAAGTATATTCTTACCTCATAATCATGATGTCCGACACAAACCAAAGCCAGTTCTAATGACCTGACTGCAAAATGTGTGCTCCCAGACATTGCTGTCGAAATTATTTTCTCTAAAAATGTTTCGGCAAGCTCCGTGAACACTCTCGCGTAATTCGCAGCTTTCTCTTCCTCTTCGTGAGCAACGGCCATGTGATAGCTCTCTTCGAGTGCAGAGACACTCTCAAACAATAGCCTCTCAACTTCCTCATTATTATTATTGTCCTCCAAACAATGTAGTAAAGCACATATACAATCCGACGCTGCATCATGTAATGTATTAATAGAATTGTGATCTCTTAACACTTGCATACAAAACCCTATTACAGCATTATTCGGCACCTCCTGAATATTCACCGCTCGCACTTGTATCCACGATGTCATACACTTAATTATCTTCAACGCTACAAGTGTGTTTTGTGAACTAACAATACTGTCCTTCAGGAACGAAGTCACCGAATGAGAATTCGACCTCAATTCCGTTTTGATGTTTTCTCTCCTGTTTTCACCAAGTTTTAGGCTTGATGAGTCTATTTCTTGAGGTAGCACTGTTAATATTTCTAGTAAAGCGAAGTCATTTTTATTTGAAAAAGATTTAATTAGGTCACTTATGCAGTTCTGCCAGGCTGGCATTTGAAGGGCTAGGTCTGCTAGGGCTAGGCAAAGCTGGGTCAAAATAGGCGAGCTGGTATCTGGAGATGTACTTTCTAAATGGGCTACTAAAGAGTCTCTCAGTGATATTACAGCTTCCGAGGGCAGTTCCGACAGATTATGCTGCACTTTTGATCTCATAGTCTGCGCCGCAAAATAACACGAGTGAACATCTTTCTTTTGTTGTAACAGTTCATCGGCTATTTTCCAAGAATGTATCTGAAACGTAATTTTACATAAATTAGTATTACGACAACTGACACAATAAATTACTGAAATCTGTGAATAAAATTAACTTGTTGTTCGACTTACGGATTTTTGAACATCTCCCAGCCAAAGGGATGCTTTTTCTTTTTCATTAGCATTGGGGTTATCATACAATGCACTAATAGCCTGATAAATGGTATCCATTGATGGTGTCTCCATATTTCTGTCACTAATGTTAAACCGGCTTATCTCAACGCATCACTTTATTATTACGAATATCACTCAATAACATATCTAAAACGTGGAAAACGAAAAAATTAATCAAAATCAACAGCCACCAGCCGAAATAGAAAATGCTCGAGTGAAACTGGACATAGACAAGAAATTGAAATTTGTTTTTTTTTTTTGCCTTAAGAGCAGTGTTGCTATAAATGGATAAATAGATCAAGATGGATAACGCCATGGAAATAAAGGTAAAGATGAAAGAAGCAAGTATACAACAGGCTGGTTCAAGAAAATTTGACCTAAATGCATTTCGTTATCCACCTCTCTCTTTCTAACTCGTGATGTGTTAGGGTGTGAATCTGGGTTTCCATCACAGCACCTGATAACAACCCCAAAAGTTGGAAAAAATGATAAACAGTTACGTAGCAATATAATCTTTATTTTGAGGTAGATTTTTATTAAATAGTGAAAAATAATTATACTTGTTTAATAGACTATTTAGAAGATACAATTTAAATGAAAAATTCTTAAAATTATATTTATTTTGTTATTTAATTTTAAAGTTTTTATAGTGATGACGTCACCCAACTATAATGGCCATCTCGAACTGCAAGAAAGCAAAAATTACTAAGTATTAAAAAATATGTATGTCAGTATCAAATGTCAAAGTCAGGATGGACGGCGAGCCGCGAGTTGGTTTCTTGTTTGTTTACAATCGCCAAATATCTTGGTACCTACCCCATTTCTCGTATCTATTGCATATTGGCCTGTTCATTGGACTTTACTGCCGTCTCTTCATCCGTTGACATCTGATTTTTCAATAATTGGACACCGATTCTTCATTATAATGTTATGTGTGGGTTATGTTTACTTGAATAGAGATGACATTTGACATGGGTGACAAGTACGTGAAGCGCCTAATTAGCGCTACCAAACAAAAATATTTATTCACTACCCTGTGCTACCAACCTAAAAAATTTAATGTGAATAGCCGGAAGGCTACGTCATACGTTAACTTTGCTAAAAAATTAAAGTCATTTGGATTTCTGCGATTTTCTTAAAAAATACTTGCTTATCTACAGATCTGATTAATGTAATCTGTTCCCTAAGCCTATTTCTCGAAATGGTTTACGAATTAGACATTTTCATGAAAAAGTTTACTTGCCAATTATATTAAGCAAACTGACATTTTTATTTTACTGTATTTCTGACTAGGCAAAATTTTTGAACACCTCTCTCTCTCACCTCTAATTCGTGATGTGTTAGGGTGTCCATGATTTTACATGATTCGTGGAACACATGTGGAACGGAATAACGAATTCCGAGTAAAAAAAATAGATTTTATTTGAAGTTTAAAAATTTATTATTTGCAATCATTATGCAATCAGTATTTGAAAATGATTTGATTGATCTATGAATTTCATTATTCAATATTAGACATAATGATTTCGTTACACCTTTTCTTAAAAATAATCAAAGTGAAATTCATAGAGCTAAGTAGTCTAGAACTTGCGGTTCTAGGCTTCCGATGAGCGATAAACACGCATCATCGGAGGAGGAAACTAGGCTCAAAACAAAAAATATATAATATATGTGTTCGACCGAAACTTGTTTACTGAAACCGAATTTTAGCAACGGTCTTATTTAAACCCAACGCCTCATTAAAAAAAGTATTAGGCATGTGTACGAAGTAAAAGTAAAGTTTTCAATACTTTAAAGTTTCATAGAATTTGAGGTTAGAATTTACAAAAACGTATCTCGCAAATAATCAATTTTCGCATCTGACGAGTGACGTGTTCTCCTGGAACTTCAATTCAAAATTTCTACCAAATGTCGGTAGTGGTTGTAGTTTTTGCAAGAATTTTTTACGTAGAATTAAAGAACCCGGGTCATATTTATGATAAAATGCAATGGCTTCATGCTTTAATCTCATTCCAGATACTAAATAAAATGTATGTAGGTTTAAAATGTAGACTACCATATTTTCGCATTTATGAAAATGGCACTTTGCAAAGGTATTATTGACAACCATTTTTATCTGTATGTGTAGTTTGATGAGAATCGGAACTAAATCTTTTGTTGAGAATATGACGTCATTATAGAAATATTAATTATTATTTATACCGTTATATCGAGCAACTGCCACCAAAACATTAAAAGGACGAGCTGTGCGCACACCATCCATATCAATAATAATAGGAGACAAAACTGAAAATCCTAGCAACTGAATAATTATATGCATCCCAGTTCATTCCAATATAATCGACAAAATACTTTCAAATCATTTTTAAATATAACACCATGTCCGACTCAACATTGCATGTAATACAAATCATTAGTGCTAAATAAACTATTGTCCAGAGCAGACGTGCATCTCATTCATAAAAAATACCTCACACCGTTCCACTCAATATTGAACCTAAACATCATACATTTATGGTACATCAAGAGCCGGATACAAATGGATCGGTGCCTGAGTCGTCGATCGCCGTAGTTACCTCTTCTCGGATGTACTTGTGACTTGTTTACATCAAACTGTGCAGTTTTGCTATTATGCAATAACCTTTGCGTGAATGCCTATAGTGACTTTTTGTTTACGTGATACAATTAAAGACTTTCGCATAGAATTTTGTGGTAAACAATGGCTTTAGGAAGTGCCGAACAAGCTGAACTTTTAAAAACTTTAGAAGATGTGGCAAATATTATACAGAAGGCTCAAATTAACTTGAAAAAGTGTCCGAAACAGAGATTAACTTGTGGTTACATACGGGCAAGATTGAAAACACTTGAAGATTATTGGAATACATTTAAGGAGGCTCACAATGACCTAAATAAGTGCACCACTCGTGAACAACGAGGAGAATTGCCGTATTTTCTTAGTGAGGATTTTTACAAAGTGGAAGAAATCTTCTTATGTTTACATGCCGATTTTAATGATTTATTAGCGAAGTCCGATCAACAAGGTATGGACTCGTCTTATGCGTCACAACAAGATGGTCAACTGTCTTTTGCTAAATTACCGAGAATACAACTCCCTACGTTCTCAGGAAAATATGAAGATTGGCCCACATATCAGGATTTATTTATTGCTCTCGTGCATAATACGTCGTTAAGTAACGTGCAAAAGTTACACTACTTAAAAACAAGTGTTTCTGGGGAAGCGGATATGTTGCTACGACATATACAAATAACTGATAGCAATTACATACAAGCGTGGGAGCTACTTAGTGGACGCTTCGGTAACAAAAAAATGATAGTGACTTCGCTTCTTAAAAGACTTTTTGGACAAAAGAAAGTAAACAATCAGTCGGCTAATCAAATTAAATCATTACTCGATACAACCACAGAATGTATAAACAGCTTGAGGAATTTGAAGATAAATACAGACTCTTGGGATCCTTTTATAATATTTCTTGTGTCACAGAAGTTGGATACAGAGTCATTAAAGGACTGGGAAGAACAAGCCTACAAGGATAAATGCAATGAACTGTCTACATGGGTTGATTTGGTTAAATACCTCGAGTCAAAGTTCCGTACACTGGAGTTGATAGCCCCAGCTTCATCTTATTTAAGAGATAAACCGCAAATATGTAAAACTTTTCACGTCACTGAGCAAGAAGCAGAACAAGACTTATTTCAATCTGCACACGCGAGTATGAGCTCGGAATCAAAACAATTGTCATGTGTTTATTGCAAGGGCAGTCACTATATATTTAATTGCAAAGATTTCGGTAAGCAGACAATAGAACAAAGGCAAGATTTTGTGAAACGAAACAATTTATGTTACAACTGCCTTAAACCGAATCACAATGTATATCGATGTAAACAAAAAACAACATGCCGCATATGCAGGAAGAGACATCACTCGCTTTTACATCAAGTCACAAATCAGGAGCAAGCACGACCGCAACAAGCACTCACACAACTAGCACACCCTGTACAACCACAACAAGGACAAGCACAACAGGGACAAACACAACAGGGACAAACACAACCAGAACAAACAATTACAACTGCTCACTTCTCCCGTAAACAACCTGCTAGCTACAATCACAGTCATGAAGTCCTACTAGCTACAGCTCAAGTAGAAGTCACGTCCAGCAGTGGAGTGACACACACACTTCGCGCCTTGATTGACCAGGGCTCGGAGGCCTCATTCGCTTCGCCCAGAATAGTTGATCTATTGGGCTTGACAAGAACAAACATCAACGGTGTGGTCTCTGGAGTTGGAGAAGGAAACAAGATACCTATCAAACACATAGTTGACCTGTCAGTTAAGTCGCGACTTTCCAGCAAAGTTATAAAAATAAAGGCCTATGTCTTAAAATCTATTTCGACTAGACTTCCCTCAAAACAAGTAACGATTAACTGGCCAGAACTCAAAACATTACCATTGGCTGACCCTACCTATGACACACCTGGTAAAATAGATATATTGCTTGGTGCTGAAGTTTTTTGCAAAATCATTGAAGATGGATTGCTTAAAATTTCGTATGGGGTAGTGGCACAGAAGACAATTTTGGGTTGGATAATTTCGGGTCAAATGGAAGACAACATGAATTGCAACCAACACAACCTAGTAACACTACACACAACGAGAATGGTTGCAGAAGACAATGAATTGCTTAAGAAGTTCTGGGAGATAGAATCAGACTTGTACAAGAAGAGAAGATTATTAACAAAGGAAGAAGAAATGTGTGAAGAAATATACAAAAGCACAACAAAGAGAGAAGAAAATGGAAAATATGTAGTACACTTACCTTTGAAGCAAAGCATTGAAGAAACAATTAATTTATGTGGAGAAACAAAGCAACAAGCAATAGCTAGATTTAAATTGTTAGAGAAAAAATTTACAAAAAATGAGAAGTTGAAGAAAGAATACATAAAGGTGATTAATGAATATAAAGAGATGGGTCACATGATGAAAACAAATGATTTAGATGATGACAACTCAATTTATTTACCACACCATGCAGTGATTCGGGAAGACAAAGACACAAGTAAAGTGAGAGTCGTCTACGACGCTTCGGCGAAGGGTTCCAATGGGTGCTCGCTCAACGACACAATGTTGGTTGGTCCAGTAATACAACTTGATTTAAGAAGTTTAATTATTATTTGGAGAACACATAGAATATGTATAGTTGGAGATATCGTCAAGATGTACCGAATGGTAAAGATGACAGAGGCCCATACAAATTTACAACGCATTGTTTGGCGTGAGAATCCAGATGAAGAGATCGCAAGTTACAATCTGACAACTGTAACGTTTGGCACAGCTGCTGCCCCCTTTTTAGCAGTACGAACCTTAAGTCAATTGGCTGATGATGAATCACAAGAATTTCCAGCGGCGGCATCTATAATCAAAAAATCGTTTTATATGGACGACCTAATGTTTGGAAATGATAATGAAGACAGCGTTAAGAGATTGTGCCATGAAATTAAAGAAATACTTAGAAGGGGAGGTTTTGAAATGCAGAAATGGTCGAGCAATTCTGAAGAAGTATTAAAATCTCTTAAGGGAAGTCATGATACAAAGGATATAATAGAAATCAAAGTTGACAAAGTAATAAAAATTTTAGGTTTGAAATGGGATAGAAATGAAGACACATTCGTAGTAACAGTTAACTTACCTGAGTTGAAATATCCGATCACGAAGAGATCCGTCCTTTCAGATGTCGCACGGCTGTTTGATCCATTCGGATGGGTATCAGCAGTAGTTATCAGCGCCAAAATTTTGATCCAAAGGTTATGGATACGTAACTTACACTGGGATGAAGAAGTGCCGGCAGATTTGAGTGAAGAGTGGAAAAAGTATAGAGAAGAGTTAATACACCTGCAAAACCTAAGGATACCAAGATGGTTGAAAACAACACCTCAAAATCGTAAAGAAGTACAATTACACGGATTTGCAGATGCATCCACTCAAGCATACGCAGCAGTGACTTACCTAAGAATCGTTGAAGATGACACCATTCACGTCACGATGTTAGCCTCCCGCACCAAAGTCGCACCAGTGAAGCAGATATCAGTTCCTAAATTAGAGCTTTGTGCTGCGGCGTTATTAGCCGATCTCGTGAATGATCTCGTTGAAATCCTACATATACCTAAAGAAAACGTCTTTGCATGGACCGATTCAATGGTCGTGCTGTCATGGTTACAATCACACTCCAGTCGTTGGCGTACTTTCGTCGCTAATAGAGTAGCAGATATAACACGAGTTATAGAGGGCGAACGATGGAGACACGTCCAGTCTGCCGACAACCCTGCTGACATCGCAACAAGAGGCATTCAAGCAAGCGATATAGCTAATCATGATATTTGGTGGGCTGGACCAGCTTGGCTGAGGAAAAGAGACTTACCAATGGACAGCTGTGACATTCCAGAAACGGAATTAGAATTGAAAGTGGCACATACAATAACAGAAGAAAAACCAATTTGGGAAAGATTTTCTACAATGTCAAGAATGAAACGAGTATTAGCATATTGTAAAAGATTTAAGACAAGAAAGACAGCGGAAGAAAAATATTTAACAGCAAAGGAAATGGAAGAAATATTAGAGGAGTGCATAAGATATTATCAAAATTTAGTTTATGGAAAGGAAATAGAAGACTTAAAAAGAAATAAATATGTTAGTAAAAGAAGTGTCCTTATAACACTTTCACCGTTCTTAGATGAGAAGGGTTTGATAAGAGTTGGAGGACGTCTAAAACATGCATCCATAACAGAATCAACCAAAAATCCAATTATTATCCCCAATAATCAACATATTACCAAACTGATAGTTAGTGAAGCTCATATAAGAACACTCCATGGAGGTATTCAATTGATGATGGCCTATATAAGGAGCAATTACTGGGTGATAAGCCTTAAATCAGCCGTGAGAAAATGTATTCACAATTGCAAAGTTTGTGTTGTGGACAAGGCAAGAGTTCGTCACCAATTCATGGGCCAACTACCAGCACCACGAGTTAACCCACATCGTGCATTCATCAATAGTGGTGTTGACTATGCCGGACCTATTTTTATCAAAACTTCCAAGGGTAGAGGACATCATGCGCACAAAGCATACATATGCCTGTTTGTATGTATGTCGACTCGCGCCATACATCTCGAAGCAGTCACAGATCTCACTTCACAGGCTTTTATAGCTGCTTTCAGGAGATTCGAAGCACGCAGAGGGCACTGCCTTAATCTATGGAGTGACAATGGCACAAATTTTGTTGGTGCCGCAAAAGAACTGAAGGAATTATTTGTCGCTGGCAAAAACAATATGGCTAAAGAAGTTGCAGAACTACTCGCTAACGATGGAACAACGTGGCATTTTATTCCCCCAAAAATGCCAATGCACGGCGGCTTATGGGAAATAGGAGTTCAATCAGCAAAGAGACATTTGGCCAGAATTAATAAAGACACCAAGTTAACCTACGAAGAAATGGCTACTTTATTGGCTCAGATCGAGGCGTGCCTCAATTCACGCCCTATGTGTCGAATGGACAACACCACAGAAACACCATTAACGCCAGGACATTTCTTGGTCGGTGAACCTTTAATCAACGTTCCGGACCAAAATTACGAAGACAAAAAGATCAGCCTTTTGAACAGATGGCAACTTATTCAAAGAATGACACAGGATTTTTGGCGTCGATGGCGATCAGAATATCTGCATACACTTCAACAAAGATATAAGTGGCAAGTCACAGTGCCATCGCCTGCTATTGATGACGTCGTAATAATTAAGGACGAAGATACACCCCCTACTAAATGGTTACTTGGTAGAATCAAAGCTCTCCACCCGGGGAAAGATAACTTAGTACGAGTAGTAACCGTGCGGTGCAAGGGGAACCATGAATTGAAGAGACCGTTGTATAAATTAATACCACTCCCTAAGGACATTGAAATTTAGTTAAATTGCTTTGCTTTCTAATATACATATTATATTGATTGTTAGAATCACATATTATTTCAGTTGATCGCATGTAAATTACTTATTACTTTAAATATTGCACGATTTTAAAACTATCGTTTTGGTAGGCGGTACATAGGGCGCACTGTAAGTTTCCGGAACTGGCCACTTACATAAATAATATTTAAAAATTTATTGCAACATTTGAAAATAGAACTCTTTGGCTGTAGAATGCAGTTTGTTTCATCTGACTGTCTTTTGTTTTTACCTTGTGGCGCCATTTACAAAATTGTGTGTCTGCATCAACATGGATTTAACTCGGGAAAATTTTCGTAGTATGATTTTCTACGATTTTAAGTGTAATTTGACAGCTCAACAGAGCATCGCTCGGCTTGAAACAGCTTTTGGCAATGAAGCACCATGCAAGACAACTGTTTATAGCTGGTTTGCAGAATTCAAGCGTGGTCGTATCAATCTCAGTGACGAATCTCGCGATGGTCGGCCGTCCACCGCTGTGACCAACAAAAACATCAATGCTGTGCGCCGTATGATTGAAACAGACAGGCATGTGACCTACCATGAAATTCGAGCATCCTTAGAAATAGGCATGAGTCAAATACAATTAATCCTACACAAACATTTGGGTGTGAGAAAGCTGTGCTCGCGGTGGATCCCACACAACTTGACCGAGGCTCAAAAAACGGACCGCGTCACTTGGTGCAGTGCCATGCTTACCAGATTCAACGAAGGTGCGTCAAATTTGGTGTGGGACATAGTAACAGATGACGAAACATGGATTTATTGCTACGATCCCAAAACAAAGCAGCAATCGAGCGTATGGGTCTTTCAAGATGAGCCGAAACCAACCAAAGTGGCGCGCGTGAAAAGTGCATCTAAGCGGATGATTGCTTCTTTTTTTAATAAAACTGGACACGTGGCTACTGTTGCTTTAGAGAATCGTCGTACAGTGAATAGTGACTGGTACACGACCATTTGTTTGCCGGAAGTTATTGACGAACTCCGTAAAAATAACCGTAAACGCCGTATCATCCTGCACCACGACAATGCTAGTTCTCACACGGCCAGACAGACAAACGACTTTTTGAAGGCGAAAAATGTAGAACTCATGAGTCATCCTGCATACAGTCCCGACCTGGCACCTTGTGACTTTTTTCTGTTCCTAAAAATTAAGAACCAATTACGCGGTCAACGATTTTCATCACCAGAAGAGGCTGTCGAGGAGTATGAAAAACACGTTTCAGAGGTCACCACAGAGGAGTGGCACAAAAGTTTTCAAAACTGGTTTTATCGAATGAAAAAGTGCATAGACGCCAAGGGAGATTATTTTGAAAAACAATAAATTAATTTTGTACCTTTAATAGTATTTTTTCATATTCATTCCGGAAACTTATAGTGCGCCCCACGTATGTCCGACTCAACATTGCATGTAATACAAATCATTAGTGCTAAATAAACTATTGTCCAGAGCAGACGTGCATCTCATTCATAAAAAATACCTCACACCGTTCCACTCAATATTGAACCTAAACATCATACACACCATTTTGGTAATTCGGTCGGGAGGTTCAAAAACAATTAATGAGTATAAAAGTTCAAGGTTAAATCGATAAATTAGTATAAAAAATACTGCAAAATAAATAAGTTAATTGTACAACTTCATTTACAAATTTAAGCACTTACTTGTGAAATATCACATAACATACTGGATGCCACTCACTCTTGCAATCGTCAACAATACACTACACCACCATTTGTTTAATATTAGTACGATAAATTATATAAATATTGCTCGAACTCTTTTAGGTGATACAAAAAAATCCGTGTGCACTGCACTTTATAACAACCCCAAAACTTGGAAAAAATGATAAACAATTACGTAGCAATATAATCTTTAATTTGAGGTAGATTTTAATTAAAAAATGAAAAACAATTATATTTGTTTTTGTTATAGAAAAATAAAGCCCAATTATATTATGCAAACTGACCTTTTTATTCTACTGTATTTCTGACTAGGCAATATTTTTGAAGTGATGATAATACTTTGGGGAAAATAGAGGTTACTCCAGGTCAAATTTTTCTGGAACTAGCCTGTTGTATGCCTGCTCGGCTTCCATCTTTACCTTTAGTTCCATGGTTGCTATGTATGCTCGCTTTCGCTACACATTCACGCTTAAGCCTCTCAAGTCTTAACTTATGATAGAGAGGCATATCTTTGGCACATGTATATGGCACTTACTACCTCATCTTATTTTTGTGGTTCTACCTACATAATCTTTTTTCTGTTCTGTGGTTTGGGCGTTTGGCCAGTGGTAGTCTGAAGACTTACGATCATCTCTTGTAGTCAAGTAGGATTGCTATTTTTGAAAAGTGTGACTCATGCAAAAGTAAGTCGAATAATTTTTGTTCGATATCGAATGATTTTCGTTCGTTAAGTATGTCATACCATTGAGAAAGGAACGTCATTTGTCGTTCCTTTATTTTTGTTATTTTTATTTTAAGGGATGGTGGTAAGCCTCCTTAAAAATATATTTTATACTAATTAAAAAAAATGTAGGTGAGCAGTATGATCATAGACAAGTGATGACAAAATGCCAATGTCATTGTCACTATGACACTGATTTTGACTTTGACTTTTTGAAGATATTTTCGCTCAAGGTTGTGTGTACTTTGTCATCTGTTCGGCCGATCGATATCGAAGTTATATCAAGTTCATAAAAAATACATAAGCAGCTACAAATGTTGCTAACGAGGTCGCCAATTATCCGCGGTATTTGTGCATTTACCAAGCAAACTTCAAGCCGGACGCTGCACTCCACTCACATTGCTATGGCACCTATCAAGGTAACCTGTTTTTTTGTGTGTTTACTTGGAATTATGTAATTGACTGGTGTCTTAATTATAATGATGATTGCAGGTTGGGGACAGCCTCCCGTCTGCAGATTTGTTTGAGGATTCACCGGCGAATAAAGTAAACGTTTGTGACTTAACATCGGGAAAGAAAGTAGTGTTATTTGCTGTTCCCGGCGCATTCACTCCTGGGTGCTCTAAGACACATTTGCCTGGATATGTTCAGAATGCTGACAAATTGAAGAGCGAGGGAGTGGCAGAGATCGTTTGCGTGTCTGTAAATGATCCATATGTTATGGCTGCCTGGGGTGCACAGCACAACACTAAAGGAAAAGTGAGTAAAATTTAGATTCATGTTCTATTGGCTAACATTTGTCTTCCATAATGTTGTACTTATGTATGTGATATAGACTGTTTGATATCCTGTATTGTAGTATGCAAGAAAGTGTAAATAAAAAGATGAGGGGTTTTTAAGTTCACATAATTTTTGATATTATTGATATTAATTATAAATTGATGAAGCTAGTGTTATATTTAAGCTCTCTGCTATACCAAAAGGTTGACTGTTAGATAATGCTTTTAGCATTAAGTCCGCCTATTGTGCTTTACAAATTGTAATTTGTACAATGAAGGTTAAATAAATAAATAAATAAATAAATATATTTAAGAAGAGCTATAAAATGAAAAAGACTATCTGTTTGCCTACTGTGTAAAATAAATAAACAATGTTGATGTCTACAGGCAGAAATGTTTCCACTATCTTATTTAAATGTAGGAAAAATTGTATTGTATTGTTATAAATGTAAAAGCACTGTTTGTTACTCCAAGAAATGAAATGAAATTGTTTATTTTCAATATAGGATATAAATATCACTTATTGACGTCAAATATGACTTATTGATGTCAAATATCACTTATTGACGTCAAATCACACTAAAACATCGTAATGGAATTTTAAACTAAAATATAATCTTGGTGTCCTGCCATAAAATAAATGCCAAAGTAATGACATAACAACTGAACCAATCTTTCTGAAATTTGCATACAAGAATATTATAGACATGCGGTATCTTTCTTCTTAGAAAAAGCACTGATACTGTGAGATTTATCATTTGCTGCCAATACATTATAACAATGCATTTTCAATTGTTAATAACACACATGAGTTTAACATAAATGCCATTGTTAACATTGGTTCCCAAACTAGGTAAAGCCTTGGGATCCAATTAGAGTACCATATCAGTGGAATTGAAAGCAAAAGATATGTTTTATACACTCAATATGAATATGAAGTATCTTATCTTTACAAAGTGTTTTTTGTGCATAACAACAATACAGTGTCACCACTAGCGTGGCCTTCAACCTCATTTGATAGTAAAAAGTGACCGGTAACAGTAGCCGTATTGAATAAACTTCCTGTGTTATTGGAATGACTTTCAAATATCTAAAGTAGTTTTTTTACATATTCAACCTTAATTAAAATAAATTAGTTCAGCCTATTGTGCTATGTATTTGTTAAATTATATTAAAAGTACAATAATCATAATCATTTAGGATACAATTGATGATAATAGAACATACAGATCTCTGTGTGCACAAGTAGGCATACAAAATTTGGTTAAACTATACTTAATACTTTTTATTAAAGTTTATTACAAAATATGTAAGTGGTGAACTTAAAGCCATAAACTTATTGTTTTTAAGGAAAGCTTAGTTAAAGGCTTTTTAATTTTTATATCTTCTTTCCACTGCGTTTTGTCTTGTGCCACTCTACTCCTGTGTTTTCACGCTGCAGCTGTGTAGATTCAGGTCATCCTCCCATCTCGCTGGATTACTTGATAAATAAAATATTCTCACTAATATAATTATTTTATGTATTTTATTTTGTACAATAAAGAGTTTTTACTTACTAACTCACTCTCTCACAGGTTCGCATGCTAGCCGATCCCAGTGGCAGCTTCATCAAAATGCTAGACCTCGGCACCAACCTGCCACCTCTTGGCGGATTCCGCTCCAAGCGGTTCTCCATGGTCATCAATGACACCAAAGTGGAACAGTTAAATGTGGAGCCGGACGGCACAGGATTGTCTTGCTCCCTCGCAGACAAACTTAAAGTCAAGAAGTAGATCTGTCCATTGTGATGTTAGCCTTAAGGTCATGCTGCTCCTTCTTGGTGAAACATTCACATTTGATCCTGCAGCTACCAAAACAATCATGTTATTTGGTAGCAGCCTGTCGCTGTAGATGTTAATATTTTGCTTATGGAGTGGTTTATTTCCAGGTCAATAAATGTATACTAATTTTCAACTTTATAAAACACCTCTGTTTCATAAAAGTACTACACATGCACAGGGAATTTGACAATATTTCGCACTTAACGTCTTAACGCATTTAGTAACTATGATAGAATATAATACACAATCTGCATTTTAAACTTTGTAATTAGTCGTTAAATCAGCATATTACTTAGAGTTAAAAATATTAAGACCTTATGAATTCTTATGTTTTATTAATTAATTGTTAAATTATTGGGAGCTTAGTTCATAGAAGATAATCCAAAGAGACACTAGAATTTTTTTATCTTTATCTTTACATCTGTCTTGCAAACATACAGGTCATGTTCACTGTTGATACCAAATAGATTTCGCACATTTTGATATCTGATATCAATTTGCTAATTATGCAAGGATTAACAAGCATTTTGAATGCAGTACAAAAGTGATATTTCTACATTTGATGTTAGGTAAGGAATTGAAAAACAAACTTAAACTTTAATTGAATGTCTTATGATTAAATTTTGAATGTTTATCTTTTGCTTAGTGGGAGCGGGTTTTTGCTACTACCTCTACACGGATCGTAGGCTGTGGAACCACACTGAGCACACCCTTGTGATATATCAATGGAATAATCATTATATTATTTAGATATATTGTCGCGTTTTATTTTTTTGCCAAAAATACCCAGTTTCAATAGACTATTATTTCTCAACAACTGCTAATAGATGGCGCTATTTTTTATAATTAATAAGTGTAGCCGTCTATTTTGTTTTCTATTTTTTCCGTGACTTATTGGTCGCCACCAGCAGAGGCAGGTTATCATGAGTTACCTTAGGCAGCTTGGAAATTCCGAAAGAAAGAATTTATTAGCATTAGCTGTTTCCCGCGGCTCGGCCCGCTTCAAAAGGTATCCTATGTTTGTCTTCAACTATATTCATGCCAAATTTCATCAAAATCCGTTTCAGCGGTTTGGCCGTGAAAGCGTAACAGGCAGACTTTCGCATTTATATTAGTATGGATATGGATTATGTTGAAAACCTCAGACTACAAATTGAAAACTATAAATAAAGATTAAAGCATATTGTCATCATTTTGTTTATTGTATTCCGACTACCTTATTTTATTTTTAACTAAGACCTATCCTAATGTCCTCTAATGGTCCTCTCTTCAATTTGAGGAGATGCTTCTACCATGAGTTTTTGTAATCAAGTTTGCGAGTGTTGCTCTTGCTACAGCGAATTAAGTGGCAGCCGAGGGTAATCGAAGCATTAGAATATTATTAGGTAATTTGTGTATTTGTTTAAAGAATTTTACGGCTATGGTTACAAATTATCTGTGGCCTATTTTTCTATCTTTATCCAGTCTTACAATGTGGTTTAGTCAAGTCGGTTGTTAAGCCAACTCTAGTCTGAAGAACCTATCAGATTCAGAATTCAATCGAATAAAAAGACAACGATTTTTTATAACCTTCCCTACAAACGTCAATAAAATGGCAGTGCCCCCCCCCCCCCCCAGCCAAAATGTGACAAGCGAAGCAAAACAAACCCGTTAAGCCGTCCCAAATTTTAAAATAAATAATGTTATTATGACTAAAACAACAAATATGTACAAACATGTGAATTATTTCGGCACTACTCTGTTTTTGTGTTTTGTTATATATCTCGCTCGTGCAGTTGTGACTGAGATATTCGAAGATGAGAGTTCGCAAGTGGACGAGTGGCTGGAACAGAATGATTTGGGCGATTACAAGAAACTTTTCAGGGATTACGGTAAGTAATTTCAATGAAACACTCTTGGTTATCGTAGAAATAATTTGTTTGTCCACTTAGAAGCTATATGTGTTAGGAAATGTCTGCTTTTTTATATCCAATATCAATTTGGCAATATGCGCTCCATAATAGTGTAAATATTTTCATAAATAAAAGAAATTAAGCAACGACATCTCCTCTTTGTAATTGCTCCGTGAAATTAACTAATTACTACTTTCACAGTCTTTCTGTTTTAACTATAAGGAAGTATTTTCTATATGTGAATTATGGCTTGCTTGTTTCTCCTTAGGGTTCGTTCTGGCAGAAGTAATGAAAATTGATAATAAATTATTAAGTATCTAATACTAGTATCTAATACATCTAACCCTGCCATACTTTTAAAGTTGATTTCGTAAATTGTAATGTAGGAACATGTTTCCTAACTAATTTTTCCCTTATCCCTTAAAGGACACTGTATATGATATACACAAGATTAAATTAACATCTCTCAATAATTTTAAAGTGAAAATATGGCCTTATTTTTTTACTTTCAAATTATTTACCTTATATTTCCAAAGTATTTTATTTTGTTTGTTTGTATATACATCTGTTTACACCGAGTGCGTTACACAATCAATTAAAACAATTGTTTTCTTTTTGTGAAATCAATGGGTAAATTATTGTATTTTATTGTTTAATTTAAGAAACATTCAAACTTTACATGTGCATTAATTACCTTGATCTATTTGGCTGCCGCTGTGTAATATTAAAATTGAAGGTTTGATTTTCAATCCTTCAAATCAAGAGATTTTATCAATGCAGGGCATGTGATAAAACCTTAGTAACTAGTTTTTGTTTTTGAATACAGATATAGTTAGTTCGTTTTGTCTTTTGCCATAGCAGATATCAATATGGGTCACTATTTCTCAGCGAGTAAGGGTCCAGACACAACATGTTGCCTGAAGAACCTGGCCTTAAATCTATCAAAAACATTTTGGAATGTCACATTGTGGGATTTCATAATAAAATCTAAAGTTATTAGTAAAATAATAAAAAAAAAGAATTCACTTTATTTATTTTGTGAACATGTATTACAAAAAGGTGCAGACACACAAAATGTGATTGTTGTTCTAGCTAACAAGAAACAGATAGGATATCATCATAATTTTTTTTTCTCTTAGTTTTATCTGCAATCAGCGAGCGACTCTATAACCAGGTGTGTTGTATAATATAATTTTTTTGGATGAGTGTGTCCTCCACTGAGGACTTCTACGCATCTGTTTTCTGGATAATGTTATCCTTTCTATTGAGTCTCTTTGGATAAGCACATTTTAACAGCTTGGTCGCCAGTACATTGGGCTGAGACTCCAGCCTTCCCCTATATCTTTCAGCAGCCATAAGGATTTCTTCCTTTATTGTAGTGATTTGAAGTTCTTCGTTTATTTCACAGTTAGTAACCAACCAAAAAACTTTGCAATTAAACAAATAATCATGTTTTGCATTCTTTGCAAAATTGATAGTTTGGAATTACTGGAGCTTTCCCAAATCTAAATGCCGTATGTTCATATCAGCTTTAGGGCTAAATTGTAAATGAGTAGATTCTTGTCAATAGAATATTTGTCTTTTTTTATTATTTTGGAACCACATAGGTAAAATACCTACATTGTCCATTCTGTACCGTACCTGCCATTATTTATTATTATTATCTTTGGAAAAAATACACGTTTGTAGCAAATGTAGCGCTGCATTTTTGAATGATGTTTTGAGATAAATTATTGTTTCAGCGCTGCAGCGGCTAAAATGATAAATTATCAAAAATGGAACAATGCAAATGTTCTACGTAGCTTCTCTAGTACGTTAGTACATATATTTCGATGAATCTAACCTACTTTCTGTCTCAAAGTCGTCTTTTGAAACTAAGTCGCTTATTTTACAATCATCATCATCATCATTTCAGCCTTGTTTTACATTTCCGATTGTTATTTAGGAAATGTGTCTAATATAATTTATTTCACACATTTCTGGGCGTTTTTAGGAATATCATACATTTCTTAGGAATTCGGATTACATACATTTCCGTTAACATATACAAGACTGGGCCTAATAGTGAACCTTGTGATACTCCGGCTTTAATTTCATGGAGTTTTGATGTTGAGTCAGTGACTTTTACCTGGAATAATCTCTCTGAGAGAAACTTTGATTAATTCCAAATAGCTAGGTAAATAATTTTGAACCTTGTAAATTAGACCTTTATGTTAAACACGATCGAAAGCTTGTTGAATGTCTAAAAAGGCTGAGGAGCAGTATTCTTTGTTTTCTAGACTTTGTCTTACTGTCATCTCTTGAAATGATGATGAGTGGTGGATCAGCATGGAGGATATGAAGGTTTTCTTTTCTCAAATCTTTAGAGATTTAGCTGCTCAACATGTAAAAGGTGACGTATTTTCTGCTATTATATTTTAATAGATTTATTTAAGAGTTCCTATTTATTAACTATTTTCTAAAAAAGCTTTGTGCATATACCAATAACTGTGGACAGAAAGTTAGAAATTAAAAAATGTCATCAGTTTCGAGTTTGACTAATAAAACCACTCATATCAATAGGCAGCTAGCTCCCTCGGGCCCAGGGAACCTCCCTGTGACGTCGCCGTCGCCACCCCATCCCCCCCACCCCATGCGCGGGGAGTAGAGGGGAATGCGGCGCCCGTCCCGGCAGTCGCGTCCCGACTGCCTCGCGAGCCAGACGTTAGATGAATTATGACTATCTGTCACCACATAACTTATTTTGTGTGATGACATCTTAACATAAATTGGATTTATACACATTCAGTTTTTGAATTGATCTAATGTGTTGAACGTTTTGACGATGTGGCAATTCGAGGACTCGGAGATATGCTCGATCGGGATGATACATCCTTCCAACAGCAACAGCAGACATTCCGGCTTGTCGATGCTGTCCAGCGTGTCCCAGTTTTCAGGTATTTTGACCATTGTCTCCTGTAATATAAGGTCTTGTCTCGATCTCGAAGGACAAATTTTTTTTTTCTTAACTAGAGATTCGTCGTCGTGATAACGGACTTATTTTCAAGTCGAATTGGCTTTTGAATTTAATGTGCTTAGAACTATACATGGCCACATCCAATACGCTATCGTTACCGTGTAGGAGATCAGGTAATTTAGGAGTTTCAATAGAAGGGCCAAAGCCTGGATAGTCCCGCAATCGGACCAGGCTTCTACTTTATCAGAGACTTTATTCCATTGGCTTGGGGTCGGTCTTCCTTGTCTGTCTTTTGCTCACCAGGATATTCCTCTAAAATCCCCGCCTAACTTGGTTCCGAAACGAAGTCGAGAGTTTATTTAAAGGCTTCCAAAGGCCGTTGATCACCATCAGATTTGATGGAAGCAAAGAATTAGAAATAAGATTAAGTCGTCTGAATGACCTTTAACCCTTTTCGCTTTTTGCGTAAAAGATAATAATAGAGATTTCAGTTTAATCTTGCTTCTGTTCAACTGGTGGCAGATTCTACTAACAACAGCATTGTCATCAATTTGTTTAATTAGACATTAAGTTTACATTGATTTTATTTTCTGTATTTATAATGCTTCTGTTTTCAAACAGAATGAAATAAATAAATATTCTCTGTTAGGGTCGACATCAGTCAGACGGTCGGTCATACAAAAATGTCAACCATATAGGGAAAAATAAGACATTGTGATAAAGCGGACCCCAGCCGTATGATTTGGAATGCAACCAGGAAAACGCTAAAATATAGCATTCCATTGTAATAAGCAGAAGCTCAATTTCGTAAATTTATGACTCACGCAAACCTAAACCTATTTTCACTCATAAGTGAGTATGAAAAATAGTATTCCAGGGCCGCCATTTTTAAAACCATGTTTAATGCGTATTCTAGTTCACGAACAGAATGGATGTACCCTGGAAACGAGGAACTCGCTCGAAGTAGAATGATTAAACTTGACGGTAAACAAGAAATAGGGGGGAGATTAAGGGCCGTACTCGGCGTTTGCCAAATGTGTTGGTGAATACTATTAGGGTTTTAGTACCAGCGTAATAAAGTATAAAGTGAACAAAGCGTTGGCATTTGGAACTGTTTCAAAAAGGTCAACTGTCCAGCACGGATGACCTTCAATGGCGTATTACTTTAAAAAATATATTTTATGGGGCTGTCATGCAAACTTTCACCTGGGGGTGCACAAGTCCTTGAGGGTAGATTAAAGTAAACTGCCTGTGTTTTGGGTCTTCAACTATATCCATACAAAATTTAATCAAATACCATTCAGTGGTTTAGCTGTGTAAGCGTAACAGACAGAGATCCCGATACGTCAAATAGTATGGAAATATGGAATAATAATAGTATTAGGATGGAAGTATGGATAAGTATTATAGTGTGAAAAGTTTTTTTTTTAATCATTTATTCAGTAAATATCAAAATATTCACATACAACAGTTACCGAACCGCGGAAACCTATATTTATTCTTCTTATCGTGACAGCTGTCAAGGAAGCTTCCTCTGGTGTAAAAACTGCCACCGGAACATCACCTTCTAAGGGCCGCGTGAAAGCCACTTAGGCTACGCTCAGGTATGGGCCGATGTATGAAGAACAGGAAGAGGTGGGGTCCAGCAGCGATTAGTGTGTTTGTGGCGCAGTACAAACGATAGACCACCTGCTATCGCGCCCCAGCTGCATGTACGGATGCTGATTTAGCTGTGGCCTCTGATTCGGCCGTGGATGTTGTGTCTTACTGGGCCAAATTAAAATAATATAGCTTTATGCTATTGACAATAAAGAAGGTCGTGTTGACGTTCACTTCAAATACCCTAAAGTGGGATAAGTCCGCCATTGTACTTATTGTTTTTTCATGCTTGTGTATGTAAATTATTTGTTTTATTTTGTACAATAAAGATATTACAAACAAACAAACAAACCCTTAGATACCCAAAATTAGGATGCCCTTACTGCGTTATCTGTATCTCTGTCATCCAGCGTGCAGGTGTCTTGGAGATGCACCACACTCGCAGTATTATTTTATTGTTCTCATCTTCTTCGTCTGAGTCTTTCCCAGTAGCATATGCAGCCGAAGGTCGTCTTCACATGGCATAATGTTCAATTGGTTCGAATATTTATGTGCTGTCAAAAAATGTATAATTTGTCGATTTCGAATTGGCCACTTGACTTTTTGCTCAATTCTTTGTCACCACTATTTCTCGGTTATTCGCCGATATACGATCAGCAATGATGATAACATAACCCTCTTTTGTCAAGTCGGGTAAATACTTCACATGGGCAGTTTCCCGCGAAGCCTGCAATGCCGCGTTGGCCTGTCGCCAGCCGCCACAGTTTTAATACAAATGCAACCCTTGGTAACTCTTTTACTGTTGTATTGGCGGACTTGTTTGAAAATGAAAGTTGTTTGTTTTATATACGAATATGTTTGATACGTCTGGTGCTTAGTGTATTGTAGGTCAGAGTCAAATAACAATGTTTGGCTATTTTACCCGACTGCGCCAGAAGGAGATGACTTATAAATAAATGGCGGTCGACCAATGGAACTATAATAACATTGCATTTTACGACATAAAGCTTTGTCTACGGCGTAGAACGTGGTCTACTACGTAGAGCTTTGTCTTTGGCGTAGAACGTGGTCTACGAGTTAGAGCTTTGCCTATGACGTACGATTATGACCGTGGTCTACGATGTGGAGCTTTGTCTACGGCGTAGAACGTGGTCTACGACGTAGAGCTTTGCCTACGGCGTAGAATGTGGTCTACGACGTAGAGCTTTGCCGACGGCGTGGAACGTGGTCTACGACGTGGAGTTTGTCTACGGCTTAAAACGTGGTCTACGAGTTAGAGCTTTGTATACGATGTACAACGTAGACCGTGGTCTACGATGTGGAGCTTTGTGTACAGCGTAGAACGTAGAGCTTTCTCTATGATTTAAAATATAACTATCATTAGTTTTTCAAAATTCAATTTTTTTCTACAATGACGAAGAGAATGTCTATGCATGTAGAGAATTTCTTGCGATCTTGCGCCTTTGTGCCCAGCTGACAATTGAAAAAAAATGCTATATTAATATTTTTTTGATACAACAAAGAGCAAATGGTAGTCGCAAGTAACTTTAATAATATGAAGAAAAAAGGGAGGGAATTGTAAAAAAAATTAGGTAGTATCTAGACTAAGAGTTAAGAAAATCTAAATCTATGGTCTATGTTTATGGACTTGTCATGATTGTTCTTATTAGGGTGCGCGTTCACAGACACGGCTCGGCCGGCTCGCACGCACGGCACGCAACGGATTTTCGTTTGTTTTGTATGACTTTACGTAGCACTGCGTCCACGTTTGTGCATAATAATGGCGGATTATTATTCGAAAAGTGTTCAAAATAAGCGTGAGTGTTGAGAAGTGATACAATGTTAGATTTATGTGATTTTCTTGCTTGTTGGCAAAAGCTCCTGGAAAAAGCTAAGTGCAGTTTCTACCACTCTACTTAGTATAATACTTCTGACTCGACTTGAATTGACTTAACTTTAGACTTTCTTGACTAAACGACTTTATTGTATAGTTTTTACTTGTTACTGGCTAAATACGAAAATATCCTTCCATCCGTTGCCTGCGTTGTGGCCGTGCCGGTCTCAGTGCAAGCGCTCCTTTAACATTTTCACGACTAATATTTTATTTCTGATATTTTTATTGTGCAATAAACAGTTTTTACTTACCTATAAAATAGTAATATACTCGTAATATTCTCGTTTACATTTGACGGTATGAATGAAATTTAAGGAATGAATTTGAATGTATGTATCTCTACGTGTTATAATAAAAACCATGCATAAAAACCAATATTTTATGCAAATCTGTACCTGCGAAGGTTTAATCCAATAAACATAACCTTTGAGATAGGCATTTTAATTAAACTCAGTCATTAAATTAAACTATTTTAATACGGTTTTATCGCGTTTATTACTTATTTATTTACACCTGACGTTTCAAACACTTTACAGCGTTCATGGTCGCAGGCAGACTAAGTTAACATTTGTCTTTGATGTCATAAGATTACAAAACTACCGCCTGAAATTTTTATTGGGAACTATTCCGATTCACGCAGTATTGGCTCACAGTATCTAAGGGTCTTGCAGTCTGCTTCCGAGTTTGCGATTTTATTAAGTTAATGACTGGGTCCCAAGCTGGCGGTACCTGCCATCCATCCTCTCTATTGAAATTAGGATGTTTTTTAATTTCAATAGCTTCACGTAACATCCTTGGAATGAATCTGTTTTCCTTTGCAAGAACTTGAGGATTATCAAAACGCATATAGTGGTTGGGTTTGTCTAGAGCATGTTCACAGACTGCAGACTTGGTTGAGCGTCTATTTTTCATGTCAGCAATATGTTCTTTTATACGAGTATTAATGCTTCTCTTTGTTTGCCCAATGTATGATAAACCACAGTCACAGTCAATTTTATAAACTCCAGCATCTTGCAATGGGATATTGGATTTTACAGGTCTTAAAAATTGGTTTATTTTCTTATGCGGCTTGTAATAGGTCTTGATTGAAGCTCGCCTAAGTATGTTACCAATCTTGTCCGTGACTCCCTTTATGTATGGTAAGATGGCAGGAAAACGATCAACTGTGTGTGGCTTGGGTCGACTTCTGTGACATATGTGTGGGAGGCTGAGATTGTTGCTTCTTAAGACAGACTTGACTCGTTGAAGCTCCTCCTTAAGATGGTGGGTGTTACAGATGCCGTGTGCTCTCTGTAACAAAGATTTGCCTACGGTAGCTAACTGACATGGATGATGGTGAGATTTACCGTTGAGATATTTGTCTGTGTGGGTGGGCTTTCTGTACACAGTGTGACTGATACTATTGTCAAGATTTCTAGTTATTAAAACATCAAGAAAGGCTAATGAATTATTGATCTCAGGTTCCATAGTGAATTTAATTAATTAAACTCAGTCAATTGTACCGTGCCTACAACTCAGCCTCCGCGGTTACACACATACATCTACACAGGTCACTTGTTGCTAAGTAGGGCAGAGACATAGACCATCATTCAAATAGATATCACATCTTATTTGTATTAAAACTGGTAACTGTTAATGTATGTTACTCATCAATACATTAAAATCGGATTTAATTCATGCAATCTATATCTAAACAGTTTCCCAGTTCATCATCATCATCAGATGGTATAGATATAGATTGCATGATGATGACATGATTGTCATGTTATCACTACTGGTGGCACTAGTTATATTACACCAAAACTTCTGATTTCACCTCCGTAATATTATTTTACAGGGAAACCAGATCAGTAGACCCAGTCTGTTAGTGGCATCGATCACACAGTCTGTCGTTGATGTTTAGTGGCTAACACTGTCAGATTTTACAGGCTGCCTAAAGACATGTCACGATAAAGATTGACTTTAGCGGAAACAGTCGGGACCAATGTCTTCCGAACCACACCAGTGGCATTCCTGGGTCAAATTGTTTGATTTCAAATACGACGTTGAAACTGCGCTCGCCAACCCGCCTGCCATGCGTGGCGAGTATGGCAACAACCCCTTAATTTGGGGGAGGCCTAAGTCCAGCAGTGGACTGATTGTGGCTGAAACGACGACGCGGTATCGGGTCCCTCTAGGCTATCGGACTTCTAATAACATATTGCATTGATAGTGGCTGATTGGACAAATTTAATATAGTGCAGTCAATAGCCATTTTGACTCGACAAAAATTATTAATGGTCAATCCTTAATTAGCCCGCGAATCTGGGGGTTCTAGGCAGGGGTCGATGCATGTCAGACAAAATGGCCTTTTGCAAATTGTTCTCGGTCTTTGCATTTTATTTAGACTTTATTTATTGCACAAATCAAAATAATGTGCAAATGGTGGACCTAATGCCATATCGCATCCTATTTTATTTTAGTATCTACTAAGATGTTTGTCATTGGACGGAATCAGGCCGGTGGCCGTGTGACCCCAGGTGCCGGGAGCTGCAGCCTGCATCTGCCTCCGCTGTAACCAGTATAACTAGAGCTTTATTGATTTATCGGCATGATTATCAACATCGCAGCGGTTGCCTGGTTGTATCCTAATGGAATGTTTGTTTTTACTGAGAGCAAGACAAAATATGCCCTATGGACTGGGGAGAGGCACCAAAACGGAAGGTGGCTGTTTCAGCCGACCTTTTCAGAGACTTCCGTGTTTTGTCTTTTTATCGACAAGATCCAACTTCCTTAAGCCAACCATGGTAAACCATGTTCGCTCGGAAAGTTCTCCGACAGCGGTAAGGGGGATGCCGTGGGATATATCTCTTTCCAGCTGCTAATCGTTGACTGAAAGAGTCCGTCAATCAAAGATTGCTCTTCAGTCTCCGAGGAACCGGCACGTAACTGTACATGCAAAGGGTGCCTGGGGTCAGGCTCCTTTCCTTTCCAGAGAGCTGGTCTTCTCAATCTTCTTCTTTTCGATACGAAATGGTTATTTATCATATGTGTTTGGAACATTACGTGGCTACCTTCAGCCTCCTCCGAATCCTCAAATGTGCAGGACACTGGGCCATAGATTAGACAGTCCAGCAATCACACAGGGAATTACCATAAAAGCCCTTTCGTGGCATCTCCCAATTCCAGCCCGGGTATGGCTATAATATCACCGTTTCACATTTGTGTTAAATTTCATGAACTCACTCTCACTCACTTTGGGTTACTCATAGTCTTAGTTAGTTTGTTAAGTTTCTCAGTCCCATTGTAACTATTTAATTTAAAGCTAAAAATATTGTTGAATCTCGTGACCGCGCCATGGGAGTGTAATTTAAAAAAAAGTCACGCTAAGTAATATAACTCGCGATGGCTGTAATTATCTTCCACGAAATGAGATACTTTGCACGCGAAACTGGCACATAACATGAATAAATGTGACCGTTTATTAAGTCTTGATTTGCTGAACATAAATTATGAAATATCTAATTTTCAAGAAACTAAAAATAAATAAAAATGAGCGCTAAAATATATGCGCGTATGCACGAGAAAATCAATCCAAATCCTTTTTCACTCGCGGTCCAAAGAGCATCGAAATCTCACACTAAAACGTTACCAATGACGTCCTACCGGTCTCATAGGGCGACCCACCTTGGGTGCACAGCTTTGTTCATAGTTCCACTTACAATAAAAAAACATACCAAGAGATGAAAGAAATCTGTACTAACATTATAAAGCTGAAGACTTTGTTTGTTTATTTGAACTCGCAAATCTCAGGATACTGGTCCTATTTAAAAGAAATTCAGTGTTGGATAGCCTAATTATAGAGGAAGGCTACAAGCGTACGAAGTCCGTACGGGCTGCTAGTATAACATAATTATACAAAGCTCGAAAAAATACCACACCTTTTCGGCAGTCGGTTAAAAAGTGAGCGACAAATACTTTCAAAAATTTCTAACTATTTAGGAATTTAGTTCGTGGAATGAGCTTCGAGTTTTAGAACTGGGAAGTTCAGAAAGTTATTAGTGGTCTTGTATTTCAACAATAGCTCTGTCGTTATCGTATTTATGTCATAACTTCTTATCGCCCCAAATTAGTTGATGAAATCGCGAGGGCTTGGCGTCTTCTGTTAGGGGATGAAAGATCTTGGGGCAAACAGTTTGATGTCAAAAGTCTTGTTAGCCTAATTTGTTAGCTAAATTTTACACTTGTTTTAAGTGAGGCAAACGTTTATAGTTTTACTAGCTGTTGCCCGCGGCTTCGCCCGCCTAATCACAAGGTATTTTTCAATGAGATTTAAATCACTTAGATTATTTATGGCAGGTCTCTCAGGATTTTCCTATGAATTTAGTTACGGCCACATCGGATCCCAATAGGGATTGATATGTTAATTTTGTAGTTAGCAACCCGATTAACCATACAAATAACACCCATGTCCCCCATTCAGGAGCTGATTGTACAATATAATACTTCTTCATCCTAGTGTGTATTTCTAGTTGCGTCGTCAGCTTACGCTTCGGAATCTAGGGTATGTTATGTTCCCAGATTTGCCTGCACTGGTAATTACAATGGAGCGACTGGCGTCTGACCTCCGTAACAACAGAGAAACTTTTTACAGAGAATCCAGAACAACAGTAACATGACCCGAAGTGTGTAAGTGGCCAACACTGACAGAATTTTTCAAGTTGCCTAAAGGCATCTAACACAGCCTCACGACTGCTATCTTTCGATAACAACCGGGACCAACTTAACGTGCCTTCCGAAGCACGTAGGAGCTCGAGAAAAATGCCACTAAATGGCGACCAATCCAATAGTGGTTGCGTCTCGCCGTCGCTTGACACGCGCATTCGCTACGGATACGCGAGTCGCGGTCGACTACCGAGCTCCTTAGTGTACAATACAATACAAATACTTTTTATTGCACCAAAACAAAAATTGTAAAAACCTGCAAAACAGGAAACAAATCTATTATCAAAACAAATAATCGTGTAAAGTTTCGACTAAAACGGACTATCTATCTCCTTTCCCTGTACATACTTTGGAGTACATTTTCCCTTTTATGGGTTGATTTTGAAAATTTTTGCTTAGTGCACCCCCTGATTGAAAAAGGAGTCCCTCTGCTAAAATAAACACAATTAATGATACACAACCTTTTCCCCCTTTTATGGGTTAATGCAAATTCTGAAATAGGTATTGAATCTTTCATCATAAGAAATAAATTTCTGAAGAATCCACATGTCAAAATTCATTGGGATATCAGTGATAGTTAAGTTTGTGAAGGGGGACATTTCCCCCTTCAGAGGGTAAAGTCTGAAAATTTTTGAAACAGGTAACTAATGAAGTTTCAAATGAAACGGACTAACTAATCTCCTCCCCCAAATATATTTTGGACCCACGTTTGACCCCTTAGGGGGTGAATTTTGTAAAAGCCTTTCTTATCTGAGTACTATGTAATAACATAAAACTTCTGTCCAAATTTTACGTTTATAGCGTTTATAGCGTTGATTAATCAGTCAATATATAGATAATATTTTGCAACCCCAAAATGCACGCCCGGGGATGCGATTTTTTAAAATCCAGTTAATGAATTATTATTTTTTACTAACCATTAATTCAAATATGTAGTATCTCGCTTGAAAAATGACAAAGATTTATCCAAATTTGCAACCCCTATTTCACCCCTATAGGGATGTAGTTTTCAAAATCTAATAAATGCATTATCCTTTTCTTCTAACTACTAATATAAATTAAAAAAATCAGTGTCTCGCTTAAAAAATGACAAAAGGTTCATATAAACTTGCAACCCCTATTTCACCCCTATAGGGATGTAATTTTCAAAATCTAATAAATGCATTATTATTTTCTACTAACTCTAAAATGAATAAAAAATTTCATGTGTCTCACTTTAAAAATGACGAAGATTAATACAAACTGACAACCCCTATTTCACCTCCTTACGGATGGAATTTCCAAAAATCCTTTCTTAGCGGACGTCTCCTAGTATGTCTGTGTGTGTCTATGTGATTCTGAGTATTTCTGTGTCATCGTAGCTCCCGCACGAATGAACCGTTTTACATTTTTTTTTTTGTTTGAAAGGTGTTTTATTAGTCGGGAGTGTTCTTAGCTATGTTTGGGGAAAATTGGTTCAGCACGACCGCCGCCACACAATAGCAAATTATATATCTTTTCACAATGAGTTATGAAATGAAAGGGCAAATGACGAACTGACTTTCTGGACTGTCGGGGAGGTTTTAAATTTTAATTTTTAGTTAGTGCATTCGGGTTACCCACTTGTCGACCGCGGCACATCCGTGCGCGCACGGCCCGCTAGATAGAATAGTTTCGACAGGTTCGAATCCGATACATTGTGAGTAGGTATCGTCAATACTAACTTTGCGCCCCCGTTTAACCCTCTAAGGGATGCATTTAAAAAAACATATTTTACTTATTTTCATGCCTTTCACTAAAGAACCTTCATGCTGAATTTAATTCGAATAACTTAAAAAACGGCAAAGTTTCATACTAACTTTGCACCCCCGTTTTACCCCTTTAGGGGATGAATATCCAAAAATTCTTTCTTAGTGCTTCCCTACGTTATTAAAGGAACCCCTGTGCAAAATTTCAAGTTTTTAACCCTTATAGTTTAGGCCCTGCGTTGATATGTCAGTCAGTCGCTTCAGAAGCTTCTCCTTTTATATATATATAGATGTATTTTAAACAGGTTTGAAATAGATATTTTTTTAGTATGAATACATAAAGTACATCGTGTGTTAAGTGGTGCATCAACCCTGTAAACACTGTAATATTATACGGTCAGCTAGTAAATTCAATAAAAAACGTGGTATAAAAAAGTTTGCCAGTTCACTTTGGCCGAATACATTCAGCCAATGTCTACTGGAGGCTTCAAAAGCAATCAAATATCACTTATTTTAGGATTACTTCGAAAAACTGCCAGTTCGCGTTCTTTACAAATGTCATGGCCGCACCGTCTCGGTTACTAGGCAACGGACCCACAACAAACCCTTCCACCTTAATTATGACTGAAACGGCTGTTTGTTGGCACAATTATGTTTAAAGGTCATTTTATATCTTGTTGATCTTGGATTTTGGATCTAATGTTTACGCGAATAGTTTTATAGTTCCATCTTCTCTAGGCTAGAATTCCTTCTATAAATTCGATAGTTCTATTATTTTGGGTATTTAAAACAGGCCCACGTTAGACCTTAATGTACTAAATGTATAAAATAAATATATGATTATCATCATCATCACATCACTGCTGGGCAAAGGTCTCCTCCAAAGATTTCCAAAATGACCGGTTGGAAGCAGGCTGCATCCAGACGACTTGAAGAAGGTCGCAGGCAAGCGCTATAATGACTATGATTCTTTCCTAAAAATAGAGCGTCGTTGGGCGCTATTTAAAAAAAATCCTTTTAAAATTTATTTTTCGAAACAAAAAACTAAATCTTTGTAAAACCAGCCGGCATTCAAAAATTTTAAATTTAAGAAAAGAATTTAGTTTTTCTTACCTGCTGCCAGGAATCTCCACACTGTCCGGTTGCGGGTCGCCGGACCAGCTGGACCGTCTGCCGGAGCTGCCCGCGGCTGAGGAGAAGCGGCTGCGTCGGGCCGCTCAGGTGCTGCAACAGAGACTGGTGCTCCGGCAGTGGCTGGCTACACACAAACTGCAGCATGCGTATACTAAGTGAGTAATGATTTAGTATAGAATAGATCTGGATGAAGCTAGTTGCCAAATTGGATTGTGGTGATCACGACTTTAGAGTACGGGGGGAGCGATGGTGTTATGCTCGACCGCCGCAAAGGAAAGTACTTCCCGCCAGGCGAGGTGTTATGCCTGGGGAACCGCGGCTCCGACGGTGTTCTGTCGGAGGTTGTATATATACTCCAATTCCTTAGAAACTTTGATATCGCGTTTCAGTCCTCCTTTCTAATTAGGCTTCTTGTATAGGAATTTCTGTTTTTTCACTTTAGCGCCATCTGTTGCGTAGGAGTTGTAGTTATTTACTGGGCGATGGTGTCGCCACAGGATTCCCTCCCAAGACCGAAGGTCTGATGGTCTTCATGTGCAGTCTGTGCTTTGGATGTAACTTGCAAGTGCCAGTTGCTTGACGTCCCAGTGAGTCGGGAGCGTAGTTGCTGCTGCTCGATAATCCCAATGAGTCGGGCGTGAGCGATTGCGTGCTCGTAGTCTGCGGTGAGTCGAGATTGTTGTGAGCGTTGTCGACTTGTTGGCACCGGTAGATGTGTCCTGCAGAACTGCCACGCTGGTGTGCGGTGGCCGGCCGGGAGTACCACACGTGGGCTGCGGTGGATGTACCGGTCGCTGAAGTCCTTGAGTTGTGAGGGTGGTTGCAGGACCAGGAAGCTCAGTGAGTCGGCTGCGATGGACCTGGAGATACCCTGATGTTAGTTTGCTGTGAGACTGCTTGCTGCTGCTGAAGTGCCGACCAGATGATGAGGCTTGAGAGGAAGAGAGATGTTGAAGATTGGAGAATTGTTGGAGAATGTTCATGATGATAGAAGGCTGCTTCCAATCACGTTGGAGAAGGCTGCTTTCAATCACGTCGGGGTCACCACTTTGGAGCACGGCGGGAGCGATGGTGTTATGCTCGACCGCCGCAAAGGAAAGTACTTCCCGCCAGGCGAGGTGTTATGCCTGGGGAACCGCGGCTCCGACGGTGTTCTGTCGGAGGTTGTATATATACTCCAATTCCTTAGAAACTCTGATATCGCGTTTCAGTCCTCCATTCTAATTAGGCTTCTTGTATGGAAATTTCTGTGTTTTCACTTTAGCGCCATCTGTTGCGTAGGAGTTGTAGTTATTTACTGGGCGATGGTGTCACCACACAACCCTCAGCAATGAGGAAACGACTTCGAAGAAAAATAATGATTGTGTGGTTAAAATGCTTCGTTACATATTTATTCATTGCACTTAATAAAACAAAATACGAGGGTAGATCGAAATATTCGCGGCCTTACACATAAATACTTGAACTATTTTAATGTAACTGACCTCATTCGATCTGCTTACTCTCTCGTTGTCACATTGTAAAATTCTATCGCAATAGCATTATCTGTTTTTAAATTAGACTGAATTTTGTGAACCTAAGTGCAGCGTTTTTAAAGAATGGAGTAAATTGAGCAACGTGCGGTAATCAAATACCTGTTTAAAAAAAAACTAACTCCAAAAGAGATTCACGAAGATATGTCAACAACATTGGGGGAATCTGCTCCGTCGTATACGACTGTGAAAAAGTGGGTTGCAGAATTTAAACGCGGACGAGAGAGTATTGAAGATGACCCTCGCTCCGGCCAGCCTACGACGTCTACGACTAAAGAAAACATCGGGAAAATCTGTGATCTGATATTAGCAGATCGGAGATTGACCATCAGGGAGATTGCAGACACTATTGGCATCTCGTATGAACGAACACAAAACATCATAGTCAATGAACTTGGATTTTCTAAGGTTTCTGCGCGGTGGGTACCCAGCATGGAGTAATTACAAAGAGGAGATGCCGTTTGAAATGGCGCAGTGATATTATCATTGGCGCCTCGCCGACACAAAAGTGGGCGGAGCTTGTCATTGCTCGTGCTCCATGATTGGAGCGACGGCCGAAACCAAGCACCCCGCACGTCTGCCTTCTGCCCCGTGTAGCCTCACAAACACTTTCTTACAAAACGCTTATTACGTCATCTCCTCTTTGTAATTACTCCATGGTACCCAGATTGCTTTTGATCCACAAGATTTTTTGACCAGATTTGTGACAATGGATGAAACCTGGGTACACCACTACACCCCAGAATCAAAACAGCAATCCAAGCAGTGGAAAAAACCTGATGAACCGACTCCAAAAAAAGCCAAAGCAATTTTGTCAGCTGGCAAGGTGATGGCGTCAGTTTTTTGGGATGCTAAGGGTGTCATCATGGTGGACTACCTTGCAAAAGGTCAAACTATAAACTCGGCTTATTACTGCACTCTTTTACGTCGTTTGCGTGAAACAATCAAAGAGAAAAGGCCAAGATTACTCAGCAAGAAAGTGTTGTTCCATCAGGATAATGCACGCGTTCACACGTCTGTTGAATCTATGGCTCAAATTCGTGATTGTGGCTTTGAATTACTGCCCCATCCCGCCTATTCCCCTGATTTAGCACCTTCCGACTTTCATTTATTCCCAAACCTAAAAAAACACCTTGGAAGTCAAAAATTTTCATTAAATGAGGAGGCTGCGGTGGGTGACTTTTTTGAAGGCCTTGAAGAAACTTTTTTTATGACTGGCATACAGGCGTTGAAAACCAGATGGAAGAAGTGCATTGAGCTAAGTGGAGATTACGTGGAAAAATAAAATTACTTTTGTTAAGTATATAATCATTATGTTAAATATATTTCACCACTAAAACTAAGACTTATTAAACAAAAAATAAAACTAAACTAAAAACTAAAAAGACATTGATAAATAATGAAATACATAACTAAAAGACTTTTCTTAATTTAAATAAAAAATGGAGCCCAAATCGCTGCCATCACAGGGTAATGTACCCAGAAGGCTGGCGGCATTTCCTCTCTGGATAGCTATGCTGATCCTCTGACCAAAATATGTGCCAGCCCTTGGGTCCCCGGAAACATCGACAAGGCGTGCGGATATCTCTTTGAACAAGAGTTTTGCATCCGCACCCCATGGCCCCATAGTCTCCACAGCAAAGGGCACAAATATGTACGGCTCTCCTAGAGCCGCATATTTGCGCCTCTTATTGGTCTCTGCCGTCGCAGCAGCCGCACCCGCCCTTGCAGGCAGTCGCTTGTATATGGGATGGTGCTACTGTATCCACACAAGTAGCATCCCACACTAGCGACTTGCCATTTTTCCATGGAATGAGCGTCATACCGTCGGGTCGCTTACCATCATTCCGAGCAATGCCTGCAGGCTCCGGCACTGCGGGCACACCGGCACTGGCAAGCGCCCGACGGATGACGTCATTTAGAGCAGCATGGCGCGAAATGCGACCTGCACTGAGGCGACAGGCCAAGCCGTGGTGACCTAGGGAGTCTACGCTTCCCCCGCAGCGGCAGCGATGAGGCTCATTTGTCCTTGCCCCTAACCGCAGACATACCGCCAAGGTGAAACTAGTCCTGTCCATCAATGTACCAACATTTGAAGACGGAATGGCATTCAACCAGAACCCTGACTCAGGTTCACAGGTAGCCAGGAGACGAGATCGTTCTGCTTGACTATCAGATGTCTCCAATAGATAGTTTTGGGCATGTAGGCAGAGCGGCTCATCCCAATGTCGCTGCGAAACCAGGTTCAGGGGTAGATTGATATGCGAACCGGCTGCACTAGACCAAGCGTTTCTGGCCTCCGTCAAACACGCTGCCTCGACATCGCAAAGCGACGGGTCTAAGATTTTTCCAAGAAGGCTAAGCGTGCTGTAAACGGAAGACAAAAAGGCTGGTAGTGCCACACTAGAAATTTTCCTTATACCAAGACCACCATAGCGTACTGGTAACGTTGCCTGATTCCAGCATCTGTCGTTCAGGGGACAAATATTTTATATTGTTTTTTTGCTGAGGCCGCGAACTTTTCAATCCATCCAAAAGGTAGCCTTAATGCCTTAAGTCATTCACTACCTGTCAAAACTTAACACCAAAAAGATAAGGTACCTATAGTATATCCAATTTTCTATATCAGTTGCAGGCTTGATTAACCTGATTGTCTGTCGTGCTTCGGAAGACATGTCGTTAGTCCCGGCTGCCATTATTAGGTGGTCGTTAAGGAACCACGTCAGAGGCCGAAAGACGGTTCCTAAAAACTCTGACACCAGGTTGCATAGGATCGATTGACCATGTAACCCACTCGATATGAATTAAACTATTAATTTATATAAAAATATGTAACAATCGCGAAAACATAAAGGCATCATAATTTATTTATAAATCTTTATTGTAGGTATACATGTGTACATAAATAAATACTTTTACAATTGACGGACTTAATGCTAAAAGCATAAAATTGTATAGATAAAACAGTTAGCTACCATATCAGACTAAGTACAGTAGATAGTAGATACAAAGGTATAATGTGTATGAGTTAGACGGTATACTTTCCCATGAGACCCACTATACATTGTCAATGGCCCCTGCACCTGAGCCGCGGGCCAATTGACCCAGATCTGCACAATGCGGTGTATTGACACCGAGGCACTAAGCTGGAGGACCCTCTGCTTTGAAGGTGTGACCATAGGTGGATGCGGGGAATCAATTAATACTTTGTTTAAATATTAAGAATACTTGTTATTTACTATTTAGATGAAAGGTATGGTATGAAAGGTAAGGTATCATGTCCTTCTCATAGTATTCCAAACTATGACTCCCGTATCCTAAAGGACGTCCTTTACTCAAACTGATTGGAGGGCGCACTATGGGACAAAAACGTGAGTTTCGTCTCAAAAATGAATTTTACATAAGTCGGAATTTAGAACTATTCTAGATTGATTTATGAAGAATAATGTCCTAAGTATCTAAATTTGTACTAAATAACCTTTAGTCAATATATTATTTTAGCTTAGTAGAGGCTTGAACTGGTTCAATGAAATTCCTGCTAGCACAGAATAGGAGAAACCTCAAACTTTGCACTATGATATTTTCTGATTCTGTGACATTGAATTATTGTGTGGTATATCATTAGAAAGGTCTGTTATTGAACTTTTTGGAAATGCTATCATATTCATAAAGATTTTGGCACGAAAAGTGTAATTACTCAGATTTAAGACTCATGTTTTTTTGTATAGGTCTTAATTTTCAGAAAAGCTTTTAGGTGTTAGCGAAGTTTGCCGAAGTCGAGATATTTATGATTTTGAATACAGTAACTGATCAATAATACGAGGCAGAAAAAAAATCTTGCCCAACTCTGCCCCCTTGGAAAAAAAATGCATTTTAGTGTTATAGGTCAAAAACATAAGAAAATTAAAAATGTTAGAATATATTGTTTTTATTTTCTTATCTAAACTGTATAACCACAAAACGTTTGTTTTCGATAAGTTTTATCAATTACCATTAACAACAAATCATAAAGGAAGAAAATTGTGGTATTTATATTTTATAGATAGTGGTTAATTGTTTCTGTTTTCAAAGATAATAAGTTTATTTCCCATGTGAAATATTATTTATCAAGTTTGCACACGGAAAGTCGAATTGAATATATACAATTAATTTTAGTGATTCTTCACCAGTCCTCAATAACACTAACACTATAGCATTTGTCGACAACAAGTTACTTCGCGACCGTCAAAAAATCTTTTATTATTTTTTCTATAATGAGTGAATTTGTTATTACTCGACGCGAACTCTGCGTTTTTCTCATCAATTTTGGAACAAACCCAGAAGATATTAAGAAATATTTAGAGCAGCAGCACAACTTATCGTCATCAAGAAGCCAAGAAGTTTTAACCACCATTCAAAAAAGCTTTTTGACCCAATTCAACGATCGTTGGTCAAAATGTAGTCGTACTAAGGAGAGGTTCCTGACGAAAAATGCGACTTGGTTAGATGGTGAATTCAAGGTCAGTTTTGATGAAAGTACATCCGCGACCCCATCATCATCATCTGAAAAGCGTGGAAGACCATCAAAAGCCTATGAAGACCTGTCGGACAAATCAAAAAAGAGAAAGAACATGGAGTTAGTTCAGGAGTTCGGGTTGGACTATGTACGTAACGCATATGTACAAGGCTTGAGGTCTGAAGGTGAATCTGAAGAGGCTGCTGTTGTAGCTGCCATAAGAAGTTTAAGCAAAGACGAAAAATCAATTATAAAAAAGAAGATTCTTGGGGAAACTGTAGAAATAAATTCATTTTCTACGGAAGAAGCTCTAGGTTTGTACACTGATCTAGATTTGTCCAAGGCTCAATATGGATTCTTAAGAGCGTGCCTTATCAAACAGAATTGCCCCATCTTGCCTTCGTATCATGCTTTATCTACTGAAAAACAATTATGTTACCCCCCATCTTCAAGCATAGAAATAACAGAAACGGGTGCTAAAGTAAAGCTGCAAGATTTGTTGAATCATACTGTTGCTCGTATTTTGATGATTAAAAACGTTTGGAATCCTACCCAAAGAAGACTGCAATTATTCACGAAATGGGGATGTGATGGTTCTTCGGGTCAAAGTGAGTACAAACAGGTGTTAACAGGCGAAAATGTGAATATATCTGACGCTAATTTGTTCATAAGCTCACTGGTGCCTATCAAATTAACAGATTCATCAACTAATCAAGTTATTTGGCAAAACCCAGCATGCTCTTCTGTCAGATATTGTAGGCCTATATTAATCGAATTTGCTAAAGAAACGCGAGAAAAAACTCGATTGGTGGTGAATGATATTCGTTCAGAAATAAATAATTTAGAAACTACCGAAATTAACAAAAATAATCAGATTATAGAGATAACGCACGAGTTATTTCTAACTATGGTTGATGGCAAGGTTGCACAAGTGTTAACTGACACAACTTCAGGTGCTGTGTGTACCATATGTGGTGCCAAGCCAAGTGAAATGAATGACTTGAGCAAAGTATCATCAAAACCAGAAAATGAGAGTGCCTATGAATATGGGTTGTCTACTTTGCATGCATGGATAAGGTGTATGGAAATGATATTGCACATATCTTATAACATTTCATTTCAAAAATGGGCAGCAACAACACCAGAAAACAAAAAACTGAAAGAAGATAAAAAGAAGCTTTTTCAGAGTTTATTTCGTAACGAAATGGGATTACATATTGATAAACCACGTCAAGGAAGTGGTAATAGCAATGACGGAAATACAGCTCGCCGATTTTTCGAAAATTATCAGTGTTCATCAGAAATAACAGGTGTCGATGAAAATCTTATAAAAAGATTCTACATTATACTTCAAACTATGGCATCTGGTTTAGCTATAAATCCTGAAAGATTTGGAGAATATACCAAACAAACAGCTGAATTATATATCCAAAAATATAGATGGTATTACATGCCATCTTCCGTACACAAAATTCTTATACATGGCGAAAGTATTATAAAACATTTTGCTATTTTACCAATTGGAAATTTATCAGAAGATGCTCAAGAATCAAGAAACAAGGACTACAAGAAGTTCAGACTAAGCCATGCAAGAAAATGCTCTAGATTAGCAACAAATGAGGACGTGTTTCATACTCTTCTATATACATCCGACCCCTATATATCAAGTATAAGAAAACCTACAGTTTCTGCAACAAAGGACAACTCCTTTGTTAACAACGTTAGATGAAGCCGAAAATTTACTTGTACTCGATGAATAAATATTATGATTACTACATGCACTATTTGACATTTATATTTTAACATTTACACAGAAATTTACTCTTAGTTTTATATTAGAAATTATATTAAAAGTTTTTTTGACGGCCGCGAACTACTTATTTCTTTTGGAAAAAAAAATTGGAGACATATTATTAGGAGTTAGGTAAGAATTATGTTAGTTAAAATTAATAAAAGTGTAATCAATTTAGTATTTAGACATAAAAATTTATTTTATTTGTATGAAAAAACACACTTTAAGATTTTGTGTATTATTTATAATATATGTCATATATATATTTATATATTTAGTGTTTTCATTTCTTACCCTATATATTCAAGAAGCTATGTGCAAAGTTTCAGGCCGCTACTATGACTAATACTGAAGTTACAGATTTTTGAGACAAAACTCACGCTTTTGTCCCATAGTGGGGCGCCTTAACGAAGTCCTCGAACGTTCCTTGAAAACGACATTCTTAGTTGGTTGCTTGAGCAAACTCCAATGAGGGACGTCACAGGTTATAACAATTCTAAACACAAAAATTGAAAATTACAAAATAATAGAGTAAAAAATAAAATAAAGTAAGTGGCAATAAGTGACCTAGGGCAAAAGTGGCAAAAAGAAGATTTATAATCACTTTATTTCATTTCAAGAACCCCTTAAGTTCGATCCACCTTAAATTTGACTATTCGATACACAACTCCAATGAGAAATCATCTCAAGTCAAGGAAGCTTGTGACGACTAATCATACCAATGAGGTGGAGTAAGGTTGAGTCGAGTTTGAGTGAAGGTTTAAGAATATGGCTGTGAGAATACAAAATCTCATGTATGAACCAATCTACACTTCTACACTAATATTATAAAGAGGAAAGATTTGTATTTTTGTGTGTATGTTTGTAATGAATAAACTCAAAAACTACTGTGCCGATTTCAAAAATTCTTTCACCATTGGAAAGCTACATTCACCTTGAGTAACATAGGCTATATACCGCAGGCGGAGCTGCAGGAAACAGCTAGTCGGTAGATAAAATGAATAAAAACTCGCAATCTACTTACTATAGGTTAGTCTTTGCCTGCCAGTTAAGTTTGTAAAAAATACAATAGATACAAAACGCATGTCTACCTTTTACTTCTAACCTACGCCAAAATGTTATTGTATTCAAATACTCTCAAGTTTAAATATAGTCGCGGTCTTTCGCTGGTCATTTTAACATACAGAACAGCAATATAAAGTAAAGGCTCTTTCCTTAATCTTGATAAAGTAGAAACAGCTGTTTGAATCGTCATCATTTCTAACATAACATTGTCATGTTTGTGATTTTATTTATTGGATATTATATGTATGTGTATTTATTTGTATATATATTATCTTTTTTTACACTACCTTTTTTCCGCAGCTCCGCTGCGTCAAAAAGTAGCATTTGTTTGACTTCGGGTCTTCAACTCTATTCATACCAAATTTCATCAAAATCCCTTCAGCGGTTTGGCCGTGAAAGCGTAACAGAGAGACAGAAAAACTTTCGTATTTATAATATATATTTATATTTACTTTATATATGTATACACCGTGAAATTTTAGTCGTTTTGGACCCATCGTCCAGTGACTTCATTCATGCAACCGAACAAATTTCCCCTTGGAACATAGCTCGAAACATGAAAAACAAATTTGGACTTCCCATAGTAAGTTAGGTCACGTGATGACACATTTTGTATGGGAGGTCCAAAAATTTACTCCATATTTCGACCCATGTATCTTGGGGATAGTTGTTCAGTTGCATGAATGGAGTCACTGGACACGATGGGTCCAAAACGACAAAAATTTCACGGTGTTTATAGTGACTGTTTTTTTCTGCACCTCTGTTCTAAATCTTATTAATCCTTTCTACCTCAAGTTTGGCTGGTAGAGATTGCATTTGCGATAAGTCCGCCTTTATATTCATTTACCTAAAATTACAAACTGTTTTAACCTATTGAATCTATGTAAATGGTGCAATAAAGTGTTCATTCATTCAAAATATTACAGCTAGCAACATAGCGAGCATCGCTGTGAAACACAAATATTCGGAGTTATGAATGCGATCAAATAACGGCGTGCGAACAAAAGCTCTTTTGTCTCCGGAGCTTTGACAAAGCTCCGCCTGCGAGATAAACTATTGGCTCACCAAAAATCTTGCACGTATATATTTATTAAAACTTTTTTGCGTCAAACTATCTTTCCGTTTCTCCCAATGGTTGACTGGTAGAGAATGCTCTTAGCATTAAGTCCGCCAATTGTTATAAGTATATGTGTACTTTGTAGAACAATAAAGTTTTAATAAATAAATACAATTGGCGGAATTGATGATATGACCATTCTCTCTAGCAGTCAACCATATGGAGCAACAGAAAATTTCCTCACCCTTATTTTAAATTTCACCTTAAACAATCGATATTTTACAACAATATTAAATGAACCTTGTTTCCCCATAAAAATTTACGGATTCTTCTATCTGACCGTGTTCTTTAGGCCTTTTGCTGATGAAATCACATAAAGAGGGAAGAGTAAATGGTCGTTTAATTTCCATCGTACGTAAGCTATGAAATAAATTAATTTCTTAAGTTAAAAACTTAAATCAGTATATTATAAATTCTAATACTATTTGCATTGGCCCATGGTGTGTATAAAACTTCCCCAGAATGGGGCTATCACAGACCATCTAAACGATTTATCATACACTTGGCAGACAGACAGACAGACAGACTTCCGCATCCATACTAATATTATAAATACGAAAGTCTGTCTGTCTGTCTGTCTGTTACTCTTTCACGGCCAAACCACTGAACGGATTTTGTCAAAATTTGGTATGAATATAGTTGAAGACCCGGGGTCAAACATAGGCTACTTTTTGACGCAGGCGGAGCTGCGGGAAACAGCTAGTTTATAATATTAGTATGGATGATCACCTGTTAGTGCAAGAGTCGTTCAAACAGAGTCTTCAGCTTTATTATATTAGTATAGCTCACTTAACCAACTAGAACGGGATGAAATCGTCCAGAAATAAGGAAATGGGGTATAGTTAGCCAGTGCCCTGTCGCCAGTGATATGGAAAAGGGCTCGGAGTCTAACGGTGGGCGGTATCGCGGGATCTGCTGGGATGGAAATTAGAAGGACGATGTAAATTATTTCAACTGAGGATGCGCCCACCGAAACATTATGCGTGTATACAGGATGACTTTTTAAACACCAGCTAAACCGTACTTCTACTGTATAGCGAATCTGTTCTAAAGAGAAGCAAATTTGTCCTACAGCGAACAAATGAGTAAGTATGTGGAATTAAAACACTTTCAACAAAATCTATTCTAGAGTGCTATTTTTGAAATATATGTATGACTAACTCAAAATCGGCGTGTCGAATGATTTTTTTTCTATATGGCTCTTACTTTCGTATTTAGCCAGTAACAAGTAATTTTTTTTAATAAGTTGTTTAGTCAAGCAATTCTTAAGTCACGTCAGTAGTTAAGTGAAGTCAAAAGAGGCTAAGTGAAGTCTTGTCAGGCTAAGTGAAGTGGTAGAAAAACTGCACTTAGCGATTTCTAGGAGCTTTTGGCAACAAGCAAGGAAATCACATAAATCGAACACTGTATCACTTCCTAACACTCACGCTTGTTCTTGAACACTTTGCGAATAATAATCCACCATTATTAAGCACAAACACTAAAAAAAAACACAAATTTTGGAAAATAAAATACAGCGCCGATACTGCTCTTCACAGCTTCCTTGGATGTAGTTAACAGACGATGCTATGGCGACATAGTATACCCGCCGACAAGCACTGGACCAGCGCGGCGGAGCACGGTTCAAACCCCCCAATTAAGTATAGTCCTACCATAATAATGCCAACTTCATAATATTCTTTACAATCCACTGTCCCCTGATTACCTCAAAACTGATTTTAAACTATTGAGTTCCACTCATGAAAGAATCCTGCGTTCCTCCAACAACATGACCCTCGCTACTCCTTCTCACCATAACGGGTTTTGCTCGAATTCCTTCGCTGTGACGGCTGTTAGTCTCTGGAATAATCTTCCTCAGTCCATTAGAACAGTCTCCAGCCGTGCCAACTTTAAAAGGCTTGTCTACGATCTCCTACTCTCGCGGTTACGGGAGCAAATTTAGGCAGTTAAACATGAGTAAATTTTGAGTTGCTGCTATTATTTCGTTGATATAACTCTTAAAATTAACTGTATTTTGATTATTATTTCATCGTATATATGTAAGTATATTATGTAAGTACCATAAGTAAGTTTATTATCATTCCAACTTTTTGTATTTATAGCTATATATTTTTAATACCCTCATGACGATATCTGTTTAACCCAAAGGTTGACTGTTAGATAATGCTTTTAGCATTAAGTTCGCCTATTGTGCTATACAATTGTATTATGTACAATAAAGTTTAAATAAAAAAATAAGCTTTTCTAAATTGTTGGTGGTGGTTTGGAGGTATGTTGCATATACCATTAAAATTTATTGTTCTCCTTCGACCTACCAACCCAGTTTTCGCAAATGCACCGTGTTCACGTAATCTCGACTGTTATCGCCGGATTGCCGGTGTTGTACGAACACGCGAAGTTTAACTTAACTGGTAATCATTTTGGAGTATTTCTTCACTCATTCATGACAAGGACACCAACCGTATTCTTAAACATAAGCTTAAGGGCGTCCTTCACTCAAACGCCTTAAGGAAGTCCTCGAACTTTCCTTGAAAACGATATTCTTAGTTGGTTTCTTGAGCGAATTCCAATGAGTCACAGGTTATAATAACAATTCGAAACACAAAAATTGAAAATTACAAAAGGATAAAGTTAAAAATAAAATACATTAAGTAGATAGGCCAAAAGTGGCAAAACCCCGATTTATATCAATTTTATTTCATTCAAGGCCGCCTCAAGGTACCTCTCGACCAACCTTGAATGAGAAATAATCTCAAGTCTAGGAAGCTTGTGACGACTAATCATACCAATGAGATGGAGTAAGGTTGAGTCGAGTTTGAGTGAAGGTTTCAGAAATACGGGTTTAAGCGTTTAGTCGATGCCTTAAAAATTAAGCATAAGCTTAATTTTTAATGATAACATTAATTCAATAAAGCTTAATTTAATAAAGCATATTTTCTTTTTTAAAGCGCAATCGGTACGTGAAACTGGATTACACTTAAAAAAGTGAAAACTAGTTTTACGCACTCTGTAAAAATTTGTCATAGATGTTTTAAATGTCATTCTGTATATAATATGTCCGGCGAGCTCTCTTCACAAATGTAACATGTTTACATTTGTTTTTGTGCTTAAAATAACTTACTTAAATCTCGCGATGTTAACCTGACTTCCAGCTGGTTGTAGGGCAGGTGAAGCCGCGGGACACAGCTAGTTTGTAAATAGAATAAAACACGCGAACTGCTTGAATTATTCACTTCCATTACCTGAGCCGAAGCAATCCATTAGTCTGCGATTAATGGATTGCTTCGGCTCACTTGTTCTGGGAAGTAGGTAAGCCTTTTATGGAGGATGAGGAGCGATGTGTGGTATTCGTCCACCCGAATCATGTGAGCCACAATTTAAAAAACTTAAAATACTGACATTGCCCTCTATGTATATATATGAGTTAGCCGTCTTTGTGAAATGTAACATGAATAAATTTGAGTGTATCAGATCTGTACGAGATAGTGAAAAAATTGGACACATAACACACAGTACTGCCATGTTCGGGTCGAGTGTTTTTGGTATGGCCCCAAAGATATTTAATAAAGTTCCAAAATCAATTATTTCTTTCAATTCTTTCTAGTTAGAATTAATTATCATATTTGAAGTTTTCAGAATATTAAACAACTTGATTCCGTCAAACATACTAAATCTATTGGTGTCTCCTACTAGTTAATACTTTTTGAGATTTTAAAACACTATTCATTAATTAAAAGGCGTTATAAATTTAATTGATCCCGCACACCTCATACTCTTTTTCGAAAACCCCCTTCGGTTTCTGACGTGGTTAACACCACCAGATGGTAGTAAATTTTCTGTCAACCTAACACTTTTTTAGTGGATATTATACTCGTCCCTGACTTGACCAATCACAGTGTTGGAAATTATTATCACAGTTCTCTTCTTAACTGTCAGGTGGGTCGTATGCTTGTCTGTCGGTTGTTTAAAATTAAATTAATATCCAAAACTAAAGCAGAGGAAACTGAAGACAAGCAATAGTTTGTGGGCATAGACAAAGTTGCCGTAGAGTTGCTCTTGTTTGTTTAGGATTGTTTGTTACTCGCATGAGTTGCTAATTATTGTTATTAACAAAACTTAACTACATTTTCTCGTTTCCTACTTAGTTTTGTTCTTCAATCATTCATTTCGAGTGGGTTTTATGATCAATCAACCCTGTACACCCTGGTGTCAGTTTTACGGAACCGCCTTTTTATGTTTAAATGTCACATGGGCCGACATCCATATGTTAATATTGTGTAAACGATGTGTCATACATATTCATACAAACTCTATTTAAATTACTCAATTAAAATAGCGTGGGTGTAGTTGATACAAACTTAATTCGAGTTAACCTTCAACCAATTTAAACTCGACGTGTTTAGTTAGTTAAAGTTAAACCTCGTGAGGTTTCTGGTCAACTTCATTCTTTACTATTCTACTAGAGGACTTCGTACAACTTCGTACTTCGTTCATGTGCTTGAGTACTTTATGTACAGTCAAGGCCCAAATTAATGTGAGCCCTGTACCGTAGTACCGTCCATGCTTTAAAGACTGGGGGATCAGGATTATCTGTATTCGACTACTGTTAAACGGCCATCCTGATTCCTGACGGCCACTATATAATATAGTAGTACCCTCTGAGTACCAATCAATTGTCTAACTAGTGATCGTGTAGTTCGTATCTTAAGCGGGACCATCGAGATATATGTACTAACGTACTAGAGAAGCTACGTAGAACATTTGCATTGTTCCATTTTTGATAATTTATCATTTTAGCCGCTGCAGCGCTGAAACAATAATTCATCTCAAAACATCATTCAAAAATGCAGCGCTACATTTGCTATAAACGTGTATTTTTTCAAAGGTGTCTGCCATAATAGATAATGGCAGGTACGGTACAGAATGGACAATGTAGGTATTTTACCTATGTGGTTCCAAAATAATAAAAAAGACAAATTGCTTTTTGTGATTATTTTTATTTCTTTCCTTTAATAATTAAACGATGTGAGTTTAGTTATCTTTTGTCTATTTGACGTGGTGTAAGTTTTTTTGGCAAATCTAAGACCATTTTTGTTTGGAGTTTATTAAGATTTATCAGTAACTGGCAATTTATTTTCTATCCATCTTGGTTAAATAACAATATCTTATTTACAAATCAAACAACATGCATTTCATGGTATATTTTACAATTACGCTGCCTACGCCGCCTATAGTCTATAATTAACTCGTTTTCTAAGTTACTGAAATACATTGAACCCTCTATTTATAAAACTAACTACTAAACCGATTTTGATGAATACATATATGCGGGGAAAAACATTCATGAAATATGGTACTTAAAAAAACAAAAATGTACAATTTGAATTTGGATTAGAAGTAGGTACCTATATTAATTAGGAACATGTTCGATAAATACAGTTTTCACTATCGGACTAACTTTGTCTTTAGTACCTAGTTAGGTTTCTCTTTTCATAACTTAACATTTATATTCACTTAATATTCTCTTGGCATTATATCAGTCAAACTAATCTACCTACAACCTACATACATTTCACTGTGTATTAGTTAGTCTATGACGAATTGTTTAAAATGGCGCGCGGCAATTTTATTGGTCGTATTACATTTAAAACAGTGAAATTAGATTACTTACCGATGAAAAGTTATTCCTTTGCACTTTGCCGTGTTCCTTGAATTATTGCTACAAAACCTCAACACAAACCAAGGCAATTTTTAAAGATTTTCACAGTATTTTTGATTTTTAATTGTCGGAAGCACAAGACCCGAAACAACTAGCAAGCGACTAAGTGAGTGAGCGGCACGTGTACCGCAGTTGAACGGGACGAAGTAAGGACGTATGGTGTCTTCTCTAGTACGTTAGTACATATATCTCGATGCGCGGGACAAACGCTTTTGTTTTAAAAAGAAAGAATTTCTTAGGTTAGATCAGGCTTTAAGTCCGCCATTCACCAATAAGTAATACAGTCAAATATTAATAAATAAATAGGCTAATATCGAATATTTAGGTCATATCTGTAGTTTTAGCATTCCGTACTAAATAAGGAAACCTTATAACATTCTCGTTAGGGAACAAACACACACAAAAAATTCACTTGGCTAACTCAGTTCGAATATATCGCAGACATGATATCGCTCCTTGAAGACCCGAGCCTTTGCATAATTCCGCGATGCGATCACTTATTCAGCTACCCTGCACCTCCAATCTCGACGGGAGTTCATGCTGCTTGTTTATTATGATAATTATTTGTTTACAAGTGTTCTGCTACAAGGCTCTGGAATGCTTTGCCTGCTAACATAATTGACATTTATTCAACGTTTTGACAATTGAGTCCCACTTTAGCTTACATTATGTATGTGTGCTTATTTGTACAAATAAAATCGTGGAACTTTCCGTTCTTGAAGCTACGATGATAAAAAGAATCGGTCGCGAGCTCATAATAATCCCCAAATAAAACGTGATCCCTGAATTTTACATCAACGACGGCAGCGCGGTCGTAAAGCTAGGAGCTTGCAGCTTTGAGGTCCATTCAAACTGACGCGAAACCCGCACGACTAGGATGACGCCCACAGAAATAAGAATATATAGAAGTGTCATTAGCAGGCCAGTTAACTAAGCTACGGCACTTCTACTGATTCTTATTTCTATGGGCGTCCCGCCAGACGCACGGAATTCGCGTCAGTTTGAATATGGACCATTGAGCTTTCAGTCCTGGAGTCCAGGATTGAATCAGCGGTAACCTGGTTATAGCGACGCTTGCCCAGATTGTGATGGACTTACATTGATTCAATGCGGTTTTAACTGGTGACGGGAATATATTTTATTTCTAACTTTGTTACAATAAAATACAATTTATTTCTATTGCATATCGGTTTCGAATAACTCTGACACGAGGGTGTACATGTACATGGTCGATTGACAATGTAACCTACACGAAATGATGATGATTTCTATTGTCCACTTATGGGAAATTACAAAATTGAAATTATAATTGATTGAAAATGGTTACCGTAGCTTGCGACACCAAGGGGGTCACGAGCTCAGAAGTATTTTTTACTTTTTAGCATCTAGCATAAACTGTGGGAAGTTTAATTAGAAACATGAGATACTGTGACAGACAGATAGACGAACAACAAAGGATTAGTTATAAATTTCAATATGTATTAACCAAAATATCAAAAAGCCGGGCATTCTCTACCATTTAACATATTGGAAAAAGATGTTTGGGGTTATGGCATTTTTACCCTTTTGATCTCCCTACTTTTAAAACAAAGTTCGTTTGATCTTTCAATTCCAAGCGAACTTTCTTGTATCTTTGTATTCAAAACAAAATCAATCACTCAGGATCAGGCCAATTCCCTTATCTCGATTGAGGAACCCTAATCGCATTTGTGTTGTCGGAACTAATGATGTGCCGTTCCGTTTGGGAAATTCCCGGGAATTTTCTGGAATTTTCCCAAAATTTGTAAGTTTATACAAATAAGTATTAAATAAAACAAAATATCTTTATTACCCATAAATAATACAAAACCAACAAATTAGTTATAATACTAAATCATAAACATACCCGGTAAATTTGGTAAATTTGAAAAAAAATTGGGAACAACCCCTTTGCCAATGTGCCAAACTTAGGTAATAATTTACCATCTTGTTTTTGGACATCCTCTCTTCCTAGCCCAATTATATAGAACCAGTTGGGTCCTAGTAAGTACAAATTTCAGCCAGTCCTAGATGTATAGTGTAACACGTGCACAGCTAAATCCCAAACCCAATACAGTAAATTTACAATGGGAAATTCCCGCAAAGGAAAATTACTAGTGGCACATCACTTAACGGAACAAATCCGCGCGAATTACCTCCTATTACTGTCAATTTACATTTGCATAATGCCAATTCAATATGGCGTGTAGATTCGTCAAGAGAATACAATCACTAACGATGTAAGTATGTTGTAAGTAAATTAATATGAGCAACATCTTTTGTGTAGTCATCATCATCATTCTAGCGCGTTTAGTATTCCTAGTTGTGTCGTCATCTCACGCTTCGAAGCCTAGGGTAGATTTTGCGGCACTGGTTATTACAATGGAGCGACTGCCGTCCTCCACATCCGTAACCCTTTTTATTTATTTATTTATTTAACACTTCTTTGCACACAGTAAAATAAAAATTAAATATGTTACATAAAATGTAAACACAGTATGTATACAAAAGGCGGCCTTATGGCTCAAGCAATCTCTTCCAGGCAACCTTAGGGTAGTTTGAAATATAAAAGAAAGGAGAGATATGGATATGGTGCATAAAGAACAGAACAACGCTAGGCAGAATAACAGAAGTACACGATACATAAACTACGTAAAATAAATACTAATATACTCGTACTTAAATAAAAATAAATTATATAAATAAATATATATATATATATATATATACTAGCTGTTTCCCGCAGCTCCGCCTGCTTCAAAAAGTAGCCTATGTTTGACCCCTGGTCTTCAACTATATTCATACCAAATTTCATCAAAATCCGTTCAGCGGTTGGGCCGTGAAAGCGTAACAGACGACAGACAGACAGGGACAGGGTAGGGATAGTAGGAATATATAAATAAATATGTATAAAAAGAAATATATATTATATATATTAAATATATATTATATTCCACAGTCGCGTTAGTAAAGCTTTTAGCTTTTAGCATAGCTAGTACTTAAAAAAACAAAAATTTACAATTTGAATTTGGATTAGAAGTACCTATATTAATTAGGAACATGTTCGATAAATACAGTTTTCACTATCGGACTAACTTTGTCTTTAGTACCTAGTTAGGTTTCTCTTTTCATAACTTAACATTTATATTCACTTAATATTCTCTTGGCATTATATCAGTCAAACTAATCTACCTACAACCTACATACTTTCACTGTGTATTAGTTAGTCTATGACGAATGGTTTAAAATGGCGCGCGGCAATTTTATTGGTCGTATTACATTTAAAACAGTGAAATTAGATTACTTACCGATGAAAAGTTATTCCTTTGCACTTTGCCGTGTTCCTTGAATTATTGCTACAAAACCTCAGCACAAACCAAGGCAATTTTTAAAGATTTTCACAGTATTTTTGATTTTTAATTGTCGGAAGCACAAGACCCGAAACAACTAGCAAGCGACTAAGTGAGTGAGCGGCACGTGTACCGCAGTTGAACGGGACGAAGTAAGGACGTATGGTGTCTTCTCTAGTACGTTAGTACATATATCTCGATGCGCGGGACAAACGCTTTTTTTTTTAAAGAAAGAATTTCTTAGGATAGATCAGGCTTTAAGTCCGCCGTTCACCAATAAGTAATACAGTCAAATATTAATAAATAAATAGGCTAATATCGAATATTTAGGTCATATCTGTAGTTTTAGCATTCCGTACTAAATAAGGAAACCTTATAACATTCTCGTTAGGGAACAAACACACACAAAAAATTCACTTGGCTAACTCAGTTCGAATATATCGCAGACATGATATCGCTCCTTGAAGACCCGAGCCTTTGCATAATTCCGCGATGCGATCACTTATTCAGCTACCCTGCACCTCCAATCTCGACGGGAGTTCATGCTGCTTGTTTATTATGATAATTATTTGTTTACAAGTGTTCTGCTACAAGGCTCTGGAATGCTTTGCCTGCTAACATAATTGACATTTATTCAACGTTTTGACAATTGAGTCCCACTTTAGCTTACATTATGTATGTGTGCTTATTTGTACAAATAAAATCGTGGAACTTTCCGTTCTTGAAGCTACGATGATAAAAAGAATCGGTCGCGAGCTCATAATAATCCCCAAATAAAACGTGATCCCTGAATTTTACATCAACGACGGCAGCGCGGTCGTAAAGCTAGGAGCTTGCAGCTTTGAGGTCCATTCAAACTGACGCGAAACCCGCACGACTAGGATGACGCCCACAGAAATAAGAATATATAGAAGTGTCATTAGCAGGCCAGTTAACTAAGCTACGGCACTTCTACTGATTCTTATTTCTATGGGCGTCCCGCCAGACGCACGGAATTCGCGTCAGTTTGAATATGGACCATTGAGCTTTCAGTCCTGGAGTCCAGGATTGAATCAGCGGTAACCTGGTTATAGCGACGCTTGCCCAGATTGTGATGGACTTACATTGATTCAATGCGGTTTTAACTGGTGACGGGAATATATTTTATTTCTAACTTTGTTACAATAAAATACAATTTATTTCTATTGCATATCGGTTTCGAACAACTCTGACACGAGGGTGTACATGTACATGGTCGATTGACAATGTAACCTACACGAAATGATGATGATTTCTATTGTCCACTTATGGGAAATTACAAAATTGAAATTATAATTGATTGAAAATGGTTACCGTAGCTTGCGACACCAAGGGGGTCACGAGCTCAGAAGTATTTTTTACTTTTTAGCATCTAGCATAAACTGTGGGAAGTTTAATTAGAAACATGAGATACTGTGACAGACAGATAGACGAACAACAAAGGATTAGTTATAAATTTCAATATGTATTAACCAAAATATCAAAAAGCCGGGCATTCTCTACCATTTAACATATTGGAAAAAGATGTTTGGGGTTATGGCATTTTTACCCTTTTGATCTCCCTACTTTTAAAACAAAGTTCGTTTGATCTTTCAATTCCAAGCGAACTTTCTTGTATCTTTGTATTCAAAACAAAATCAATCACTCAGGATCAGGCCAATTCCCTTATCTCGATTGAGGAACCCTAATCGCATTTGTGTTGTCGGAACTAATGATGTGCCGTTCCGTTTGGGAAATTCCCGGGAATTTTCTGGAATTTTCCCAAAATTTGTAAGTTTATACAAATAAGTATTAAATAAAACAAAATATCTTTATTACCCATAAATAATACAAAACCAACAAATTAGTTATAATACTAAATCATAAACATACCCGGTAAATTTGGTAAATTTGAAAAAAAATTGGGAACAACCCCTTTGCCAATGTGCCAAACTTAGGTAATAATTTACCATCTTGTTTTTGGACATCCTCTCTTCCTAGCCCAATTATATAGAACCAGTTGGGTCCTAGTAAGTACAAATTTCAGCCAGTCCTAGATGTATAGTGTAACACGTGCACAGCTAAATCCCAAACCCAATACAGTAAATTTACAATGGGAAATTCCCGCAAAGGAAAATTACTAGTGGCACATCACTTAACGGAACAAATCCGCGCGAATTACCTCCTATTACTGTCAATTTACATTTGCATAATGCCAATTCAATATGGCGTGTAGATTCGTCAAGAGAATACAATCACTAACGATGTAAGTATGTTGTAAGTAAATTAATATGAGCAACATCTTTTGTGTAGTCATCATCATCATTCTAGCGCGTTTAGTATTCCTAGTTGTGTCGTCATCTCACGCTTCGAAGCCTAGGGTAGATTTTGCGGCACTGGTTATTACAATGGAGCGACTGCCGTCCTCCACATCCGTAACCCTTTTTATTTATTTATTTATTTAACACTTCTTTGCACACAGTAAAATAAAAATTAAATATGTTACATAAAATGTAAACACAGTATGTATACAAAAGGCGGCCTTATGGCTCAAGCAATCTCTTCCAGGCAACCTTAGGGTAGTTTGAAATATAAAAGAAAGGAGAGATATGGATATGGTGCATAAAGAACAGAACAACGCTAGGCAGAATAACAGAAGTACACGATACATAAACTACGTAAAATAAATACTAATATACTCGTACTTAAATAAAAATAAATTATATAAATAAATATATATATATATATATATATACTAGCTGTTTCCCGCAGCTCCGCCTGCTTCAAAAAGTAGCCTATGTTTGACCCCTGGTCTTCAACTATATTCATACCAAATTTCATCAAAATCCGTTCAGCGGTTGGGCCGTGAAAGCGTAACAGACGACAGACAGACAGGGACAGGGTAGGGATAGTAGGAATATATAAATAAATATGTATAAAAAGAAATATATATTATATATATTAAATATATATTATATTCCACAGTCGCGTTGCCTTGACCGTAAAAGAATGAGAGTAGAAGGTAGTGAAGTGAGCAGGAGATCTTAGGCGTAGATTTTCGGCACTACGTAATTTCTTGTTGAATCTCACTGAAAAGTTCGAAGCGCTCTCATAAGTAAAGGATTGAAGAGAATTTAATTTTACAGGGAAACCAGACCAACAGGAACATGACCCGAGGTGTGTTAGTGACACTATCAGAATTGTTCAGGCTGCTTTAAGGCATCTGCCACAGCCTTACGACTGTTATCTATCGATAAAAACCGGTATCAACGGTTTAACGTGCCTTCAGAAGCACGAACGTAAATACAGAAAGATATTAAAACTAGTCTTATTAAAGGATTTAGCTAGAAAGGTATACTGATTATCGGGTTTTGTGAACACATACATTCGTAAACATGATATGTACTACTAATGATAAAAGCAAGTGGTCTAACCTGCATGCATGGTACTCCAATTCGTCACTCCAAAAGAAGTAGTATTCCTTTATTTCAACGCAGCTCTTCCATTTATCGCATAGAGCATCAAAACCGAACACGGTAAAACGTTTTTTTAATTTCTCAATGACTTATCGTGATAAAGTACCTCAGTACCTCATGAGTCCCTTTTATTGATTCCTAAATTCTATTTTCGTTTCAGATTACTGAGTCTTGACGTCGCAGCCCTGGAAGACGTATACTGGCTTGAGGACTCCACAGCGCGTCATGTCATCGAGCCCAAGGACTTCGGCGCCTGGTCTGCGGCCCGACAGAGCCTGCCTACGGGGAAGGAGGCTCTCCAGACCCTTAAGGCAGACCTCTGGAGTGCCGTGGTGAAGAGTAGCAAGCACCAAGACGCTTGGACTTGGGGTGAGTGGTTCTGAGATTGTTCGCATGGGGTTTGTTTTTTTTTTTTTTGTTAACCGTTCATCATCATCCTAGCGTTATCCCTGATGCATTTTCCGCTGTTTGTGTCGGAGCCTTTCTGGTTTTACGTCTCCACTTCGCACGGTCTTCAGCATTCTTCTTTGTTGACCTTTATTATCCCGCATCTTCTTCCAAACATCTCTAATTGGCTTTTAAATTGCTTAAGTTAGTTTCCTATTGTATAGATATAAGCTGTTGGTCTTCCTTATAATAAATAAATAAATCTCTCTGTTAATGATACATCTTCGTGATTGCAAAGAATTCTTAGATAGCTTTTAGCAGATTTTCCTATTATAAGATGTGGGTAAGTACCGCCACACTACCGCTACTATGGAAAAAAAATTGATTGTTGAATAAATAGATTTTTGGTCAACGTACAACAATAGGCATGACGAATAATTTTTGATTTCATGTTTAAATGAAAGACCTCACTTAAATAGGCGCATTGGTAAAAAACATGTTGATATAACTTAAACTAACTGAGATATGACGAAGTTAAACTCACGTGCATTTTGGACGATACCAAACGCTCCATACTAATGGATACCTAAGAGGTGACGTCACGCGTAGGTAGTTTACAAGGGTGATACCATAAAATTGTTTGACAACTACCTTAAATATTGCGTTTATGTAAATAGTTACTTAATTATATTTCTAAATTTTTAATGTGTTCATCGATTATAATATAATTTTGTAGTAATTTTATATTTTCAAACTAAGCTTTCCCATCGATTTTTAAATTGTTATAAATAATCTCCTGTGAAAACTGTCAAAGAGTAAATTTTGATAACGAACTTAAATACATGTATGCTATCATGTAATATCATTACTTTTTTAATTTCCGAACCATGTCGTCATCCTAATTGGTCAAAAATAACATTTGAAACGTACGATTTGCTCACATGTATTTCGAGCGAGAAAATTTGGCTCATATTGAAATTTGCGTGCAGTAAGTATCTTGGGATATTGCGCACACAGTAATATAATGAAGTTTTCGCCAAAAAGGTCTGTTGTCAAAAGTGTGTTTTCCTGCAACAAGGTCTCCCTGGTATAAAAGTGGTTTTTGTTAAGTTAATGGCTTTAACCAAATGCATGATTTGTGACGGGAGAAACTATTAGGGGATCATACTAACCGCATGCGTTCCAGGCGGCATGCTCGTGGTGTCGGTCTCTGTTTGCGGGCTGGTGACGTTGGCAGCCATGACACAGCCGTCCCTGGCACCGGAAGCCAAGCACTCCTTGCTGCAGTACGTTACTGGGAAGTACCTGCATCCGCCCAGTTGTAGGGTGAGTGGAGTTTTCAATCAGTAAGTCCATGTTGCCAGGTCTTATTAGAGTAAAGCCATGAAAATACACCATGATCCGTGGTCAAAACAAGAATTGGTGACGATGGCAGCCGTCCCTGGCTCCAGAAGCCAAGCACTCCTTGCTGCAGTACGTTACTGGGAAGTATCTGCATCCGCCATGCAGTTATAGGGTGAGTGGAGTTTTCTATCAGTGACTCTAATTAGAGTAAAGTCAGGTCCAATGGTAAGCCATCCGGATAAGGGCTGGTGACGTAGGCGGCTATGAGGCAGCTGTCCCTGGCCCCGGAAGCCAAGCACACTTTATTGCAGTACGTCACTGGGAAGTACCTACATCCGCCCAGTTGTAGGATGAGTGACATTTTGAAGACGTTTTCCAGGTCTAACTAAAAAAAAAAATTGTTTCGTATGTTAACAAAACTCCTTATTTTTAAAATTCAATTGAAAAATTATAAATGTACGTTCATCAGGTGGATTGGGGCTGGACGGAGCCTCAAGCTGTGGGCGAGACGATGTGCTTCACCGTGCTCTGCTTCCAAAGGAACGGCCAGCCTTACCCCATCTGTGATACTGACGACCTCACTGTATCCATATCACACGGCACTAGGAAGGTATGTATTGTTCTCCAGGTGGATTAGAGCCTTCATCAGGTGGTTTGGAGTCTACAAGTTGTGGAATGATGTGCTTCCAAAGGAACGGCCAGGCCTACCCCATCTGTGACACTGACGATCTTACTATTTCCATCTCACGCGACACTAGGAAGGTATGTATTGGTCTCCAGGTGGATTAGTCTTCATCAGGTGGATTGGAGTCTACCATTTGTGGAATGATGTGCTTCCAAAGGAACGGCCAGGCCTACCCCATCTGAGATACTGACGAACTCACTGTATCCATCTCGCACGGCACTAGGAAGGTATTTACAATACCTAGCGGATTAAAGGCTCATCATCATTGTGTGAGTTACATTGTCAATTGACCATGTATACACCACCGCCTTTCGACTTCTGACATCTGAGGAGAATAATGTCAAAAACGGCCTGCATCCTGCTGCTTTTAACAGCGACCTTTTACAGAACGCTTTATGCCCCATCGGCCATCGGTTCTCCGGCTATGTGTTCAGTCCACTGCAACTTCGAAGTACTAATCCGCTGGGATATGACGGTGACTTACGGTCTCCTACGAATCTCTTCATTTCTGATTCGATCTCGACCATCTCAATCTTCATAGCTGTTTGAGCGACCTTGTGTTTTCTATTTACGCTTATAGTAGTTGATGCTTATTCTTCTTCAAATATTTGTTAGTTACATTAGCAATCACGTATTCATAGTTCACGACGTCACTGGTTTTTAATATTTCCAGATCAGCACAGTACTGGAGCTGGGGTCAGGCGACCCTGCACAGGCCAACACCGCGCGGGTCAAGTTCACAGTGCGAACCGCGGGCCTGTATATAATTTCCGTGATGATTGGTGAGTCTACTTATTTATTTTCATTTACCCCCATATTTTTAAATGTTTCCTCAAACTCGACTTAACCTTACTCCAACTCATTGGTATGATTAGTCTTCAGTAGCTTTCTGGACTTCAGGAGATTCCTCATTGGAGGTGAGTATCGAACTGTCAAATATAAGGTTGGTCGAGAGGTACCTTGAGGCGTCCTTGAAATGAAATAAAGTGAATATAAATCGGTTTTTTGCCACTTCTGACCGAGGTGTCCATTACTTTATTATATTTTTAACTCTATTCTTTTGTAATTTTCAATTTTTGTGCTTAGAATTGTTATAATAACCTGTGACGTTCCTCATTGGAGTTTGCTCAAGCAACCAACTAAGAATGTCGTTTTCAAGGAAAGTTCGAATACTGCCTAGAGGTTTCCTCCAATGAGTTTGAGTGAAGGACGTTCTTAAGGTTATGTTTAAGAATACGGGTGTTAGCTGAGGGGAACCGACTCAAAAGTACCTAAGACACCAAAGCAAAGTCTCAAGAATAGTTTGCTCTTTATGAAATTTTCACCTGACTTCCAAAATACAAAAATCGATATGGCAGCCCAAAGCCATCTAACATAATCTAACGAAGTATCTCTCCTTTGTGTATGAACATCTTGGGTTAAGAATTAAAGATGGCCCCAGTAAACGGCTGAAAGTCGGTTGTATGATTTTTGTGAAAAAATATTATTTCCGCGATTCCCTGCTATGATTTTTCCAAGTCACTACAATATGGCTATCAAAAAGGGCGTGAAAATGTCTTTGGGATCATCAACGCGCTCATTGTTACCTCTGATATTGTAGGCGTCTATAGGTTAGGGTAACCGCTTTCCATCAGGGTGGCAAATACTCGTTTGTCTACTAAATATTTGTTTAAAAAAATTGTTTTCACTTTTTACTACTACTTGCAATTTCAACACTGTTTATTAGTAATATAAAATTAAAAATAATAAGTTTTAAGATGTTAAAATGAGCAAAGCCCTTCTTAGCCAGTCGATTAAATTAAATTTGGGAAGAACAAAATTCCGCCACTGACAAGGTATTGCCAGTGGCTACGTAAAGGTCCCTTAAAATATCTTATCCAGGGCCGTAATGTATATAAAAACATATATTCGGCAGCTCCTTGCTTGTCAGAAAAAAAACAAAGTCGCTCTAATAGATAATGACCATGGAGTAAATAAAAAGAGGAGATGGCGCACCGTTACGGTCATTGGCGCAATGACGTCGAAAGTGGGCGTGGCTTAAGTCATTTTTCGTTCAAATGTAAAAGATCCGTGATGTGGAGTGAGCTCTAATGTTTTTCTTATTTTTCTAATTTACGTTTCATTTCAGCTAAGAAAATATTTTAAACCATTTCGTTTTAAGTGTTTCAATGCTGTACTGTTATGGGATTACAATAAATGTAAGTAAATAACATATTTTCGAATATATTTGATTGATTTAGTGTTACACAAAATATGTGTCTGTTTTTAATGTTCAAAATATGTGTAATATAAAGAAATATAAATATAGTATTTCATGTCGAAATCTTCGATTTGCTAGCGACAGCTATTGGCAAGTAGAGGGGATCGTCAATAGGGGCACACAGCCAAACCGAGCTCCCCTCGCGTCTGCCTTCCGCCCCGCGTAGCCTCACACAATTTTTGTAAGGAAGCTCTCGATACGCCATGTCCTCTTTGTTAATACTCCGTGATAATGACGATGCCGACGGTCAAAATGCGGTAACAACTATTAAAAATACTGCTCAGTTACCTAAGCTACTCTTTTTGAAAGTTGATTAAAAATGTACTTAACTAATTTCTGAATATAGCGTTTGAAATTAGTAATAATGATTTTCAATTTAGTACTTTCAAGAAAAAAAATAACTAGCTCGTGTTACCGTCCAGGCGGCGTGTCGGTGTGCGGCAGTCCGTACCGTCGCTGGTTCACAGCCGCGCGAGCAGCAGCACGGCGTTCGCGAGTGGGTCGCGCGCAGCACGCGCTCGTGTTCGCGGCGGCGCACACTCGCGGACTGCATCTACATCCGAGAGATCAGTACGACAACCCCGCGCCGCTGCACGACTCCATGCAGGCAGGTCACATCCCCACAGGGACAGCTGCGCGGCGGCGCACACTCGCGGACTGCATCTACATCCGAGAGATCAGTACGACAACCCCGCGCCGCTGCACGACTCCATGCAGGCAGGTCACATCCCCACAGGGACAGCTGCGCGGCGGCGCACACTCGCGGACTGCATCTACATCCGAGAGATCAGTACGACAACCCCGCGCCGCTGCACGGCTCCATGCAGGCAGGTCACATCCCCACAGGGACAGCTGCGCGGCGGCGCACACTCGCGGACTGCATCTACATCCGAGAGATCAGTACGACAACCCCGCGCCGCTGCACGACTCCATGCAGGCAGGTCACATCCCCACAGGGACAGCTGCGCGGCGGCGCACACTCGCGGACTGCATCTACATCCGAGAGATCAGTACGACAACCCCGCGCCGCTGCACGACTCCATGCAGGCAGGTCACATCCCCACAGGGACAGCTGCGCGGCGGCGCACACTCGCGGACTGCATCTACATCCGAGAGATCAGTACGACAACCCCGCGCCGCTGCACGACTCCATGCAGGCAGGTCACATCCCCACAGGGACAGCTGCGCGGCGGCGCACACTCGCGGACTGCATCTACATCCGAGAGATCAGTACGACAACCCCGCGCCGCTGCACGACTCCATGCAGGCAGGTCACATCCCCACAGGGACAGCTGCGCGGCGGCGCACACTCGCGGACTGCATCTACATCCGAGAGATCAGTACGACAACCCCGCGCCGCTGCACGACTCCATGCAGGCAGGTCACATCCCCACAGGGACAGCTGCGCGGCGGCGCACACTCGCGGACTGCATCTACATCCGAGAGATCAGTACGACAACCCCGCGCCGCTGCACGACTCCATGCAGGCAGGTCACATCCCCACAGGGACAGCTGCGCGGCGGCGCACACTCGCGGACTGCATCTACATCCGAGAGATCAGTACGACAACCCCGCGCCGCTGCACGACTCCATGCAGGCAGGTCACATCCCCACAGGGACAGCTGCGCGGCGGCGCACACTCGCGGACTGCATCTACATCCGAGAGATCAGTACGACAACCCCGCGCCGCTGCACGACTCCATGCAGGCAGGTCACATCCCCACAGGGACAGCTGCGCGGCGGCGCACACTCGCGGACTGCATCTACATCCGAGAGATCAGTACGACAACCCCGCGCCGCTGCACGACTCCATGCAGGCAGGTCACATCCCCACAGGGACAGCTGCGCGGCGGCGCACACTCGCGGACTGCATCTACATCCGAGAGATCAGTACGACAACCCCGCGCCGCTGCACGACTCCATGCAGGCAGGTCACATCCCCACAGGGACAGCTGCGCGGCGGCGCACACTCGCGGACTGCATCTACATCCGAGAGATCAGTACGACAACCCCGCGCCGCTGCACGACTCCATGCAGGCAGGTCACATCCCCACAGGGACAGCTGCGCGGCGGCGCACACTCGCGGACTGCATCTACATCCGAGAGATCAGTACGACAACCCCGCGCCGCTGCACGACTCCATGCAGGCAGGTCACATCCCCACAGGGACAGCTGCGCGGCGGCGCACACTCGCGGACTGCATCTACATCCGAGAGATCAGTACGACAACCCCGCGCCGCTGCACGACTCCATGCAGGCAGGTCACATCCCCACAGGGACAGCTGCGCGGCGGCGCACACTCGCGGACTGCATCTACATCCGAGAGATCAGTACGACAACCCCGCGCCGCTGCACGACTCCATGCAGGCAGGTCACATCCCCACAGGGACAGCTGCGCGGCGGCGCACACTCGCGGACTGCATCTACATCCGAGAGATCAGTACGACAACCCCGCGCCGCTGCACGACTCCATGCAGGCAGGTCACATCCCCACAGGGACAGCTGCGCGGCGGCGCACACTCGCGGACTGCATCTACATCCGAGAGATCAGTACGACAACCCCGCGCCGCTGCACGACTCCATGCAGGCAGGTCACATCCCCACAGGGACAGCTGCGCGGCGGCGCACACTCGCGGACTGCATCTACATCCGAGAGATCAGTACGACAACCCCGCGCCGCTGCACGACTCCATGCAGGCAGGTCACATCCCCACAGGGACAGCTGCGCGGCGGCGCACACTCGCGGACTGCATCTACATCCGAGAGATCAGTACGACAACCCCGCGCCGCTGCACGACTCCATGCAGGCAGGTCACATCCCCACAGGGACAGCTGCGCGGCGGCGCACACTCGCGGACTGCATCTACATCCGAGAGATCAGTACGACAACCCCGCGCCGCTGCACGACTCCATACAGGCAGGTCACATCCCTACAGGGACAGCTAACACGGCAGAATTCATTAAGGACTCGTTTAAAATTGACGTATCATCTGTGCGACAGTGTATTTAGTACTTTTATCGTTTCACTTCTGATCCTTTTATTCTAATTTTGTATTTGTACCGGTTGTGAGTGCAGAAGTCCAACGTCGTGACCTTCGCGAATTTCTCAGTCAGTTTTGTGCAATCTTTACTTTGCTAACTGCATCGCGCTCACTAGTATAACCTCAAGATTGATAGAAAAAAATAAACATGAAGACATTAAGTTTTTATTGTTGTAGTTGTAATCTGTTTTGTGTGATAAAAAAACATTGCTATCTATAAACCTGAAAGCTCTAGACCGATTTGGACCACGTATCCTTAGTAAAAAGAACTAGTTTCTTTTATATGACCATTTGTTCTAGCAGGGTAATGTTTAGGGTAGTTTGTAAATTTTTAACTGTAAATTGTTTTCCTTTACAAAACTAAACTATGTTGCTTTCGGTTCACTGCAATATTTAATTTCAATTATGTATCTCCGCTTGGTATTCACGGGTTGCCCCGGTCCTTTGAGAGGCTTGCGCGGGGATATGGATTCAACGCGTAGAGGCCCTTTGGAGAAGTTGATGTCATGTGGTGCTCCTGCCAAAACCCGTCCTCGGCTATATCAATAGATGACATTTCCATGAACAGGTCTAGACAGGAGGAGGAACTATTGCTAATGAGTGAAAATAATAAAATGGGTTATGGTTATGAAGTTTGTACGTGGGGCGCACTATAAGTTTCCGGAATGAATATGAAAAAATACTATTAAAGGTACAAAATTAATTTATTGTTTTTTAAAATAATCTCCCTTGGCGTCTATGCACTTTTTCATTCGATGAAACCAGTTTTGAAAACTTTTGTGCCACTCCTCTGTGGTGACCTCTGAAACGTGTTTTTCATACTCCTCGACAGCCTCTTCTGGTGATGAAAATCGTTGACCGCGTAATTGGTTCTTAATTTTTGGAAACAGAAATTAGTCACAAGGTGCCAGGTCGGGACTGTATGCAGGATGACTCATGAGTTCTACATTTTTCGCCTTCAAAAAGTCGTTTGTCTGTCTGGCCGTGTGAGAACTAGCATTGTCGTGGTACAGGATGATACGGCGTTTACGGTTATTTTTACGGAGTTCGTCAATAACTTCCGGCAAACAAATGGTCGTGTACCAGTCACTATTCACTGTACGACGATTCTCTAAAGCAACAGTAGCCACGTGTCCAGTTTTATTAAAAAAAGAAGCAATCATCCGCTTAGATGCACTTTTCACGCGCGCCACTTTGGTTGGTTTCGGCTCATCATGAAAGACCCATACGCTCGATTGCTGCTTTGTTTTGGGATCGTAGCAATAAATCCATGTTTCGTCACCTGTAACTATGTCCCACACCAAATTTGACGCACCTTCGTTGAATCTGGTAAGCATGGCACTGCACCAAGTGACGCGGTCCGTTTTTAGAGCCTCGGTCAAGTTGTGTGGGATCCACCGCGAGCACAGCTTTCTCACACCCAAATGTTTGTGTAGGATTAATTGTATTTGACTCATGCCTATTTCTAAGGATGCGCGAATTTCATGGTAGGTCACATGCCTGTCTGTTTCAATCATACGGCGCACAGCATTGATGTTTTTGTTGGTCACAGCGGTGGACGGCCGACCATCGCGAGATTCGTCACTGAGATTGATACGACCACGCTTGAATTCTGCAAACCAGCTATAAACAGTGGTCTTGCATGGTGCTTCATTGCCAAAAGCTGTTTCAAGCCGAGCGATGCTCTGTTGAGCTGTCAAATTACACTTAAAATCGTAGAAAATCATACTACGAAAATTTTCCCGAGTTAAATCCATGTTGATGCAGACACACAATTTTTTAAATGGCGCCACAAGGTAAAAACAAAAGACAGTCAGATGAAACAAACTGCATTCTACAGCCAAAGAGTTCTATTTTCAAATGTTGCAATAAATTTTTAAATATTGTTTATGTAAGTGGCCAGTTCCGGAAACTTACAGTGCGCCCTATGTATGGGTTTAAACTGAGCTATTGCAATAGAAATCTGACACCTGCCATAATCATGATTACTGACTATTAGTGGCAGGCGGTGACTCGCCACACAGTGAATGGGCCCCCCAAATAGTCGCCGCGTTTGGCAACAGAGGGGCAACATTGGAATGAGCGGCTAAGGGCCATCGCGAGTTTCCTCGTGAGCGGGTTTCCCCGTTATTACGCCATTACGTGCAATACACTTCCACCCTCCAGCATATAGCTCTTGCTTAATTTCAATTATTATTATGTTTTTTTTTATCAAAATGCAGTATGTATACTAAGTTTGGTTCTTTAGTTGGACTATTCTAGTTCTATCTGTGAGGACCTATAATTGGCTTCTAAATTGCTTAAGTTAGTTACCTATTGTATAGATATAAGCTGTTGGTCTTCCTTATAATAAATAAATAAATAATAATATTTGTGTCTATCCCACCAGGACTTCACAATCACCATCAGCCCGCTAGGCGGCGAGGTGGACGAAGCCCTGTCTTCATCGGCCAGCTTCAGCTACGACAGCGTCAACCAACGCGTGGTGATGTCTCTCTGTTTCCCACGAGCCGGCATCTACCGTGCGGCTGTCAAGCTTAACGGAGACCTGCTCATGAATGGCGAGTTTGACTGCATCGTGCTCACAGGCGAGTGCTTTATAAATATATACCAACAGGGATCTCTTACTGTCAGCCATTCAAAAATCCACATTTTGAAAAAAAAATTACACACTATTTTCTACAATTTCTTTTTTGAACGTAGTTTTTATTAAAAAATTTATAACTTTTATATTTATATATATCTTTGAACACTTTCCACATAATAATCTATTTATCTAAACACGATTTAAAGAAAGAAAGAAAGAAAAAATGTTTATTTGGTACTACTAAACATAAATACTTAAAATTTTAAAAGTACAGTAATATAAAACATGGGTAGTACCAAAAAGGTCTCCGCTCAGCATAAGTCGGGGCCTGAGCCTCGACACTGGTCTTACGCAGATGCCTCAGTTATAAGATAAATTACAATTAAGACAAAAGAAAAAAAATATATAATGGAAATATGCACATAAATTGTATTAGTTAATATAATAATAATAATAACTGCAATTAACGCTACAAAAGCCGTAGTACGTCTAAAAGAAGGGATAAACTAATAGTCCGGAAAGTCAACAATAAATACGGTAAGCGTACGAGGAAATAGCTAACACCCACACTTTGTAATGAGCTACCTGTAGAACTAATCAGTAAAGCAGAAAATAATTTAAAACATTTGTTGCGTAAGAGCTATGTATTCATAGGTGGAAATCACATCTGTAGAAACAGTTATAAATGTGATTCACAACTAAATGTAACTAGCGTAAGAAGTTATGAGATATAAATAAATTTACAATCATGTGACTTAATTAGTATTTGAACTACTGCTATTTTTTTGAGCATCTAAGAAATATTTCTTTAACTTTGTTTTGAAGAGATTAACATTGTTAGCATTTCTGATTGGAGGTGGGATGTTGTTCCAACATTTTGTTGCAGTATAACTGAAACTGCCACTGAATGCAGCAGTTTTAAATCTGGGAATGATAAGGCGATCTGGTACTCTAGCACGTTCTGAAAATTTTAATTTGTCATATAAATATGAAGGACTTCTGTTTTTTATTACACCGAATAATAATACTGCGAAATGAAGTTTACGTTTAGCAGGTTATTAGTATTTAGGTAGGGAGTTATATGTGATCTATGTGGGACAGAGAAACAATACCTGACACATTAGTTTTGAACTCGCTGAATAAGTCTTTTAGTGCGAGCTAGTAGACAGTTTCCAATTACAGCATCAGCATAATTTAATTTAGACAATATTAGGGATTCGCAAAGGTATATTCGCGTGTCGACGTTTACGTATTCTCTCAATTTGTATAATACTTTTAGCCTGTAGTAACAATTTCTTACAATTTCAAGAACATGTTTTTCAAACTGAAGCTTACCATCCATAACAACTCCCAAGTTTTTGGCTTCGGTAACCTGTTTGATTTGTGTAAGGTTTAGTTTAAGAACCGGGGTCTGGTTATTTATCTTTACGATCTGATCATTAGTGCCTGTAATTAAAAACTTTGTTTTGGCTGGATTTAAAATAAGGCAATTAGAAACTGACCACTCAGCTATACTATCTAGGTCATCATTTATTTTTCTGACAACAGAATTAGTGTCATATGGAAGGAAACTTTGATAAATTTTAAGATCATCTACGTATAAGTGATATGCACTATGATTAACATATTTTGGCAAATCAGCAGTGTATATAATAAAGAGAATAGGTCCTACCTAGTATAGAGCCTTGTGGCACACCTCTTTTTATAAGTAGAATATCAGAATAATGTTTGGTACCATCAATGCAGGTTACTTCCACCTGTTGACACCGATTAGATAAATAGCTCGAAAACCACTTCAATGATAAACTATCCAATCCATAATATGCTAGCTTTGCTTTATGTAAAGTTGAACTAATTGAATCGAAGGCACGTGAATAGTCTAGCAGAACAAGAATTGACTCTTTACCTAAATCTCTTCCCTCTAATAAGTCATCAATTACATTTAGGAGTGCAGTAGTTGTACTTCTCCCAACACGGAAGCCACACTGTTTCTGAGGCAAAATATTGTTAGTGGTAAGATATTCTACCAATTGAAAACAGACAATTTTTTCCAAAATTTTTGATAATAAAGGCAAAATACTAATAGGTCTTAAGTCTTTGTATTCTTTAGGGTCATTTACTTTAGGAATTGGTTGGACTAAAGTGCATTTCCATATGTCAGGAAAGACACCAGAATTGATAGACATGTTAACTATAGCAGTAATGGTCCGCAATGTGCGTGGTAATGTAAGTAGGATCATATTTAAATTTATACCATCAACACCCGTGGCATTCGTTTTAATTTTTTGTATTATATCAAGCACTGTAGATTCATCAACTGGTTGTATACTAAATACAGAGTCACTGAACCTGTTACAAGAAAAAGTTAATAACTGTGTCAAGTTGAGGGTTTCACAAGGGATATCCAAAAAGTGGCGGTTAATATTATGGGGATCACTAATATTAGAAGGCAAATCAGATTGACGTTTATTAAAATTAATATTTGCTTTAATATTTTTCCAAAGAACGCGTTTATCTTTCACGTTTTTAGTTATTTTATATCGAAAATAAGCAGTTTTCTCATGATGTATTGTTGAATTTACTATTTTCTTAAGTAGTTTATAGGTTTTTTTATCTTTATTTAGTTTAGTTTTACGACTTTTAGAGCACGCCTTATCTCTTAATTCTATCATGTATTTTACAGTTTCTGTTATCCATGGATAGCTCTGTTCCTTAACATAAGATAATTTAAGTGGAGCATGCCGATCAAACAAGAGACGTATATGCTCATTAAAAGCATTAAGTGATTTATTAATATCATTACATAGCAAATTTTCCCATAAAATAGAGTTTACGTCATCGTTAAATGTGTTAATATTAATATTTTTCAGTGGTCTGTATGTTATCCACCGTGGTGTTGATCTAGGCTTTTTAATATTTAATTCGAAGGATATAAACGCGTGGTTACTTAAAGCAGGTTTATAATCAACGATAATATTAATGACTTTAGTACTACTGCAAATTACATCTAATAGTGTTGCCGAGTGGTCGGTAAAATGTGTTGCTTCATTTACATATTGTTTAAGATTCATACATTCCAGAAAATTAATAAGTTTGATAGAATCCCCTTCACTTGTCTTAAGAAGATCTATATTAAAATCTCCAATCAAAACAATATGGTCAAAGGTAGAGAAATAGCTTACAGAATCTGTAATAGCATCAATGAATTTATCAATATTCATCCATTGTGGGCGATAAGCAGTACCTATCGCAAGTTTATAGCCATTTGTTTTAAGACTTAGCCACATCTGTTCAACATTGGTAGAAGGCGGGTGGCCTAAAACCCGCGCATTTATACCACGCCTTAGGTAAAATCCTACCCCACCTCCTCGAGAGCGTGGTGCATGTTGTAATGCCATTTTTGCTATGCCATAAATATTAAGTCGATTATCTGCCTAATTGCTCGATTGTTGAGTAGGTGATCGATTCCGCTAATGAACTTTGAAAGGCCACGCAACTGATATTCAATCGCGACTCAATTAAGTTGAAATTTTTTAGATATACTCAATAGTGGTATTCTGCTGAAACAGTTTTGAATCTCTATTCATTTGCGACTGGAGCGTATTTTAATGATATTAGTAGGGAAATGTAAATAAAATGAGTAACGGAATATCAGAAGCGTCAAAGTCAATTGCGATCCAATTGCGATTCAATTGTGCACTAGGTACCTATTTAAAATAAGAGAGTTGACTCCTCCGTGAGATGTATCGATTGCGTTCGGGGAAGCAACATTCTGTATTTTTGAAATGTACGCGGGTGGAAATTTTCGATTTCGACTAGTATGGTCTGGCCGTGCGAATAACTCAACGAGCCGGTAAACGATAATCGGAATCATTCCTTATTGTTCCGTGTTTCTTTAATCGCTCATTGAATCCGTGCGAGTTGGTTTAATTGTCGAATGATTCGCCGGCGGATTTCGAAAATCGATACTAAATGCCTGTTATTTTCACACGGTTCGGCACGAAGTCGATAGATAGTTCATCGAGTCGATTCGAACAAATGTCGACTCCCGATGTCCCCATCACTACGACTGAACTGACAGCTAGCACACTTGCCGCCACCGCCAGACGAAATCAGATGATTTTTGGAGCGGGTCGATATTTACTCGCTATTTTTATAATTTAAAGATTTAAATCGCATTTAATACTGTTATTTTGAAGTTTAATAGTGCAACCGTCGTAACAAATATTTTCGCCGACGTGGTTGTCGTACGGCGTTATTAAGACAAAAGTGTTTTCTTGGATATACTTAAAGAACCCTGAAAAGGTAATTTATTTTATTTTAATTATTGTCTTATTGAACTAAATAACCGATTAATTCTTTCATTTGGTCTAATAACTTTCTGGTTAAATTGGGGGTTTTGTGACAAATTTATAATAATTTACAAAGTGGGTAGAATGTGTATTTTATTCACATGTGTATTTTATTAAAATTTTATCTAATTTCGGTCTTAAAATGATTTTTCACCATTGGTACACATAAATAAGCGTAGAATATATGAATTCAAATTGAAATATTTCATACAAAATCGTTTTTTTTTACAAAATTAAGTAGATTTTTCATTGTCGGGTAACCTACCATTTGGAATTAGGACTTTCTTTTTATAATTACAACCAAACAAGATTCAGCCCTAAATTTAGGAATAAACATACCCCATTATAACAAAATTATACATATATTGAAAGGGATTTTGAACAGGAATAAAACCTAGAAATTTCCAGAGCCCCGCCCTATAGTAAACCATTGTTTCGTAAGCAGTCTTTTGAGTTATTTTGTTATTCCTACTTCAGGGTTAAAAAGAACACCTGAAGTTTCCCTCAACACTCCCTCCGCTGAACACTGGGAGTTCTACCAGCTTCCCGAGGTGTCAGGAGTGCATACCACATTTCTTTTATTGAAGCAAGAGGACACTGCTTATACTACCATTTTAATCTGCGATAGACATTTTTGCTTTAACTGAGGTAACCACACAGCCGAAGCCGGCATTATCGGTCAGCCAGTGCCTGCGCTTTCTACATTTTTTTTTAATTTTTTTTATTAACCTTTTATTTTATTCTTTTAATTTAAAACTTTAAAGAAGGGATCTAAATATTGGCCATTCGATCTCCTGCGCCCCTAATTCTCTTTTCTCAATTTAATTTCATTTATTCATTTTTTTTTCTCAACAGAAATTCATTTTCTTTTTAATTTGAGTTTTTTGTGTTAGCTTATTTTTTGTGTTAGCTTTCAATTTCTGTTTCCAAATAAATATTGTAAAAGTTATTTGTTCTTTTATTTTAATTTTGGTACTTATTTTCTTTAAAATTTCATAGAAGACGGGAATTAGATAGCGAACCCAGGTAGTAAACATTTCAATGTACAGAACGTGGAATATGGCGAAGTCGGAAGCCAGGTATTGTAGAAGCACGCTCGTCTTCATTTTCAGGCAGCCATGTTTCGTTTATGGCCAACACATCTATTGCGTGTCGTTCCATAGCCACTAATAATTCATCATGGCGCCGATGATTACCAAGAGATCCAGGATTAAGAAGACCTAACGTTAAGTGTAAAATTGTATAACAAAACTAAATGAGATTACTATATAACAACAATTACTCAGGTACAATTTTATGACAGTTATGTGGCGTAAGTTAAGATTAAGTATTATAAAAACAATATTAAAACTTGAAGTGCAATTTTCTAATATTGAATTATTCCCGTACCGGAACCTAATAACTACTATATTGAAGTAATCAAATTTGCAATGTGCGTAAAATCTATGACAACATGAGTAAAATACAAGACTTAATAATAAACAGTTAAATAACATAATTTTTAAATATAAATTATTAGACCTAGCAGAATATGTATAGAAACAAATAAGAAAGTAACTCAAAATATTATGGTGATTTTTTCTCTTCAGAGCTAACGGTGATGTTCCCAAAAACCTTGATAATATCTGAATCTAATCGGAATCTAAAACTCGTTACTCCTTGGTCTTTCCTGGCATATATTCTGCCGTCTCGAGTCCAAACAAATTTCCAGTTGAACCGTTTTGCCACCTCACGTAGCTTCTGAAACAACTGTCTGTTACTCTTTGACAGTCTCTCATTCATAGAAAACTGTCTTGGAGGACGTTGATCATTGTGTATCAAGCCCTCAGTAGTGATACCTCGGCAGACACGCGCGACATGCCAGCCGCACCACTAGAAGGCGCGGGCGCGGTTGTGGGCCGCCCTCCACAAGTGCCGGTATAGGACCGATACGCTGTACGCTGACCACATCATGCTCTCCTAATTCTACGCCAAGTTTCTTCGCGACAGCAAATATAACGTGGGAGGTGTTTTCATTTTTTATCTCTGGAAAATTAGCGATTTCTACATCATTAATCAAAGACTCTTGTTCTCTCTCTTGAATTTCATGTCTTAGTTCATATATTGTCTGTTCTAGTGAATTTATTTAAGATCTATCTATATCATCATTCTTCCTTTCCATTAAATTTATTCTGGATTCCAATCTGTCCATGCGTATGTTGACTGCTTCAGTAAATGTTGTCATTTTATTGCACATTATGCTTAATTCCTGACGCATGGCTCGCATTTCCTGCGCAAAAAACTTAATTGTGTTTACCATAGTCTCAGGAGTGCTCTCAGATTCGCATATTGAAACATCTAAATCAAAAAATTGTTCTTCAATCACAGCTGGAGTAACCTTTGCCCGTAAAGTCACATTGTGAATGTCATCGGTAGAGGAAATATTACCATTTGAGATGATATTACTTGTATTGTGAGTAGGATTCAAATGAAGTTGAGTGTTTTGATATTCCTGCTTTGATTTGGTGAGACATTCAGAACATATCCAGTTGTTTTTACGATCTGAATTGGGACCATAAAATGACCGATATCGTTGGCTGGTCATATTAAGGCATATAATATCAAATGATAACTTACATAATTTGCAGCGTAGATATTCTATATTAGTTAATAATTTTGTACATGCTGCGCAATTTTCCAAAGTTGTAGACTTTGACGAATGCATTTTTATTCAAATATATTATAATATACAACACAGACACACTTTCTCTATAATTTGGATATTGTTTATACAATTTTAATGCAGTTTAAATAAATATTTTCGAAAAATTTATTAGAAATGTTTTTTTACTTACGTCTTACGTCACTTATGATTTGTATGTTTGTTAAAAAAATCGTAAAGTCGTCTTATTCATCTATTGTTCAATCATCTAGATTTCATAAATCTATTGTTCAATTTCAACATTTCCACCCTCAGCGAGCGACACGGCGACCGTCCAACGCAACATATCGTCGCGTCGCCACAACATCTGTTACGAAGCCAGGTTGACGTCAGGCAACAAGCCGCGTAGGGTTCTTTGCTGTGTCAGTCCCAAGCAGTTCATTGTGAAGGACTTCTTGTTGAAGTTCATTCCCAAGAGGATCACGTCGTTTAGAGTCTGCCCTTCTACAAAGGTAAGCTCTCAAAAAATATTTATTGTAGTTCTGTGAACAGTAGACATCGCGAAAGCTGTGCATAGTCATAAACGCTCTAGGACAATGGGGGTACACAGCCTTTGAAAATCTAATAATTTGATTCACGAGTCGCCCTAGTATTTTTTTTGTTAATTTTAAATAAGACACCTACTTTTTGGGCCAAAAATACGAAATTTCGATTGACACTCGCGTAAGTCACAGTAATACACGAATATAAAAATCGGTTTAATCCTTTTGCTACGAATGAACTCAGGGACATACATATAGGCCACACACATGATTATGTAGCTCCTTTTTTGGCTTTGTCGTAGTTGGGTAAGAAGTTGTCTATGGTTCAAAGTTATCTATGCTCTCTGTTTAAATATTATGAAGACGAAGTCTTTGTAAGTTTGTGGAGGGTGGATTAAAACTAGTCAGCAATAAATTATAGATTTAAACGCATCGATATAGGATAATAACTAGATACACAATCAAGAAGAAAAGCTAAGCTGGCGTGTAAGGCGATATCTCGATCACTTGCTTGCATTTGGATCTCAGATTTGGATGGTTGACACCAGTCAACGTTTATATTCACTAAGTTTAGGTTGTTCCGTGACTCCTCAGAAGGTGGTGGCTGAAAATCAGTGCTAGTCATGCCTGCATGTCTGGCGTATCACTGAGCCACCACCTATTGAGACGTCTTTCATGTACATTAATAACATGTAGCATAAGTTTATAAGACCTTTGCTGTACCTACGTGATAACTTTCGCAATAAAGATTCTAGTGAAAAAGTGTTCAAAGTGGACTGTAAAAGGTACTTACACACGTACATACTCATACTTGTTACGGTGATTGTCTCAAACGTAAACAGTATTACTTTTATAGTAAGGATGAGACTTCTAAAACACGACACACACTGAGCTCGCACTCATGGTAGTTAAACTTAGACTGACTCAAACTCTGCTCATCGGCGAAATGGACAGACTTTTGGCTGGGATACTTTTCGAGGGTCATTGTGCATCTAGTTTTTTTTTATTATATTATATATAATACATAAGTGGCATTTTATTATTATACTAGCTGTTTCCCGCAACTCCGCCTGCGTCAAAAAGTAGCCTATGTTTGACCCCGGGTCTTCAACTATATTCATACCAAATTTCATCAAAATCCGTTCAGCGGTTTGGCCGTGAAAGCGTAACAGACAGACAGACTTTCGCATTTATAATATTAGTATGGATAACTGTGTGAACATTTATTTGAACACAGGATCATTTGAATTTATTTGAATCTTAGCTCAGGCACTATAATTTTATTTCCTCAGTATATGTATGACTAGAACAAGTTTGACAAGTGTAATTTTATAATAAAGTTTTAAAGATTTATAAAGATACAAAATATGTGTTGACAGTGTATAAAATAAACAAAATGTAAATGTAACAATTCTGTAACCAACCACGTCATGCACAGATTAAGGAAACAAGTATTAAAGTACAAAAGTAGTTGTTTCCTATATCGATGTTTATACGTTTAATTTTTTCAGTTGATTCTAGCGCCTCGAAGTCCAGAAGAGCTCGGGCCGGGCGGAGACTTCGCCCTCGATGATGGCGTGCAGCCTCCGCTACAGCTGTGTTCTCCGGAGAGAGATCTCATCGCCGCCACCTTCGCGCAGCTGCTCATCGACAACTGTGGCGGCGAAGACACCTTCAAGGCGAGTCCATGAGAATATTCAGTAGGCAAATTTCGCAATTTTATCAATAACAGACTCACCGATTATCAACATTCTTAGTTGCTTCTTCTATATTATACTTGACTATATTCATAGGTACTTGGCCAATATTTCCATACGAAACAATACGTACACTAAAAAGTAACCCATTTTAAAAACAACAACTAAATTGGTTGTTAATGAAGGCAGTAATTGGATTTTAAAGTTTTTTTAAGAAGAAAAGTGGGAGCGTGGCGGGGACGTCTTGCTATCTGTTTCGAAAGTACGAGACACGATGGCAGTGATGTCACTGCACACACAGTGCATCCTTTTCTTGTTTTTTGACAGTTTCCTCTTTCACCGAATTTGCTTATTTAAGAATGGATTTAAAAAATCTTTCTGTTTTTAGTTTCTGGCAGTGAAATGTTTCATATCAATGATAAAAATAAATTGAGTAGAATACACAATTTTAAACACAAGTCTTATTAAAAGAGATGACTAAAATACCACTGATATGGCGTTCTTATAGGTTCTGGAGTGTATAGGGACACACACGTTTATGCTAAACATGTTTTTCATTTTTTTTTTTTTTTTTTTTTGTTTTGATGTGATGACGATGATAGTTTTAGGCTAAGTTGGTTATAGTTCGTTGAAATTTAGAACAGCATAATTGCAAATTTTGCCGGCGTCAGCGAAGAGAGTAAATTTGGAAAGGAACAGTCGAAAACAACCCGAGTAATTCTATTTTCTTTAAATTACATTTTATTAGTAAATTTAAAATTACATTCTACTCGTAGTTGGTAAATTGTCCGATTATTGGTATATCACTTTAAAAATGTCCATCAAATAAATAGTTAGAAAGGAATGTGACAATGATCAGTGTGTTATGTGAGTATTAGAACAAACAAGAGTTCTTCTACTCGGAGCTGCGTCGCGCGCATGCTCGCCATCCTCACGAGCGTGCGCCGCTTCGAGTGCTGCGCTCGGAGTTACTGCGATCCTCACTCAAGGCTACCAGGCACTTCACCGTGCAAGACTGGTGCAAGAACTTCGACGTCACCTTCCAGGGGGAGCAGGGTGAGTTCATCTTTGTTTGCTTCCGTTTAAGTTCTAGATGTTCTTACTTCGAAATGGCAGGATAAAAAGAAGGCAAAATATTTAGGAGTGTCTTTTTTTTTGAAAAATGTGATTCACGCAGCTCTCCCGGTAGCTATGACAAAATGGCAAGAATAGATCAGCCTGGAGAAAGCTCATTGCCAAATTGAATGGTGGTGATCGCGACCGTCAGCTATGAGGAAAACTACTACGTAAAAGAAGAATCACGTGAAATCGGCAAGTCGAATGATTTTTGTTCGATATCAACAGATTTTATTCGACATATGAGGCACACATTCAAAAATTGAGTCCCAAATCCTAAAATTGCATATTACGAAATGTTTTGCCTTGATAGTCCTATTTTATTTACATAGTAGCAGCCCGTCTAGAATTCGTCCTAACCTATAGCCTTCCTGGATAAATACGCTATCCAACACTTGAAAGAATTTTTCAAATCGGACCAGCAGTTCCTCATATTAGCGCGTTTAAACAAAACAAACTCTTCAGCTTTATAATATTATTAATATATTAGTATAGAAGTATAGATTTCTTTCGAGTATAAATGTCACAATCTGTTGACCCTGCTCATCTTGATGGAAAGTTTCTTTACACGAAGCCAGATTAAATAAATTGTTTATTTTGAAAAAAAAAAAAAATATTATGGAGGGAAAATTTTAATAAATGAAAACGACTTTCAATTTTTTATGTTTTTTATGAATCAAACAGTGATATTTATTAAAACCGATAATATTTTCTCTCTTTATTTTGGACACGAACGTCATTACAAAAAAAAAAACACCAACATAGTAAGATGAATGTTATGTGTTTGAACTTTTGAAGTGCCTATGGGTGACTGTATAGCGTGACCGAGGTAGATATCCTTACTAATATTATAAATGCGAAAGTCTGTCTGTCTGTCTGTTACGCTTTCACGGCCAAACCGCTGAACGGATCTTGATGAAATTTGGTATGAATATAGTTGAAGACCCGGGGTCAAACATAGGCTACTTTTTGACGCAGGCGGAGCTGCGGGAAACAGCTAGTTGACTATATATTTTATTTTTGAATTTGAATGTATAGTTTATGGAGATCGGTTCTACTCATTTGATACTACTCCACAATATCTCATGTTTACCCTATTTTATGCGAATAAATTATTTTGAAATTATTTTATGCGAATAAATTATTTTGAATTTGAATTTGAAGATTTCACCAATTTTGAGGGATACCATTGTTTTAAAAGTTTGTGTGCATTGGTTGTATTTCTAAGATCAGCAAGATGCTGCAACAAGTGGTAATCTACGGGAAACTGAACTCTTCAAAAGCTTGCAGCAGATTTAGCGTGTTTTGATCATGTTTGTGTCAATCTGTTCTGGGTTTTTGTTGACTGGCCGTAAGCGAAGTCTCCATTTTGCGACTGGCCAACATTACTTTTGTTCGGAAAAAATGTATGTTCCGGGCTAGAGGTCGCATTTCTAAACGGATACTTACAAAACTTTCGACACGTGTTCTTTGATTTTTGTGTCGAGATTTTTTTTTCGTTAGGGGAAAATGAGGGCAAAAAAGAGGAAAGTTTGATGTAGCATTATTTTACGTATTTAAATCATATTTGATAACACATACAAGTGCAGTAAAACGAAACTCAAAAAGGGGGTGGGAATGGGGGAAGTTCTTAGTAGCGTTTTATATTTGGAGAACGTTCGCGAAATCACAGAACTAACGAACGAACGAAAGTTGACAGAACTATGAGTTAATATTCAATTTATACTCGTACTTGTATTTCTAGGCGTAGATTGGGGCGGTCCGCGACGCGAGTGGTTCTCTTTGGTTTGCGGGCAGCTGTTCTCGTCTCGCTTCGGACTGTTCGTGTCCTTCCACGACTCGCCGGCGGGACTGGTGCATCCCAACCCGCATCGGGACCCCACGCTCAAGGTACATTACAGTGGTTCTTGCTATTCTACGTTTTATCCTGTCCTTAGCATAACAAAGCCGTTTGCCAAGCTCTTAGGCCAAAGGATAGCGGGGTAAGTTTGTTAAGCGTGGTGAATATAGTAAAAGCACATAAAAGGATTTTGGGGAAACTTATGTCCAGCAGTGGACTTCTTATTGCAGTTATGATGATAAAGCATAATCAATAATCAAATATGCGTATTCAGCTTAAACAGCTCTTTCTAAACTTTTTCCCAAAACCACACCGCGGACACTCCATACAACAATGGTGAGCGCGATACCTTTATACGCACTCACGTCAATTTGAGTGTCACTCGTAGGGTTGGTTATTGACCGTGTCTGCGTTATAGTCGCAGCAGCTGGGCGGGTGAAGCGACATCCTTGCATTATTTTTTTACGAGCTTTTAGTTTTAAAAGCCAAAAACAAAACTTATAAAGTAACCTGTAAGGCTAAATGGTGTTCCTTTCAAACAAGTGTCTAGTTTTAAATATCTGGGGCACTGGGTCACTGACTCGCTTAAGGATGACCTTGATATTGAAAGGGAGCGCAGAGCGCTGTGCGTTAGATCGAATATGCTTGCCCGTAGGTTTGCACGCTGTACCAAACCAGCCGAGATAACGCTTTTTAAAGCATTTTGTACCTCCTTGTACACGTGCAGCCTATGGGCACGCTATATCGTGAGGACGTACAGGGCCATGCGCACTCAGTACAATAACGCCTTCAGGGAACTGTTGGCGCTGCGACGTCACTAGCTGAGGCGTGTGTCGATAGCTTCTAAGCCATTATCAGAAAGCGTATCGCATCTCTGATTAATAGAGTGAGGAGCAGCTCTAACAGCCTGCTGCAGACGGTGGCGGCGAGACTGGATGTGGACAGTGGCATTATGTTGCACTGGACCCGCATTCAGCTTGCCAAAGACACCAAAATTAATTATCGTGTTTGTTACTAACATAGTTTTAAGTGTATTGTATGACTAACATTTTATGATTAATTTTGCTCTTGATTTTTACCTTAAGAGCGCACAAAAAACGGCTTCCATTCATTCACTGGGGCTAACTTAAAGTTATTCTTAGAAGGTCAAGGTACCAGGATTGTGGGGTCAGTAGACCTTGTATGTTTGAATGTTAAAATTGAACAAGTAAATGTAGCTTCCACGCTGTAAAAGAAATTAAATGTGTACGAGTATGTCATGGAAAACAACTTGTAGCTGATTATCTTGCTTTGTACATTAACATACCAACACATAACATGCTGGTTTTCTGATACTATTCTATTTGGATTGCAGCTAAAATACTTCGAATTGGCCGGGAAGCTGGTAGGAAAATGTTTGTATGAGAGTGCTCTCGGCGGATCCTACAGACAACTGGTCAGAGCTCGGCTCACCAGGTCATTTCTGGCTCAAATCATCGGGCTGCGAGTGCATTATAAGGTGAGTCTTTGATTTAGTATTACTTTGAATCGTTATTTAGGCACCGTGATCTAGTAATCCTTTGAAATCTTGATGTGGTGGTATGAAATTAAATCGTTCATTATCAATATTAGGATATAATATTACTTGGTACATGTTTCCCGCAGCTCCGTCTGCGTCAAAAAGTAGCCTATGATTGCACTTATAATATTAGTATGGATTGGCATTAAAAACTTTGAAATGTTCTTGGGGTGCTCTTGATCTAGTAATAATACCTTTGATAACCTTTAATTGGCTTTTAAACATATAAATTTACTTTATATTCTGTATTATCCATACTAATATTATAAATGCGAAAGTCTGTCTGTTACGCTTTCACGGCCAAACCGTTGAACGGAATTTGTTGAAATTTGGTACGGATATATTTTAAGACCCAGGGTCAAACATAGGCTACTTTTTTTGCAAAATTCAGTCCCGAAATTGTTGCAATAAAAGAAGAAAATATGTATGAAAATTTGTTTGGCTATTTGTTAAAAGAAAATGGCGCTGCCATATATTCATATATGTAATTGTTTGGTTGTTCGTCAATAGATGGCGCTGCTTATATTTGTTTGTTTATTCAACATTAGATGGCGTTGCTTATATTTAAAAAAATGATAAAACATATTGAAATGTATGATGGCGCCACCATAAAATTAAACTCTATATAGTTTGTCGTACGGAAATAATAAGACTATGTAAGTGGTTGTGTTTTATTGTTGTTCTTCGCGAAGATTCTTGGTTGTTTGTTTTTTCAGAAAATAAATATTGTTGTGTGCGTCGGTCGATTCGTTCAGTTTCTTAATTTAATACTTAATAGGTAGAATTAGTTTAGTTAAAAGGAAAAGTTTTCATAATAAGTCTAATCTGTTAATAAAAGTAATTTTCGGATTTAAATATTGGTTGGATTGTTGGGTGTGTCGTGTCGATTCGTTCAATTTGTCAATACCGATTAGTTTAATTAATAGGAAAAGTTTTCTAAAAAATGGCTCGAAACCAGGAAAGCCAGGAGCAATCTGAACTTCGCCGGGCTCCAGACGCAGAACGTCATGCGTCTCTGAGGGCAGCCGAGACCTCAGAGGAGTCTCAGGCACATCGACTCTTGGATGCAGAACGTCATGCGTCTCTGAGGGCAGCCGAGACCTCAAAGGAGTCTCAGGCACATCGACTCTTGGATGCAGAACGTCATGCGTCTCTGAGGGCAGCCGAGACCTCAAAGGAGTCTCAGGCACATCGACTCTTGGATGCAGAACGTCATGCGTCTCTGAGGGCAGCCGAGACCTCAAAGGAGTCTCAGGCACATCGACTCTTGGATGCAGAACGTCATGCGTCTCTGAGGGCAGCCGAGACCTCAGAGGAGTCTCAGGCACATCGACTCTTGGATGCAGAACGTCATGCGTCTCTGAGTGATACTCTTTGACGTGCTTATTTCATCCTATAACCGGTCTATTACCTTTACACTTTACATTACCTCTAGATATTGATGCAGCCTCCCTCAAACAGACACTATATCACAATAAAATTGATCTATTTGTAATTTGTGAGAAGCAGCATTAAAATATTTACAATCACAAGATAAACACTCATATGGTGAATTAATTTTATTAAAATTTTTATTACAGTTTTTCCTATACAGAGATATCTGCATGTTCACTGCATCTTTCCCCCCACACAACAGTGCGATTAGCAGCTAACTCTTTTTTGATTATCTTAGGTAATATATAACTTTAAGTCACACTCCAGTATAAGGGGAAAGTAATCGGACCATGTTACATTATGTTTAACATACACCTTTCTTACTGTATGTACTGTAAGCTAAAATTATTTCTCAATGTTTCCAATAGATGGCGCTGCGCCATTTTGGTGATTTCTACTTCGCTTTAACAACATAAAGGGGTCGTGGATGTCTCGAAAATTACGTATTGGTCGTTTCGTATGGTTCGTTCCCAATATTTTCGAGTTGAATTGAATTAGTGGTTGTTTTGTTTTGATGGTAATTAAAAATTAAAAATAAGAGTTGTTTGTTTTGTTACCCGTCCGTTGTTCGTTCATTAGTATTTTATATTTTGGTGGATGTTTTCGTAGTTTGGCTAAGGCTAACTAACTAACCAAGTTAGATTGATTTAACTTTGAAGTGAATGAACATATATTTTGTTTGTTGCTATACTGTTAATATAGTCAATAAAATAGTAGTTTATAAATTCTCTTAACATCTGTCTCACTTCTAAAGGATAAGACAAATTCTTATGCCTTGCATTATTGTATTGTTTTTCTTTATAAACTAAGATTAAAATTTTATTTCATACGTCCGCCGTTGTTATTTCGTTTTCATTTATTTAAAAAAATCTTCTTTCATTTATTCATTATTTCATTGTTTTTAATACTTCCTTAAAATGGGTGTTGAGGTTCTAAACATAGACGGTGTATTGGTGCCTCATGAGGTAGTGCCCATCATTGGCGATGGCGCTTGCCTGTTTAGAGCAATATCTTACATTTTATATGACACTCAAGTCATGGCTAGAGAAGTGCGCGAGGAGATAGTGGAACATGTTATCAACCATTGGGATGATTACTCTATATTATCTCATGATAATATTGGGAATAATTACGGCAATTCTGCTGAATATTTTGCCGATATGTCGCAAGTCGCAACTGCATACATATGGTGGACTATGCGAATTAGTAGCAGCTGGGCGAATGTTTGAGATGGTATTAGAAGTAATAAATATATCGAGAAAGGTCATCGGTTGCGTTTCTCTCGGTTATTTAAAATAGGATTCATCGAAATCGAAATTCACGCGAGCGAAGCCGCGGGTAACAGCTAGTTTGCCTATAAATAAAATAATACCGCGTGTGTAATATGATCTAGCTGTGTTTGATAATCACTACTCACCACCATAGTTTTATTCAATTTTACAAACAGAATTTATTTTTGTAAATTGACCGTTTTGAAGAAAATGCTGCAGTGCAATAAATTGACGTCAATAAGTGACATTTATATCCTATATTGAAAATAAACGATTTAATTTCAATGAACACTAGCGTCTCGCGGCTCTATAACCGATTTTATAACCTTGCACATTATGGATGATATTTTACATTTTCAGTACTTCGAACAAGACGACCCAGAGCTTTATCTATCAAAGATAAAATACGTTTTGGAAACGGATTTGGAGTCGGAAGACGCGCCTGAATTATATTTCTCAGACGAAGAGTATGATTCTGGCGGGAAACTCATCGCTACTAAGGATTTAGTGCCGGGAGGGGCCAATATTAGGGTAAGAGTTTTTGTATCAGACGAACAAATGGCCAGAGGGCTTACTATCATCTCTTAATTTCATCCAAATGCGAATGAGTAAGCGAGATGGCGCAATATGGCGGGTAACGACATCTTGCTTTCTCACTCTTATTTGGATGGAATTAAGAGATGTATAGTATGCCACATAGTATGAATTTCTTAATTGTTCAATTATTTGATAATTTCGTGTGGTTTTTACATATTGCGTACATATCCATTTATTTAATAATTCATATCAAGTGGATACATGGTCTATCGACTCTGTGCACCCTGGTGGCAGAATTTTTTGAAGTCGCCTTTCGGCTTTTGATGTGGTTCCTTTGGCAAGCGGTATTAATGTTTTAACGTATTGAGTTAACACAGTATCATCGTTATTATAGGACAATCAGGTGATTTAAGCTAACAATGTCCTAATCAAACTAGAAACAATAATTAAACATAGTATGCTTCCCATGGGAATCGAACTCATGACCTCTGAGTCTAAGGTAAATGCATCACTGGACCACAGAGACAGTTTTGAAAATGTTGTTGATGATGTTTGTTGTTGTGTAGAACTCATTTTATTGTTAAAAAAATGTGTGTATGTGTGACGTTTGAGAAGTTCCTACGTAAATAAATTTCAAGTAATAGAACTTTTGGCGAGAAGCTGTGTTAAGCAGTATTGGCGCAATATTTTATTTTCCAAAATGTGTGTGTTTTTTTAGTGTTTGTGCATAATAATGGTGGATTATTATTCGCAAGGTGTTCGATAATAAGCGTGAGTGTTGGAAAGTGATACAGTGTTCGATTTATGTGATTTCCTTGTTTGTTGCCAAAAGCTCCTGACAATCGCTAAGTGCAATTTTTCTACCACTTCACTTAGCCTGATTTTTCTGACTTGACATAATTACTGATTCAACTTTATACAAGTTAGATTAAACAACTTTACTCAAAAAAAATTAATTGTTACTGGTTAAATACGAGAGTAAAAGCCAAATTAAAAAACAAAAACAAAAAAAATCACTTGTTACTGGCTAAATACGAAAGTAAGAGCCGAATAGAAAAAAAAAGTTGAAGAAACTTAAAACTTTTGACACTAGGTCCGCAACGCCACAAAGCTGCAATACCTGGATGCCCTCGCTCAGTGGCGGCTCGCGGGCCGCTGTCGGCTCGAGACCGACGCCTTCCTGCGCGGCCTCACCTTGCTAGTGCCCGACAACCTGCTCGCCATCTTCGACGAGAACGAGCTGGAGCTGCTGGTCTGCGGCAGTGGAGAGGTAGCTGTCACACTGACGCGATTGCCGCGCGACTTGCGGGACGATTTACTAGATGTGCCGTAGCGTGTGCAAAAGTTAAACTGGCCCGCTTGTGGCGCTTCTACGTATTCTTATTTCTGTGGTAATCGAGAACAAAACAATGCAGGGATGACAGTTCAGCCGCACAGACACACAACTATGACACAGATACGATAAATAACCGAAAGGAATCCACATCTCGAACGAGTGTCAGATATCGACATCCACATTGCGGACGAGTGTCAGACACCGACACCCTCTTTTTGAACGAGTGTCAGACACCGACATCCTAGTCTCGAACGAGTGTCAGACACCGACATCCGCATTGCGGACGAGTGTCAGACACCGACACTCTTATTTGAACGAGTGTCAGACACCGACATCCTCGTCTCGAACGAGTGTCAGACACCGACATCCTCATCTCGAACAAGTGTCACACACCGACATCCTCAAATCAAACGAGTGTCAGACACCGACGTTCGCATTATGGATGAGTGTTAGACACCGACATCCTCGTCTCGAACGAATGTCAGACACCGACACTCTTATTTTGAACGATTGTCAGACACCGACATCCTCGTCTCGAACGGTGTCAGACACCGACACTCTTATTTGAACGAGTGTCAGCCACCGACATCCTCGTCACGAACGAGTGTCAGACATCGACATCCGCATCTCGGACGAGTGTCAGACACCGACATCTGCATCTCGAACGAGAGTCAGACACCGACATTTAGAGTAACCATGGCATGGGTACAATAAAATAATTTAATTGTGTCTGATATTTTGACTTTGGGTCGCAGACTTAGTGTACATTTGTACCAGTTCTATGGTCTGCCACAGCCACAGCTCTCAGACTGTCGCCGTCTGTCGGCAGGTGTCGGTGTCGGACTGGCGCGCGCACGCGCTGGTGTCTGGCGCAGGCCGCGACTGGCAGCGACTGCTGGCGTGGTTCTGGTCGGCCGTGGCCAGCTTCAGCACGGCCGAGCGTGCTCGCCTGCTGCAGTTCACCACCGGCTGCAGCCAGCTGCCGCCTGGCGGGTTCCAGGTCAGTGACTGGCTGCTGCTCCGACTGCTGGCGTGGTTCTGGTCGGCCGTGGCCAGCTTCAGCACGGCCGAGCGTGCTCGCCTGCTGCAGTTCACCACCGGCTGCAGCCAGCTGCCGCCTGGCGGGTTCCAGGTCAGTGACTGGCTGCTGCTCCGACTGCTGGCGTGGTTCTGGTCGGCCGTGGCCAGCTTCAGCACGGCCGAGCGTGCTCGCCTGCTGCAGTTCACCACCGGCTGCAGCCAGCTGCCGCCTGGCGGGTTCCAGGTCAGTGACTGGCTGCTGCTCCGACTGCTGGCGTGGTTCTGGTCGGCCGTGGCCAGCTTCAGCACGGCCGAGCGTGCTCGCCTGCTGCAGTTCACCACCGGCTGCAGCCAGCTGCCGCCTGGCGGGTTCCAGGTCAGTGACTGGCTGCTGCTCCGACTGCTGGCGTGGTTCTGGTCGGCCGTGGCCAGCTTCAGCACGGCCGAGCGTGCTCGCCTGCTGCAGTTCACCACCGGCTGCAGCCAGCTGCCGCCTGGCGGGTTCCAGGTCAGTGACTGGCTGCTGCTCCGACTGCTGGCGTGGTTCTGGTCGGCCGTGGCCAGCTTCAGCACGGCCGAGCGTGCTCGCCTGCTGCAGTTCACCACCGGCTGCAGCCAGCTGCCGCCTGGCGGGTTCCAGGTCAGTGACTGGCTGCTGCTCCGACTGCTGGCGTGGTTCTGGTCGGCCGTGGCCAGCTTCAGCACGGCCGAGCGTGCTCGCCTGCTGCAGTTCACCACCGGCTGCAGCCAGCTGCCGCCTGGCGGGTTCCAGGTCAGTGACTGGCTGCTGCTCCGACTGCTGGCGTGGTTCTGGTCGGCCGTGGCCAGCTTCAGCACGGCCGAGCGTGCTCGCCTGCTGCAGTTCACCACCGGCTGCAGCCAGCTGCCGCCTGGCGGGTTCCAGGTCAGTGACTGGCTGCTGCTCCGACTGCTGGCGTGGTTCTGGTCGGCCGTGGCCAGCTTCAGCACGGCCGAGCGTGCTCGCCTGCTGCAGTTCACCACCGGCTGCAGCCAGCTGCCGCCTGGCGGGTTCCAGGTCAGTGACTGGCTGCTGCTCCGACTGCTGGCGTGGTTCTGGTCGGCCGTGGCCAGCTTCAGCACGGCCGAGCGTGCTCGCCTGCTGCAGTTCACCACCGGCTGCAGCCAGCTGCCGCCTGGCGGGTTCCAGGTCAGTGACTGGCTGCTGCTCCGACTGCTGGCGTGGTTCTGGTCGGCCGTGGCCAGCTTCAGCACGGCCGAGCGTGCTCGCCTGCTGCAGTTCACCACCGGCTGCAGCCAGCTGCCGCCTGGCGGGTTCCAGGTCAGTGACTGGCTGCTGCTCCGACTGCTGGCGTGGTTCTGGTCGGCCGTGGCCAGCTTCAGCACGGCCGAGCGTGCTCGCCTGCTGCAGTTCACCACCGGCTGCAGCCAGCTGCCGCCTGGCGGGTTCCAGGTCAGTGACTGGCTGCTGCTCCGACTGCTGGCGTGGTTCTGGTCGGCCGTGGCCAGCTTCAGCACGGCCGAGCGTGCTCGCCTGCTGCAGTTCACCACCGGCTGCAGCCAGCTGCCGCCTGGCGGGTTCCAGGTCAGTGACTGGCTGCTGCTCCGACTGCTGGCGTGGTTCTGGTCGGCCGTGGCCAGCTTCAGCACGGCCGAGCGTGCTCGCCTGCTGCAGTTCACCACCGGCTGCAGCCAGCTGCCGCCTGGCGGGTTCCAGGTCAGTGACTGGCTGCTGCTCCGACTGCTGGCGTGGTTCTGGTCGGCCGTGGCCAGCTTCAGCACGGCCGAGCGTGCTCGCCTGCTGCAGTTCACCACCGGCTGCAGCCAGCTGCCGCCTGGCGGGTTCCAGGTCAGTGACTGGCTGCTGCTCCGACTGCTGGCGTGGTTCTGGTCGGCCGTGGCCAGCTTCAGCACGGCCGAGCGTGCTCGCCTGCTGCAGTTCACCACCGGCTGCAGCCAGCTGCCGCCTGGCGGGTTCCAGGTCAGTGACTGGCTGCTGCTCCGACTGCTGGCGTGGTTCTGGTCGGCCGTGGCCAGCTTCAGCACGGCCGAGCGTGCTCGCCTGCTGCAGTTCACCACCGGCTGCAGCCAGCTGCCGCCTGGCGGGTTCCAGGTCAGTGACTGGCTGCTGCTCCGACTGCTGGCGTGGTTCTGGTCGGCCGTGGCCAGCTTCAGCACGGCCGAGCGTGCTCGCCTGCTGCAGTTCACCACCGGCTGCAGCCAGCTGCCGCCTGGCGGGTTCCAGGTCAGTGACTGGCTGCTGCTCCGACTGCTGGCGTGGTTCTGGTCGGCCGTGGCCAGCTTCAGCACGGCCGAGCGTGCTCGCCTGCTGCAGTTCACCACCGGCTGCAGCCAGCTGCCGCCTGGCGGGTTCCAGGTCAGTGACTGGCTGCTGCTCCGACTGCTGGCGTGGTTCTGGTCGGCCGTGGCCAGCTTCAGCACGGCCGAGCGTGCTCGCCTGCTGCAGTTCACCACCGGCTGCAGCCAGCTGCCGCCTGGCGGGTTCCAGGTCAGTGACTGGCTGCTGCTCCGACTGCTGGCGTGGTTCTGGTCGGCCGTGGCCAGCTTCAGCACGGCCGAGCGTGCTCGCCTGCTGCAGTTCACCACCGGCTGCAGCCAGCTGCCGCCTGGCGGGTTCCAGGTCAGTGACTGGCTGCTGCTCCGACTGCTGGCGTGGTTCTGGTCGGCCGTGGCCAGCTTCAGCACGGCCGAGCGTGCTCGCCTGCTGCAGTTCACCACCGGCTGCAGCCAGCTGCCGCCTGGCGGGTTCCAGGTCAGTGACTGGCTGCTGCTCCGACTGCTGGCGTGGTTCTGGTCGGCCGTGGCCAGCTTCAGCACGGCCGAGCGTGCTCGCCTGCTGCAGTTCACCACCGGCTGCAGCCAGCTGCCGCCTGGCGGGTTCCAGGTCAGTGACTGGCTGCTGCTCCGACTGCTGGCGTGGTTCTGGTCGGCCGTGGCCAGCTTCAGCACGGCCGAGCGTGCTCGCCTGCTGCAGTTCACCACCGGCTGCAGCCAGCTGCCGCCTGGCGGGTTCCAGGTCAGTGACTGGCTGCTGCTCCGACTGCTGGCGTGGTTCTGGTCGGCCGTGGCCAGCTTCAGCACGGCCGAGCGTGCTCGCCTGCTGCAGTTCACCACCGGCTGCAGCCAGCTGCCGCCTGGCGGGTTCCAGGTCAGTGACTGGCTGCTGCTCCGACTGCTGGCGTGGTTCTGGTCGGCCGTGGCCAGCTTCAGCACGGCCGAGCGTGCTCGCCTGCTGCAGTTCACCACCGGCTGCAGCCAGCTGCCGCCTGGCGGGTTCCAGGTCAGTGACTGGCTGCTGCTCCGACTGCTGGCGTGGTTCTGGTCGGCCGTGGCCAGCTTCAGCACGGCCGAGCGTGCTCGCCTGCTGCAGTTCACCACCGGCTGCAGCCAGCTGCCGCCTGGCGGGTTCCAGGTCAGTGACTGGCTGCTGCTCCGACTGCTGGCGTGGTTCTGGTCGGCCGTGGCCAGCTTCAGCACGGCCGAGCGTGCTCGCCTGCTGCAGTTCACCACCGGCTGCAGCCAGCTGCCGCCTGGCGGGTTCCAGGTCAGTGACTGGCTGCTGCTCCGACTGCTGGCGTGGTTCTGGTCGGCCGTGGCCAGCTTCAGCACGGCCGAGCGTGCTCGCCTGCTGCAGTTCACCACCGGCTGCAGCCAGCTGCCGCCTGGCGGGTTCCAGGTCAGTGACTGGCTGCTGCTCCGACTGCTGGCGTGGTTCTGGTCGGCCGTGGCCAGCTTCAGCACGGCCGAGCGTGCTCGCCTGCTGCAGTTCACCACCGGCTGCAGCCAGCTGCCGCCTGGCGGGTTCCAGGTCAGTGACTGGCTGCTGCTCCGACTGCTGGCGTGGTTCTGGTCGGCCGTGGCCAGCTTCAGCACGGCCGAGCGTGCTCGCCTGCTGCAGTTCACCACCGGCTGCAGCCAGCTGCCGCCTGGCGGGTTCCAGGTCAGTGACTGGCTGCTGCTCCGACTGCTGGCGTGGTTCTGGTCGGCCGTGGCCAGCTTCAGCACGGCCGAGCGTGCTCGCCTGCTGCAGTTCACCACCGGCTGCAGCCAGCTGCCGCCTGGCGGGTTCCAGGTCAGTGACTGGCTGCTGCTCCGACTGCTGGCGTGGTTCTGGTCGGCCGTGGCCAGCTTCAGCACGGCCGAGCGTGCTCGCCTGCTGCAGTTCACCACCGGCTGCAGCCAGCTGCCGCCTGGCGGGTTCCAGGTCAGTGACTGGCTGCTGCTCCGACTGCTGGCGTGGTTCTGGTCGGCCGTGGCCAGCTTCAGCACGGCCGAGCGTGCTCGCCTGCTGCAGTTCACCACCGGCTGCAGCCAGCTGCCGCCTGGCGGGTTCCAGGTCAGTGACTGGCTGCTGCTCCGACTGCTGGCGTGGTTCTGGTCGGCCGTGGCCAGCTTCAGCACGGCCGAGCGTGCTCGCCTGCTGCAGTTCACCACCGGCTGCAGCCAGCTGCCGCCTGGCGGGTTCCAGGTCAGTGACTGGCTGCTGCTCCGACTGCTGGCGTGGTTCTGGTCGGCCGTGGCCAGCTTCAGCACGGCCGAGCGTGCTCGCCTGCTGCAGTTCACCACCGGCTGCAGCCAGCTGCCGCCTGGCGGGTTCCAGGTCAGTGACTGGCTGCTGCTCCGACTGCTGGCGTGGTTCTGGTCGGCCGTGGCCAGCTTCAGCACGGCCGAGCGTGCTCGCCTGCTGCAGTTCACCACCGGCTGCAGCCAGCTGCCGCCTGGCGGGTTCCAGGTCAGTGACTGGCTGCTGCTCCGACTGCTGGCGTGGTTCTGGTCGGCCGTGGCCAGCTTCAGCACGGCCGAGCGTGCTCGCCTGCTGCAGTTCACCACCGGCTGCAGCCAGCTGCCGCCTGGCGGGTTCCAGGTCAGTGACTGGCTGCTGCTCCGACTGCTGGCGTGGTTCTGGTCGGCCGTGGCCAGCTTCAGCACGGCCGAGCGTGCTCGCCTGCTGCAGTTCACCACCGGCTGCAGCCAGCTGCCGCCTGGCGGGTTCCAGGTCAGTGACTGGCTGCTGCTCCGACTGCTGGCGTGGTTCTGGTCGGCCGTGGCCAGCTTCAGCACGGCCGAGCGTGCTCGCCTGCTGCAGTTCACCACCGGCTGCAGCCAGCTGCCGCCTGGATGGTTCCAGGTCAGTGACTCTCCGGCTGCTGGCGCGGTTCGCTGAATTCTAATGCTGATTTAACTCTAGCTTTATGCCGATTGCGTTTAGTCTACATCGGACATTATAGTCTAGTATCGTCAGATTCTATATTGGACAGATTCTGCATAAGACAGATTCTATATTGGACAGATTCTGCTTAAGACAGATTCTATATTGGACAGATTCAGCATAAGACAGATTCTTGTATCAGATGAGACATAAGCAGGTATCGTCAGATTCTGTATTGGACAGATTCTGCATAAGACAGATTCTTGTATCAGATGAGGCATAAGACAGAGTCTTGTATCAGATGAGGATCTTAGTGTGAAATCAAGAATCTATTTATGTGAGACAATAATTTTGTCTAAGTGAAATTATGCAGATGTTGTTACTGCAAATTGTTTATTAACCAGACCAAATTAATTAATTTAACGAGTTCAAAACTCTTGCGCAAGATACTGCTTTTCAATTCCACGCAGAGCTCATATTACTCCCTATCTTGACCAAAATGATCTACCTAATATGGAAACCCGGCGTACTCTACACTTCTCGTCACTTCTTTTTGGTGTAATTAAGAATACGAACCCTTCGTATTTGTTCGAAAAAATAAAATTTTGGACAGATTCTGCATAAGACTAATTCTATATTGGACAGATTCTGCATAAAACAGATTCTTCATAAGACTGATTCTATATTGGACAGATTCTCCATAAGACTAATTCTATATTAGACAGATTTAAAAACAAGAAAGCGTAATTGTATTTTTTTTACTTATTAATTTCGCTCTCTTTTTAAAAATCTGTCCAATACAAAATTTCTCTTATGCAGAATGAAATGAAATGAAATAAAATTGTTTATTTTCAATATAGGATATAAATATCACTTATTGACGTCAATTTACTTATATTAAGTTTACCACCACTTCCACAGCGCAAGTGGAGAAGAAGCGGCGCCACAAACTCCACTGCAGCATTTTCTTCAAAACGTCAATTTACAAATAAGAAAAAACTTTCCTTAATTACCTAGTTAAATGAACGAATTCACATGTTTGTCAACATTTAGCACAATGGTTATTTCAGATTATTAAAATTAAATAAAAATTGAATAAAAAATTATTTATCTGTCAAATGTAGATAGAATCTATCGAAATTAAACTATGATGTTCAAAGGAAAATGTGTCCAATGTATACTAAACGAAATCAAGATGCTTTTGTTGTATCTTATTTGATCAAGGGAGGTGATTGTTTGATTGATTAGAAAAATCCTATTTTTTTTTAAATTTAATCTCTTGGCTATTCATTTATTTTTGTTTCACTTGGCTGTATTTTATTATTATGTCAATCAAATTAATATTTTCCATGTATATTCCAGGAACTGAACCCGCGCTTCCAAATCACAGCCGCGGCGACATTCGGAGCCCTACCGACCGCACATACATGTTTCAACCAGCTCTGCTTGCCCGACTACGACAGCTACGAACAACTCGTACACGCGTTACTGTGGGCCATCAACGAGGGAGGGGAGGGGTTCGGTATGATCTGAACACTTGTATTAAATCATTGTTCATTCGTGTGTCCAATGTGCTGGTTACAGAGTTGACTTTGTGTTGGAAAGTGGTGTAAGGTCCAATGTCTCAGACCAATGCAGGTTTTGAGGTCTGCGTCACCAAGGTATTGATCATTACAACCATTTAAGGTTCTCGAAATTAAGGCCTGCGACGTGGCAATTTGGACCAACGGCTTAACGTGCCTTCCGAAGCACGGTGTCATTTTTATTATTAGGCAATTAAGTCATTTAAACCTACAATGTACTCGGCCTGCGATGTGGCAATTTGGACGACCGACGGCTTAACCTGCCTTCAGAAGCCCGGAGTCATCTTTTTAAACAATCGGGTGGTTGATTTAAGCTTGCAATGTACTAAACAAACGGGAAACAAGTGTGCTTCCCTTGGGAATTGAACCCATAACAATCATATAAATAGTCGTGCTCTTTTAAGTAGTCATTATTTTAGTCCAATGTTATCTTTAGGCTACTACACTATCTTTTAAAAGGAGAATGCCCATTTTCAGTCAATATTTCTTTTTAAATTAAATCGGAATTTAATAATAGTAAAAAGATATATTCAATTGTTATTCAATATGTAAAAATTCACCGATATCGTTATATACGAGCCGGACTCTTATCGATGGAGGCTTCTCTTTAAAAAAAAAGTATCGATAAACCACGATGTGAAAGGATTTTTTCTCTAGTCAAAGAGTATGAAACGGCGAGCTAAAAACAGTAACGTAAAAGGTGGAAAATTATTGTTAAGTTTTATTTAATAGGTGCTTACAAAACATTTGATTTTTAAATATCATGTTGATACCCTTGTGGATTTGAGAAACTGAAAGTCCTAAAGGCAAAAAGAAGTTCGCTCTTCTTTTTTTATACCGTCATTACTGTGCCTACTAATTCTGAAATTTTTTTGTGGTCCATTAGAAATGTGGACAATCCTTTAATAATATATGAAATTATTGTAAGATCTGCTTAGTAATTAACTTCTGAGGCTATAAATAATACTAAAATTGTCTTTTCGGGGTTTTACTCGTAAAGACAGACATTCCTGCCGCTCGCTGATGCGAAAGTGTGACAATAAGATAATGTGTTTAACATCTATGTCTGTGGACAAGAAAAAAAGACAATGTTTATTTGTGTGAAATACATCATTGATATGAGTGTGAGCGTGCGTTAATTGAGCCGTATTCCGCTTGTTAGGCTTCATAGTCATAATGTATATGCGCATAATGCCACATTCGCAAAACGAAACATTTACTCCACTTTTATTACGAAATGATTCTTGCACACACATTCGCCATAAATACTTTCGTAAATTATCTCCAAATAGCAAAATGGAAAATTTTCAAAACGTCACATAGATTAATTTAAATTGTAACTGTTCTTGTGACATTGCGCAAATTTATATTTCAAACTATTTCTGCCATCATCCTTTTTAAACCGATTTCAAACAAGATCTCTGTTTGACTCATCATTATACTAGCGTGTATTCCTAGTTGCGTCGTCAGCTTACGCTTCGGAGCCTAGGGTACGCTGTAAGTCATGCTCCTAGATTTGACGGAACTGATTATTACAATGGAGCGACTGCCTTCTGACCTCCGTAACCCTTTTTACAGGGAAACCAGACCAACAGGAAAATGACCCGAGGTGTGTTAGTGGCCAACACTTAGAATTTTTCAGGCTGCCCTAAGGCATCTGATACAGCCTCACGACTGCTATCTATCGATAACAACCGGAACTAAGGGCTTAACGTGCCTTCCGAAGCACGTAGGAGCTCAAGATAGAAAATGCCGACCAATCCAATAGTGGTCGCGTCACGTCGTCGCTTGACACGCGCATTCGCTACGGATACGCGAGTCGCGTTCGACTAACGAGCTCCTCATTTTCTCATCCTCAAGTTTTATGTTTGACTGTAGGTATGTATTTCTTTTTCTCCTGTGTTTGCATTTATTATTTCTAATATAAAGTACCATGTTTTGCAAATGTGGGTTTGTATCGACATTTGACGTACAGTCACGAGCACTAACACATATACAATTGTATTCAATTTTAGACCTTTTTTCACTGACTTAAGCACCGATGTGTATACATGTTAATGCTCGTTACCACTGACCAATTAACAGTACTGGATGAGTAACTAGTTAAATAGTGACCCCAATTTGTTTTGTGGTTTCTATGAATGTTTTGTGATGTCACCAGTAGGTAATTCACATATTATTTGTTGTATATATATTGTGTCAGTTATATGAGATTGCACTAGTCGGTCTGAAGCGAATAGTAAAAATCTTTATATTATACTGAGGCCCTTCGAGAAAGTACCAATTTCCTGAAAAAAAAAAAACAATTTAGAAAATTTTCAAATACTATTTTAAGCGCAGCTGACTGTCGCAGGACTGGAGCCCTATTTTTGAGATGTATGACTCATCATAAGTTTAATGAATATAGTTCTATATCGAACAATAATTATTCGACTCACCGATTTTGCGTGATACACACTTTTCGAAAATAGCACTCCTGGCCCATAATAGGACAAGATAACCATTAATATAGTCCTATTTTGTTCAATGAATATGTTGGGACCACGGAGAAATTACAAAGAGGAGATGCCGTAATAAGCGTTTTGTAAGAAAGTATTTGTGAGGCTACACGGGGCGGAAGGCAGACGTGCGGGGTGCTTGGTTTCGGCCGTGGCTAAAACCATAATGACATCCATCTTACGGAAAGTAGCAGTACTACGTTATTTACAAATTATCAAGTACTTCAGACACCCGACACTAGATGTCACTACTGTTCATGACCCGGTCGATTTTATGCACATATTAACCACATCAGGGTACGCTGTAAGTCATGCTCCTAGATTTGACGGAACTGATTATTACAATGGAGCGACTGCCTTCTGACCTCCGTAACCCTTTTTACAGGGAAACCAGACCAACAGGAAAATGACCCGAGGGTTGTCAATTTATTGGGTCGAAGCTTTTATATTTTTTTTTTCAAATTTCAAGAAAAATACAAATATATATCCATAGATATCCTGTATATATATTATGTATATGATTGAAACAAATAGCCATATGTTTACAGTGAGTTATAAAAGAGTATATGGAACCACAAATCCAATGATTGGTTGATAGGATTTTTTTAATTTCGACTAAATAAGGAATCTCACTTACATACAAATATATTAAGAAACATACAAATATATTAAGAAACATACAATACAATACAAAACTTTTTATTGCACAACAAGAATACATTATGGAATACAAGCAATTACAAGAAAAAGCGATGAAATGAATGCGCCAAAGAAACCCTTTCTTTTTAGTGTAAAAATGATATCGATGTGATGTAAACCGTGCATATGAATATTTGTTTTAATGTTCCTGAACTTTTGCCAGCCCTGGCCTGACCATTATTGACAAAGTTCAGCTACTTGTCAATATATGTCATTAGTACGTCGAAGTTCCAATCTTAAAAACATTGCGATATTTTATAAATTATGGACGTTTTAAATATTAGGTATATCTTTTATATCTTATTTAACAGAAACGTGATCGTGATGCACTTAGGAGCTCGCGATCTGTTTCTCAGTACGCTTTTGAACGAGTAGTGACAAGCTCCGCCCACTTTGTGCCGGCGAGGCGCCAATGATAACATCACTGCGCCATTTCAAACGCCATCTCCTCTTAGTAAATGCTCCGTGGTTGGGACTATACGTATATGACAAAAACTTATGTAAACCATCTTCTAAAGGAAGAATAAAATGAACATATTTAATATTTTTTAAAAATCTTAAAAGTCTGTATTCTATGGTTGTTTTATTCAATGCAAAAAAATAGATTTATATTTGTTGAAGTTAATATATATTGTTTTATTTTTTAATAATTTAGAATAAGTAGATCCTCTTCTATTATGTACTTAAAATTTTAGTCACTATTAAATATTTACGTATTACGGATTATTATACATAGGGCGCACTGTAAGTTTCCGGAACAGGCCACTTACATAAACAATATTTAAAAATTTATTGCAACATTTGAAAATAGAACTCTTTGGCTGTAGAATGCAGTTTGTTTCATCTGACTGTCTTTTGTTTTTACCTTGTGGCGCCATTTAAAAAATTGTGTGTCTGCATCAACATGGATTTAACTCGGGAAAATTTTCGTAGTATGATTTTCTACGATTTTAAGTGTAATTTGACAGCTCAACAGAGCATCGCTCGGCTTGAAACAGCTTTTGGCAATGAAGCACCATGCAAGACAACTGTTTATAGCTGGTTTGCAGAATTCAAGCGTGGTCGTATCAATCTCAGTGACGAATCTCGCGATGGTCGGCCGTCCACCGCTGTGACCAACAAAAACATCAATGCTGTGCGCCGTATGATTGAAACAGACAGGCATGTGACCTACCATGAAATTCGCGCATCTTTAGAAATAGGCATGAGTCAAATACAATTAATCCTACACAAACATTTGGGTGTGAGAAAGCTGTGCTCGCGGTGGATCCCACACAACTTGACCGAGGCTCAAAAAACGGACCGCGTCACTTGGTGCAGTGCCATGCTTACCAGATTCAACGAAGGTGCGTCAAATTTGGTGTGGGACATAGTAACAGGTGACGAAACATGGATTTATTGCTACGATCCCAAAACAAAGCAGCAATCGAGCGTATGGGTCTTTCAAGATGAGCCGAAACCAACCAAAGTGGCGCGCGTGAAAAGTGCATCAAAGCGGATGATTGCTTCTTTTTTTAATAAAACTGGACACGTGGCTACTGTTGCTTTAGAGAATCGTCGTACAGTGAATAGTGACTGGTACACGATCATTTGTTTGCCGGAAGTTATTGACGAACTCCGTAAAAATAACCGTAAACGCCGTATCATCCTGCACCACGACAATGCTAGTTCTCACACGGCCAGACAGACAAACGACTTTTTGAAGGCGAAAAATGTAGAACTCATGAGTCATCCTGCATACAGTCCCGACCCGGCACCTTGTGACTTTTTTCTGTTCCCAAAAATTAAGAACCAATTACGCGGTCAACGATTTTCATCACCAGAAGAGGCTGTCGGGGAGTATGAAAAACACGTTTCAGAGGTCACCACAGAGGAGTGGCACAAAAGTTTTCAAAACTGGTTTCATCGAATGAAAAAGTGCATAGACGCCAAGGGAGATTATTTTGAAAAACAATAAATTAATTTTGTACCTTTAATAGTATTTTTTCATATTCATTCCGGAAACTTATAGTGCGCCACACGTATGATTACTAATCATCAAAGATTTTTATAAAATTATTATATTTTTTTTTATATATTAGTGAAAGAGCCTTGAATCTCTTGCTATACTTTTAATTTCGATTGCTTATTGCGAATTTCCAAGTACGAGAGAAATACTAATTTCTCTTTTCTAGATAGATTTAGAATTTCGATATAATTAAGACGCCCTCATCTGTAGATTTAGACACAATAGCGCCTAAATGTTGTTTCAATATGACCGTATACAATAAGTTATAAATAATACCCATAACTATAATTTTAAAATTAATTAGCAAATACTAGTATTAAAAGATAAAGTAACATAAATGTAAATTAAAGCTAAAGAGTTCTTATTTATGTATAAAAATTTGAAAATGTTGATAATATGTTTGCATGAAAATATTGCGTAGTTTAGATATTTTTCTTGAATCTAATTTGCTTTTATCAACCTCTTATTAGGTACAACAAATAACTATATTGTACAAATGCAAAGGTCTGTGCATAAATAATGTGGCTAAGTAAATATTCGTTGTAAAGTATGAAACCGTATGAGATATGGCACACCGCTTACGTGTGGAATTGAGTGTAACAATCGAACTAAAGCACAGAATTATTAATATAATGTACTATTACACCCCGGACACTCCATACAACAGCGCCGTGAATACTACTACTACGATTCGGTCGCGTACGCACTCGCGTCACGTCAATGTGTGTGTCACTCGAGTCGTATGGTTGGTTTATTTACCGTGACTGCGCTATATTTGTCCGTCGCGGCCGCGCGCCGAAGTGTCATCCTTGCAATGTTTTGCTCTCGATTTTTACCCTTAATCTGCGCGGTGAGGTGCGGTATCTGTTTCGGGTGGGAGGGTGTTAGAAGTGCCATGTTTAAGCCTCCGTTTTAGGAATGTGGTACTCCAAACACACGCTATAAATTTAACGTTAAATGTCTTTCTTTCTGTATAAATTGTTAAAGTAATCAAGCTGTTAATATCCGCCTTTTCCATTCCGTACCTTTATGTAAAGACAATATAGAAATATTTTAAAATGTCCTGAAGGCAGAATTATGCGATAAGTACGTTAATACACTATTCCGGAAATGGACACGGGGTCCTAAGAGGACTCATTCTTAAAATGGCTTGTTCCGCAAATTACCTATTCCGAAAACACTCATCCTTAAAATGACTTAAATCTTAAAAGGACCCTTTCATGGAATGGCTTAAAGTTAAAAAAGACAAAACACTTTGTATTTTATATGTTTGTATTAATATTTTATTTCTTACATCTCTACAAGTTCACTTATACTTACGATTAGTACGTTAATACTTTATTTGGCTTCTTTTACAATAAGTTTTATAATTACTCTATTTAGGTACCTACTTATCTACAATAATATAATAAAGCTGAAGAGTTAATGCAAAAAATCAATTTGTCTTACCAAAAAAGCGAACAAAAAACTTCTTTGCACATTTTGAGGCACGAAACTTAAGAATAATTGCAACTATAAATTTAATTTCTATTAAAATTTATTATTGTGGTTTACAATATGCAGGATAAAATTACCGTTTAGTATGCAAATGCCTATTTTTCAGCCGGTGATTTTGTCATATTTTATTTAAGAGTATATTATTGTAAGTGAACTAGTAGTTTGACAGTGTTAGAAAATTAAATATTGATTCAACTCGATTAGTTAAATATTAATACAAAGTGTTTTATGTCTTTTATAATTTATGCCATTTCAGGAAAGTCCTTTTAAGAATAAGTCATTTTAGGACTGAGTCCTTTTCGGATTAGGCCATTTGCGGGGCGAGTCGTTTTGAGAATGAATCATTTCAGTAATGGGTCCTTGTAGGACCCCGTATCTATTTTCGAAATAATATAAACGTATTAATCGGAATTATGGAACTGCTGCTGAAGAAATGTTTTATTAGTTGGGCCTAAGATAGCTAATTAGTTCTTTATAAAATATGTTACTATTGAAATTAGTTTTAGGCCGGTTACACACTATAAACTTGGCGCTTAAAAGTTAAAGTATCGGTATCATATTGCAGTGTAATAATTATTATAATATATTTTATTGTTGACCATGAAATTATTTCCCGTTTTTTTCTGCAGCTTCTCAAAATGGCCAGTTTTCATAAAACCTCTCAAAAGAGCCAAATCAATGTTAGGGCTTTTACTGGAATTACAGATTTTATAGTAGTCTTAATACTGGTAAAGGGGACACACAATTTAGAAAACTAAAGTAAGTTATCTTTGAATTAGATTTAGTTAGAACTTTATATTTAAGCATATTATGTAACTGTTTGTTGTTCCCATAATAAATAAATAAATAAACCATTTGGGAATTGGCCATTCAGAATATTCGTATTTGGTGTGTACTCGGCCTTTCCAAACCAGCCCGGCCACAGATTTTCCGCTACTGCTACGCGCGAAGCGGCGAGCGGCAAAAAACAAACTGTTCGAATGAACCTCGCGTAGTCAGTTCCTCGCTCATAGCGAAAAAAAATAAATTAGCGAAAATCGTGGCCGAACTAACCACTGTAAGCTTGATCACGCTTCGGCCACGATTTTCGCTAATTTAACTAAGGGGCGCAATGCCCATAAAGACAACATTATAACTAATCCACCTCATGTAACTGTTGTTAGAACAAGCTAAATATTAGACTACTTTTTCCGTCTGATGCGAATTGACCCTCTGGATTAGCGCATAATAGTTCGGCTTACGGTGGTAAATCTGTTGGCAGCCTGAATTTCAAAAAATATTTTGTAGGTGGTTGTTGATTAGAACTGTAAGACTGAAAATAAATCATTGATCAAAGATTCCTGTGTTTTTTTTAATGTTAGAATTTACAAAAAATTTGATAAAAATTTATATGCCTGTGCGTTATTTACGTTAGAATTTTTAATATTTCTTACATATAATAAAAATGAAACATCTTGTTATTAAAAAATAATCTGTAATCATAAACACCTACTTACAAAATCTAAGAGAAAACTTATAACAAACCTGACTGTGATGTCGCAAAACTACTACAAAAACAAATACATTAAAATATGTTAACATACGTCTTAATAACTTTAATATACTTACCAAAACACAATATATCTATCACTCAACTTGCATTGAATATAGCCTGAAGAATTCATATAAGGGTGGCCATCTAACTTTTACATTTAAAACTGAACGAACTTTTAATAGTAATGTCTGCGAAAGAAAACTACCACATTACTTACTTTATCCATTCAATTCAAAATGGCCTAAATATACGGACCTCTACAATAATAAATAATTTCTTTTTCTGCACTCTAGCATCATTGGAATAAGATCGATTTCAGTTTGCTCCTATTCTGATCGAACTAAATATAAATATAGCCTTTTAATTCACCATATTGCTGTATGTCACTGTCATGAAGATTCTTTTATTAATTTTTTGGTCAGCAGCCATGTCGGGCTGGGACCAGGGACCAGAGTAGGGCGTCAGGGAAGGACAGCGGGGCACGGAACCAGGTTCGAGTCAAACCCAACAACCTGAAGGAAAAAGAAGGAAAATATTAAGAGAGGACAGGAAAGTATAGGCCTCTGATGGAGAATCAGAATATCTCAGAGATAATGGGATTTCACATTTTTTTTAAAGTGAAGTTTTCAGGTTAGCTTTTAGTTTCTTGTGAATTGGAGTGGGCTCGCCAAGCAGTTTGCCGAGCAAGTTCTTTCTTCATGCTAAGCCAGACGTATTTATTTATTAAAACACATACAAAACAGATTACAATCCATTACTTCGAAAATGCATAAAGATTAGTTGAAATAGGTTTTATTAAGTGCGTCTTAAATTTTCTCGTCACAGCCAACTTGCTCGCCTATAAGCAAACTCGCCGTACAAGCTCTTGATATGTCAGTCTATCTACTTTCTTGGTTAAAGGTCTCGGCCACCAATTCAACTGATCCCTCGTGACAGCCAACTTCTCGCCAGTCGAGCAAGCTCGCCGCGCAGCTCGCCCAACATGCTCTTGATATGTCAGTTTATACATATACTTACTTGGTTAATGGTCTTGGCCACCAATTCAGCTGTTCCCGTGTCACAGCCAACTCGCTCGCCAGCCGAGCAAGCTCGCCCAACATGCTCTTGATATGTCAGTCTATCTACTTACTTCGGCAAAGGTCTCGGCCACCAATTCAGCTGTTCACTCGAATCAGCCAACTCGCTCGCCAGCCAAACAAGCTCGTCCGCAAAACAAGCTCGCCACGCAGCTCGCCCAACTTGCAACTTGTCTACTTACTTCGTTAATGGTCTTGGCCACCAGTTCAGTTGTTCCCTCGTGACAGCCAACTCGCTCGCCAGCCGAGCAAGCTCGCCGCGCAGCTCGCCCAACATGCTCTTGAGCGTGGCGGTCTCGTCGGCCGCGATCGAAACCCGCGCGGACAGCAACGCGCACTCCCTGGTGCAGCGGTTGCGGGCTCTATACCAATCAGAGCTAGTTTTATTTATCGAAGACCACCCCATACCTATCTGTATACTCATAGACCGACTTACATCATGTCAGTCATGTCATGTGTACAGACAAACTTGGAAACCTGTGCAAGGTTCAGGAGAGCTATTTTGGAAAAGTGTGACTCATGCAAAGTTGGCCAGTCGAATAATTTTTGTTCGACATCAAGTAAGTTTCCTTACAGAGAGTTTCACAGTTCAAAAATAGGGCTCTAGTATTTTTTTTAATGTAGAATTACAACTTAACTCATAACATGTCATTAAGTTGCTCTTGTCGTTTGAATGAATAATAGTTTCAAAGTTAACATATTATTCTTAAACTGTTGAAATATCCAGTGATACAAGCTGTGGAGCATAGATTAATAATTGGTCTCCGCTGCGCTACGACGCGCGAGACCAATTATTAATGTGCTGTGGAGCTATAAAAGTTGACAAATAAGAGGGAGATTTGTCAAAACACGTTACGATCGTCGCGTCTGACAAGCTAATACATTCATAACAACAATACAATATTCGTAATATCAAACCGGTTCGAAGCCTCTATTATAGAGTATCGGAAATGTTTTGTTTACGGCGCAAATAAATAATTGTTAACGATAAAACTTGTTTTCATAAAGATGCGAATAGACCGGGAGCATTTCATAGCGAACGATAACGTTACCTTCAGTACATATCACTATTTATAATTATGTGACTTAGCTGTGTAAGGACAACTTAAGTATATAGTCTTCGTAAGGCAGATCTGCTTTCATGCTCATGTGCCTGAACTGAAGACCTACAGAACCAGATTGATGACCAGACCGAAGAAACCAGCAAAGAGACGAGCGGATGAAACATCGGAAGTATAACTAATATATATTAATACTAGCTATTTCCCGCAGCTCCGCCTGCGTCAAAAAATAGCCTATGTTTGACCCCGGGTCTTTAACTATATTCATACCACATTTTATCAAAATCCGTTCAGCGGTTTAGCTGTGAAAGCGTAACAGAAAGACAGACGGACAGACCTTCGCATTTATAATATTAGTATGGATAATTTTTCTTCATAAAAATTTCCAAACGTGTTTTAAGCCCATTTTAACTAAACTATGTTCTGTCTCGTTCTTTCGCATCAAATTATCGGTAAGACAGAAAGGGAATAAACATAGTTTATGTAGGCTTATGGAACGATTTTTATGAATAAGGCGATACATGTAGGTGTAGCCGCTTCTTTACGCGAGGAGCAAGCACCATGGCTCGTGACGACCCACGTGGGGACCACAGACACACATTCTTCATACGTACTGACCTTCCGCCAGTGGTATCTACTAATTTCATATTAATTATTGTTGGTCATTAGCGAATGATTGAATTTAGGATTGATTTGTTTATTTTATTTATCCAGTATGTCAGTAGATAAATAAACTTAAAACTTAACTTAATGAAAGTAGTATTATGGGAATTCTCACACCTATTGACGTGGATTTGGTTTTAGCCTTCAGAAAAACCTATGACAAGGGAATAAGGTTGTCGCTAATCATTCGCACCGGCAAGCCTAAGTCTCCTTTTTGGGATATTGGATCTCTAATATAATTGGATTGGGAAACCCAATAAAATTAGGGAAAGATATATTTTACCTAGTTCAAACTAGGAGGAGCTCAATAGCAGAGTGCGACGTGCGTATCCGTAGCGTGTGCCAAGCGACGGCGAGGCGCGATTCGTATTACAGCCTCAACGCCGAATTTCGCCGCCATGCTACCGGCGACTAAGAGAAATACACACAAATGCATTTGATTCAGTGCACTAATCGATACTACTCCCATGACTTTTTAGTCGCCGGTGGCATCGCGGCGAAATTGGCCGTGGCGAATTGCCCCCTGGCCATGCTGTTAGATTGGTCGGTATTTAATGACAATTTCTGAGCTCCATCGTGCTTCGGAAGGCACTCCGTTGATCCCTATTGTTATCGATAGATGGCAGTCGTTAGGCTGTGTCAGATACCTTCAGGAATCCTAAAAATTCTGACTGTGTCGGTCACTTCGAGTCATGTTCCTGTTAGTCTGGCTGGTATCCCTGTAAAAAGTGATATGGAGGTCGGACGGCAGTCGCTCCATTAAAATAACCAGTGCCGTCAAATCGAGGAGCCTACGCTCAGTCCAATAGTTGTACACACTCACTCCTGCTCGCCCGCCAGCTGCTCGCTAGTCAGCCGCAGCACATGCAGTCTCTCGTCCGCCTCCCGTCGCAGCGTCACCACGTCACGCTCGGCGGCTGATAGGAGCGCCGAGTGCTGCGCCAATTCCTCTTCCAGTGACGATAGCTGCAATAGGAATATCATCATCATCATCCTAGCGTTATCTCGGTTGCATCCTCCGCTGTTTGCTCTGGAGCCCAGGGTCCGCTTAGACAGATGCGATAGTAACAAGTGCTGATCATTTCTCCCTCAGGAACTTCAATACCATTTTTATCACTGTCCATGACCTCAACGGCATTGGTCAACATTCGTTTGGTGCAATAAAGTGTTCATTCATTTATTCAACGTCAGTTCGGATAGTCTGGTCTGGCCCTAACTTTAAAGAATCCCCAATTAGTCTTCATTATCATCAACTCCCTATAACCCAATGCTGGGCATAAGTCTCCCCGTGTCTACGCCAACCATCTGTCCTGGGCCGACACAATCCAGTTGTTGTCACCTCTCTCCTAGCAGCTGGATGTCCAGTACTTCGTTTTCAATTTCAATTAGTCTTACATCTGGTTTACCAAGGCCAAAATGAATACGTTACTGGTTCTGCTTTCAAAATGACTGTAAAAGTGCCGATTTCACCAACATCGTTCCTATCCAAGAGTAACTAATCTAAGTATCGATGGCAGCCATTGTTATTCTACAGACAGAGTCCTTATACGGAAATCATACGTGGATTAATATCTGTGTAATGAAATGTAAACTTCATTCGTCATTATCCTTGGAATAAAACTTATCAGACTTTGGTGAAATCGACCCTTAGTAAGCAATGCCTACACCCTCTTCAGCAAAGGTTATACTACAGCACTTAGGAAGTCCAAAGCCCCTTACCCTGGTATAAGCATGGTCCCGCTGAGCCCTGGCTTCGGCAGCAGCCGCTCTCTCGTTGGCCAGCGCCAGCTCGCACAGGCTGGCCGTGGTGCGCACACTCTCCAACTCGTTGCGACAATTTCGCCAGCCTAATATAAGAATAACTTTCAGGATAAGCATCGATTTCAATCAAAACTCCTTACTGTTGTCATCGGCTTTGCTATCTGCTGGGCTACATCAGAGATAAGCAATTGTCAAAGATATGGATCTCTTTATTTCTGATGTTGTGTCGTCATAAAGAAAACCCGAAAACGTTCTCTGCTTTAGCAACCTTGAGCTTTCTCATGAAAACAATAGTCCTCAACCCTATGTTTGCACCGCAGTTTACGGAATGCGGCAAGGATCCCTGAAGAAAATCCCATTGGAGTGCCGCGGAAAATTGATTTGACACGATTTCTTAGCTTACACACGACTAAGTAACAAGTCGTGTGTAAGCTAAGAAATCGACATTTACTAATTAAGTCTTTTGTTCTCACCAATGCTCATTTCTGATGCCTGGTCTTCGGCAGCACAAACATCCTTTTCTAGCGCAAATTTCTCCTGAAAGAACATTCCATAATCAATTACGTAACATTCATGAGGATTCTATTTTTATTTAAGGGTACACCCGTTGACAAGTGGTAAGGCAACTAAAAATCAAGATGTTCTTTAGTTGCCTTTCACAACCTCCATAGGAAGAAAAATCTTCAACACACCCTCTCCAGCACGGCTTTCTCCATTTCCTTGTCCCTGACGAGCTGTTTGAGCCTCTCGAGCTCCCTCATGGCCAGCCGGACCTTCGCGTTGTCAGAGTCCAGCAAACTTTTCAAAGTGGACACTTGGATGCGCAGGCGTTCAGAACAGGACACCTGGACGAATCAATGGGTCATTTATTTATTGATTGTTAAGAAGACTAACGGCTTATATCTATACACTAGGCAACAAACTTGACAACCACACAGAGATTTGTCCTAGAAATGAAGCCTTCGCCAAAGAACTTTAATTGTAGGAGTCGAACGATTCGCGCGCTTTGGAGCCCTTTTTTTGAATAGGCTACTTGACTGTATTCATACTTGGGCAACATTTGCATACGAAACAATATGTACACGAAAAAGTAGCAGATTCCGAAAACAACAAAATTGATTGTTAATTAAGGCAGTAATGGGATTTTAAAGTTTTCTCAAGTAGAAAAGTGGGAGCGTGGTGGGAACGTCTTGCTATCCCTTTTGTACGCACGAAACCGAGTGGCAGTGACGTCACTGCACAAACAATGCATCCTTTTCTTGGTTTATTACAGTTTTCTTTTCCACCGAATTTCAAAGGCTTATAACTTATTTAAGAACAGATTTTTTAAAAATCTTTCTGTTTGCAGTTTCTGGTAGTGAAATGTTTGTTACATATGATAAAAATAAATTAAGTAGAATACCCATTTGTATAACATGACTCATTGTCGAATTGCAATCGTTCGACTCACTGATTATGACGAATGAAAATCATTCGATATCGAAGGAAAATCATTCGACTCACCGAATTTACTTAAGCCGCACTTTTTAAAAAAGCACTCATGTAGTTTGTTACCTACTGTATATGTATGGCGAAACTCTCTTCCTATTATGTACTTATGTATGAAGGTTAGGTTGGTAGTATTAATTTCATTTAAATTAAATAGGTATAATCCGTCTGTAACGAACGTTGTCTTTGCATGAATCATAAGGAAAACTCTCTGCTTAGATACACGTCGAAATTCGATAGCTGACTGTGTGAGTCACATCTACATTTTACCTATCTACTTAATAAACCTAATATCACTTATTTATTAGAGAGTATATAAAAATCACAAAGTACCTACTTAATAATTTTAATACTTACTAAATACACACTTAAAATATATATTTTTTGTACTAAACCACTTCTCTTCTTCTATACTTGTAAAAGAACAAACTTGAAAACGTAGGTTGATGAAGTCACAATCACAAGCAAAAATACTCGTCAGGGATTTCAGGATTACATAAAAATATCCAATATCCCATTGAAAACCACCTCCATTTTGGAAAAAATTAAAGATAAAGATGAAAATTGTTAAGTAATTGTTTATCTATGGTATGTAAGTTGCTCGATTCCACTAATCTGTAAAGTCGCGAGAATCTGCCCCCAGGGCGTAGATTCTCGCACTTGAGATTTAATAGAATGCGTAAATTTTCGTAAATTAACGGCGCGCGGCGGACGTCTAGCCTGTTTTTTTTTTTTTGGACAATAAGCAACAGTACAATATGTAACAATCTAGTTTACAATTTACATAAAAAGATTTTTAATTGTACGTCTACAACACTGTCCACATTGTTGTTTTTCTGTTATTAGCCGCCATGTTTCGAGAAATCTACGAGTATCTTATCCCTAAATGAGCGAAAACTGGCCCCCTTAGAAATGATATGGAGAGGTTACTCCAGAATTCTCAAACCTGAAACTCCAGCGTCTTCCGCAGACAGCGCACCTCCTCCCGCCGCCGCCGCCACGCGCTCATCATCATGAACTTGGTGATCTTCAGCGCCGCCTGCACTTCCACCGCCGTTTGAGGACCGGGGGACATCACCACAGGGAGACCTCTGTCGTTTCTGTGCAAGTAGGTCATCATCATCATAACCCAGTTGAGGTTTTAATACATATCTAATTAAGAACCTTTCTCTGCTCGTGCGATTGTCAGTCATATTCTCCAAAATTTCAAATTTTATAAGGCCTATTTTTTTCTAAAGAAAAAGGAATCTGTTGCTGAATGCTTTTTAGTCAGAAAAAAACCGCCAAGTATTAAAAAAAAAGGCGACTATATCTATATATGACGAATTGTCATTACTAGTACTACTATCCTACAGATCTTACTATATTACGATCTACTGGACTACACAGAGGCAGTACTTAGATAATTTTTATTCAGAAATAGAAGCTATGTAATAGGAAAAATTGTCTCTGCTCATATTTAGGGTCTCCACACGTATGGTTGAAATCTTTTTAACTACAATTAGATACCTACCAATCTTAATCATTCTCACCTTTCCCTCTTCACCCGTTTGTTAGGAGTCAGATCCTCCATGGAGACAGCCTTAGGCCCAATTTTTACTGGTCTGGTGGGAGTGGACTGACTCCTGTAGTCATCCAGACAGCTGCGAATCCTCTGCAGGTTGCCGCTGGGGCCTGAACGTTTGGCGGTGAACTTGCTGACCGGCTGGGGAGTTGAGAAGAGCTGCTTCTTGGGGTGCGCTGGTTGCACGCGCCTGGGGAAGTGGGAAATTAAAGAAAATTACTGACTTTAAAAGTAAAGCAATTTAACCATTTGTACGCGCGAGGGACTTAGTTGACAATTAAATATGTTGTAGGTACTTTTACGATCAAACTATCCGTGAAAGTTTCACCTATTTCTTTATGAGATAGAGAGCAATATATCAGTAACAAGGAAAATGTTGAGCTATAATTAAACAGATGATTAAAAAAAAAAGATTATAAAAAGAACAATACCCGACACTTAGTAATAGGGTATATTGCTGCTCGTCCATATGTTACGCTAAAAGCATGTTGGCCTGCATCATACTATCATATACATAGGTACTCATAAAAAAGTACTAACGTGGGAGGTGTAGTGGTCCGAAGGTTGTGCCGCTCCTGGGACAGTTCCCTCTCCGAAATGTCCCCCGCCCCGAACCGGGCCACCGGCGAAGCGCTCTGAGGAACCTTTCCATTCCCTGGCTGCTCTGGCATTTTCCTAAACAATTATCTCTTGACAATATTTTACGATAAAAAAGTGAAAATTTGATTTCGTTCCCACAGAGTTTTGTGATGATTTGATTGATTCTAATTTTGAAATTTTATCATGTCATTTTTTGGCACTAACTTCAAATGTAATGTGCAAAAAGTTCGACTCTGTGCTCTTTTTTGTTTGATGAAGTTAGTCACACGCGTGGTCCTGGAAACCTATTTCCTCTTAGATTAATAATGGGTCTCCGCGACGCAACGACGGCGCGCGAGTCCAATTATTTTTTTTTTTATTTTTTTTTATTTTTTTTATTTTTTTTTATGGACCTACAATTTTAGCTCCTGTGAGCTTTAAAATTTACAGCGGGACAGTTTGAGGCGAGGGCTATTAACCACTCAGCCTTTTCCGCAAATGCGCAAGGGGCTCCCAGTTGGGACGAACCTCGGCCATGGGCTTTGCCTTTGATCAAGCGAGCGATGCAAACTCGCGAGCGGTAGCAAACGCTCAATGCCATAAGGGCCGACACTATTGTGCCTGAAGGGCCTACTAAGAACCTATCGGTGGCGTGAAGCGCCCTGGTACATTTTGGTACCTGGAAAACGAGCTACTGTTCCTACTACGTCGTACTCGCCGCCGAGTACGGTTATACAATTATTAATCTAAGCTATTTCCTCTTATGATCAATAAGTACCTTTCACCTCACCCAATAGTACCATCATCATTTCAGCCGCAGTAAGTGGTGGACAAAATCTACGTCCAAAATGACCGCGGTTGGAAGCGGCCTGCATACCATCCCCATAATTTCGTATGTTTTGATGACCATGTTCTGTATGCAAAATATTTTGCGTCCCTTTAAAGTCTTCAAACAATGCAAGCACCGTAATATTACTCAACAAAAACGCGCACAAATAATTTACACTTCAAAAAAGTGCCCCTTACTAAACAAAAAGCAAAGATACAATCAAGTGCTTCAGGAATTATTTAGCATAGGGGACTAGGGGCGCAGCCTTGCGTGCGGCGACGCGGGGCCGAACGCCGCGCGCCGGCCGCGGTGGAGGCGCCAGCCGGTTTGACGCCCGACCCGACGACGCGACGCTTAGCCGTCGGAGTTAGCATGCATGACGCATTGTTGGTGCGTAGAACGTGATCTTTTGTGGCATTTTCATCGTTTTCAGTTGTAATTGTAACCTAGTTGCATCGTAGCACAGAATAAATTGTAGTTCATTCATTCATATCGAGTTATATCATTGAGAAAGAAATGTTTACCGCGTATTTCGATGCTCTTTGAGTTACATGGTCAAGAGAAAGCGACCCTGCCTGTCACCCTTGTGTCAGTTTCTCGGAACCGCCTACCTGTTACAATACTTCTCAAACTCTAACTTAAAACTAAATCGTTTATGTATGACTGTTTTATGCTTTAGTGAAACTAACCGCTTTCCCAGTTGCGTGCGCTTGGCTGGTTGATTTCGGAGAATAGGTTCCGTTTTCTTATAGTGTAACCTACGACACCTAACGAATTTTTTTTCGTGCATATCTAGAAGATTCCCTAAAGCTAGTAAAATAAATGGCATGCGTATCATAACCGGCCACTTTTCACTTCAACCATCATACTTGTAATTATTTTATTTCATAGAATGTACCTGTGTAAAGTAATAAGTACTTGCTACCTAGTACAAAATATGTAAGAATAACATTATATATTTGTGCAGTTTGGTGTTGAGACTTTTCGACCTTGGGGCCCTAGCGCTAGGGATCTTTCTTGAAAAGATGTCACCGCGACTGATCTCCGCCGCTGGTGACAGGATGGCTTGCTGCTTTTTTGCCCAAAGGATCAGCATAAGCTATCCAGAGGGGTAACGCAGCCAGTGTTCTTGCCACCATACCTCATGGGCACGAGCATGATATATTAGAATTTTAATCATAATAATTTTATATTATTTTTAGATTTGTATATAAGTAGTTTTAAAGTAAATGCCTAGTTTTAGTTTTCATAATAATTTGTTCTTAAATATTCAATTAAAGTACTATGAAGTATAGTTACTTTGAAATCAAAGCATTTTCTAAAGTATAACTCACCTAAAATCGGGGAGTCGAATGAAAATCATTCGAAATCGGTTTTGCGTGAGTCGACACTTTTCAAAAATAAGGCTCCAGGGCTGTGTTGTGTTAAGAGGCTTATGAGTCAGAGGTTGGCGACGGAGGGCGGAGGCGCCTGTCGTTGCGTGAGGCGCCGCAGTCCTGCCTCAAACAAAATTATTACAACCCTTCTGATTACGAAGATTGCAGCTATTTTTAGAACGTGCCATCTGTACCTTGTGTAAAAAAAGTGTCCTAATTTTGCACCTTTTAACTTTGCCTACAATCAAAGCGGAGAGATATGGAAATACAGTTTCGGCAGGAGAAGAAAAACTAGGAGATGAGAGAAACAGAATGCTTTCTAAATGCTTAGCATTGATCTAAAATAGACTTTTAATAAGGCGCCTTGCGGATTCACCTTTATATTAATAACTAGCTGTTTCCCGCAGCTCCGCCTGCGGTATATAGCCTATGTTACTCAGGGTGAATGTAGCTTTGCAATGGTGAAAGAATTTTTTAAATCGGCACAGTCGTTTTTGAGTTTATTCATTACAAACATACACACAAAAATACAAATCTTTCCTCTTTATAATATTAGTGGAGAAGAATCCGTAGACCTACGGCCTACCTAACCTTCACGAGCAATTTATTTTTTTCGAATATCCGGTATATTCGAGAAGTATACCAAGTATATAATTTACTGTTGGTTTCAAAAACTGTCCAATTTGTCCGGCCACCTATATGTAGGTGCTCATTATCGTCGGTAATGTTAGTGGCAAGTTGCCGGCACTATACTAACGGCCCGTAATGCCTTTGTTTTCAAACACCTTGAACCTACGGAACCATTACTTATTTAAATAAAAACCTAAGTAGCTTATTTATTTTTTGCACATTTAAAATAAAAAAATTGTTAACTAAGGAAGTACTTACATACCTGCTTTACCTACTAGGTACCACACTCAGTTATGGACGTTATGGTAAATTGTATCTTTCACCAAAACAGAATGCTGAAGGTTAAGGCTGTTGGTCATAAAATACATAATGCCAACCGGAAAAACGCTAAGATGATGACGATAGCTCTCGGTCATGTTTCGAAAAATAAAATTAAATGAACCACGATTAGAGGATAAAAAAAATCGAAATTACATACTTATTACAGAAGCTGACAATATCCTTAGAAAATTAGTATCTTACCAAGAGAAACTCCGGTTTAACGTACCAACCAATTATGTGGTGACTGACCTGTGGTCAGTTCACTGTCGAAATAAACAATACTGGCGATATTGCAGAAACTGGCACTTGAAACATGCCGCATTCGGGCAATACTTGCCAGTCCATCAGTACCAGTACCATGGAGCAATTACAAAGAGGAGATGCCGTTTAAAATGGCGCAGTGATGTGATCATTGGCGCCTCGCCGACTCAAAAGTGGGCGGAGCTTGTCATTGCTCGTGCTCCATGGTTGGAGCTACGGTCGAAACCAAGCACCCCGCACGTCTGCCTTCCGCCCCGTGTAGCCTCACAAATACTCTCTTACAAAACGCTTATTATATATCTCCTCTTTGTTATTGCTCCATGACCTTACTGGTCATGGAGCAAGGTACTCCTTCTACTATGAGATAACAGAGGACTTTGTAACATGAGATTTCATAAACGCAGTAAGTAACTAGTTACCTTGCCTATGGAATTTAAGGAGTCCTATTTTTGAAATGTATGACCTATATTAATTTATTATTTACTAGCTTTTCCTCGCAGCTCCGCCTGCGTCAAAATGTAGCCTATGTTTGGCCCCGGGTCTTCAACTATATTCATCATCAAAATCCGTTCAGCGGTTTGGCCGTGAAAGTGTAACAGACAGACAAACAGACAGACTTTCGCATTAATAATATTAGTATGGATTTTTATTTATAATTTGATTTTGTGGTTGGTACAATAAAGTGTATATCTATCATATTCATGATGTGGTCGATCATATCATGAAATGCGACCATTTCATGATATAGCCAAAACAGAGCGGGCCAGATCATTGAGCTTCCGACGTTTTATGATATTATCAACTGATTTACGACTACATCATGATCTGGCCAAGAATCAAGTGATCATATCGTAAAATTCTTACATTTTTAACTAGTAGAGGCGCTAATATTGCTACTTGTTTGAGCATATCATGGCGGCGGGCTATCAGCTGTTAAAAAATCTTATTGCGAAAATAAAAGTTATAGGTAAATTTGATTATCGTAAAGCACTTAGTAATTAATGTATACTAAATTAACACAAAACTTTCAGAATTTAGGAGATATGTTTTGAGCAAAAAAAATACGAATTTATAATTGAAGATCATTTCAATTATAAATTCGTATTTTTTTAATAATAATATTGACCAAACGTGGACGACCATAACATTAAACGCTGACGTTTTAATGATATGGTTTATTCTGTTTCGGACATATCATGAAATGTTCGCATTTCATGATGTGGTCGACCATATCCTAAAATTAAAATATATATCTAATGAGAATCGTTCGACTCACAGATTATGACGAATGAAAATCATTTGATATTGAACGATAATCATTCGATTCGCCGATTTTACGTGAGTATACATACTTTTCGAAAATAGGGACCCAGATGTGATACTGCGAAATTAATACGGGTACGATGCCTGCGTTCGTTGGAAGATTTTTTGAGGTTTATTGGTGGTTTTAGTGGATTTAACAGATAATTTCTTTAATGATAGTGAGCAAATAAATGCCGGAAATAAATGCTAACTGCCTCCGAGGGCGGATCGCCTTCGGCTCGAGGGTTGTGGGTTCGATTCCCACGGGAAGCATGCTTTGTTTAGTAAGTTTCTCCAGTTTGGTTAGGACATTGCTCGCTTGAATCACCTGATCGTCTGATAATAAAGATGATTCCGTGCATCGGAAAGCACGTTAAGCAGTTGGTCCCGGCTGCATTCTAGTGGTCGTTATAGGTACCACGCGTCAGAGGCCGAGAAACGGTTCCGCACAACTCTAACAGCAGGATGTACATGGTCGATTGACAATGCCACCTACACGAAATGATGATGATGTTGAATGCTACAGATTGTTGTCAAAATTAATTGCTGGTAGAGGTTTGCCTGTGCAATGTTTCCTTAATGTTGCTCGGCAATATTGCCGACCAGTGCCAAACATGTCCTCTTAATGAGATAAACATATGGTTTAGTATAAAATGGAGGGTCTTTCCTCAATTTATTTTCCAGTGCCTCATTGAGCGACGCTGCGATTCCCGTTGTAATTTAATATCATTCTATCATAAAAGGTTTAGTGCATTTGTGGTCTTATTTGGTGCAATTAGTGCGTAAGGTGAAGTGATATAAAAAATATTAAGTATGTTTTTGAGAAATAAAAATTAAATAGCAGCAGTTTCCAATAATTGAATTAACTTTCTAGTCGCTTTTCCGGTTATAGCATCAACTGCTTATTTCAGAGCCCAGGGTTTCAATTTCCATATTTTACATTCTCCTATAGTTTAGGTATATTTTTTGGTGAAGACTTGTTGCCAGCAATTGTTACGATATCTTTTTTGTTTAAAACTTTTTTTGTGTGTAGTCTGTAAGTCTTTCAAAATTAAAATAAATAAATAAATAAAATCCGTCAAATCATGAATTCATGATCTAATGATGAAAAAAAGTTTTTATTTTTATTATTTTAGCCCTCTCAGCTGTAGAACTCCAAAATCCGTAGTCTTTACTAAATTCGGTGTAACTAGGAGTGCTATTTTTAAAAAGTGTATCTCAGGCAAAATAGGATATATGATCATGAATAAAGCGTACGATGGGTTCTGAAACTGAGCAATTAAGTTTCAGTTACTGCTACCACTTAGGATCAAGTTTTTTTTTAATACAGTTTACTTAAATTTTTTTTGGTGGTAACCTTTCAAAAACAATTTGCGGCCACAACCAAGATGTTAGTGAAGACTATAGGAAGAACCCTGTTTTTGCCCAACTTTACTATGCCATTCTGTTGGTACGATAGACGTTCGCCTGTGTGGAACACTGGTGAGTATATTCTTTATTATTTTTATACTTCAACTTTCTATTTTTTATTATTTGTTATTTTATTTAAATATTTTAAATGTAATCGTTAAAATGAAATGGATCTTCTGGTGGGAATTCTGTACGAGCTTACATGAATCAACTGATTTACACGGATACAGTGCTGGCCATGGAGTAATTATAAAGAGGAGATGCCGTAATAAGCGTTTTGTAAGAAAGCGTTTGTGACGCTGCACGGGGCGGAAGGCAGACGTGCGGGGTGCTTGGTTTCGGCCGTGGCTCCAATCATAGAGCACGAGCAATGACAAGCTCCGCCCACTGCAGTGTCGGCGAGGCGCCAATGATCACGTCACTGCGCCATTTCAAAAGGCATCTCCTCTTTGTAATTACTCCATGGTGCTGGCTATCCAGTAGCTGTTATTGACACGAAATTAACCCACACACGCAAACAATTTCGTATCCGTGAGACATATTTTTGAAATGTATGACTCAATGTCGAATGAAAAACAGTTTGATAATATTTTAAAACTAAGGCACTGCCTGGAATAAAGAATCTCACATACATACAAATGTACATTTCATGCTGAAAACATAACACTCCTTTTTTGGTCAGTCGTGTAAAAAATATGTGGTCCGTGTGGGCCTTGAAAATAAGCAATGCAATGAGTCACACAAATTGGAGCAGGATTCTGAAACATTCATCCCTGCCTGCGTGACTCACCCCGGGACACCCACGCACAACGCACATGCGAATTTGACCTTTGACCTTACAGCCTATACAAACAATATTTAATAGGCTCAAAGTTCCTATCTTTGAAGTGTATGACTTATAATATGTCGAATAAAAATCGTTCGACTCACCGATTATGACGATTGAAAATCATTCGATATCTAACAAAAATCATTGGACTTCAATTTTGCGTGAGTTACACTCTTTCATTCGTCATAATGAGTCAAAAAAATTTCATATTATGAGTATTAATCTACATTAAAAATTGCTAGTTTTTGGCCCCAGGAATGCTATTTTATTATATTAAAGTGGTAACAGCTTAAAACTCTTATGAAAGAGAAAGTCGGGTTGCAAACTCGCAACGCAACTTTGCGGACCAAGTGTTCAGAGGACTGCAAGTTGGATGGAGATTGCCCTGCTATAAGATGGTATAAGTACGAAATAAGCCAGCGAGGCAGATTAGGTCCTGCTATAAGTTGATGGTAAGGCCCCTGGCAGGCACTTTGCAGTCATTCAAATCTATCGACTATCGATTTAAGTGATTGTTAATCGACTGTAGTGCAACTCAACACAAAACCACAAACGTCATTTCTTCAGGCCATGTGACAGTGGCACAGCCAATAGTAGTTAGTATTTCATTGTGTGTATCACGCCATGCACACATGAATAGGCAGGTTATCGCAATTTATTTTTGACATTCTCTGCACGGACGGGCATCAAAATGTGTTTAGTTTAGCTCGTTTTAATTTTATTTCACTCGGTGCAGTGTAATATTTTTATTTTAATAATTAGTGTACATGAAAAAGTGTTATCTTTTTCATTGTTTAAAAAATAGAGAGTGACATAACCTGTGTGTGTGATTCTTGGAACCAAACGGCCCTGCGTCGAGACGAAAGACCTTGATATCTAGTTGCTTGGTCCAGCGCACGAAGAGACGAGACGACAGTTATTAAAGCATCGTTATTACGCTTAGACTGGTATGTTTTTAGCTTACAATTTGTGAAGTTCGTGTGTTTTATCAATCATTAGTTTTATGCGGGTTGCGTTTCATTTCATGTAAGCACAAATTCATAATCAGTGTAGTGGTGTGATCCAAATGGAACTGGAAATCAGGGAAGTGAGAATTGGTTGGCAATGACGAAGTTAAAAATATGTGCGTATTGATATTGTGTGAAGGACCGTTGTGAGGTGTCCACGATCGTGCCATGGACATCGGCGGAGGTAATTCCGTGTCAAAGACTTGCATGTAACTATCATTTTGTTGTCAAAGAGCACCTAATAATAGAGGGGTTAAAAATGGCACTATTCTTCACCTACAGTTGCTGAGGTATCAAGTAGCAATAGATAATATATTTTTTAGTTGAGGCAAAGGTATTGAACAATGTAGAGCTAATTTATTTGTGTGAGTTTCCTCTTTTTGTGTGCACTGTAGTGTAGTAAGCATGCTCTAATTCTTAGGCCAGCAGAGTTGAGAAAATCTATAAATATCTTAGACTAGCGACACAAGCTCTTAGTGTAGTTTGCTTCATTTAACTACATTTATTCAATTTTATATCAGAGACTTTCTCACACAGAAAGATCCATTCATTTATCACCTTTTTCTTATTTAATTTTTTTGCAGCTAAGAGATACAATCAGAAGTGATACAATGAGAACTTTCATTGTATGACACTTTATTATCATAACAATCCTTTTCCGATGTTGCAAAAACATTTGTTGAATATTCATATTTATTAATATTCTTGGACACTAACAGCTGATGTGTGTACATCTTGAAGTTTGGAAGTGCAAATTTTCTAAACCCATTATTAAAGCTTAAAATTTTAAATGGGCATTTTAAACTAAATAACTATGTATGGTTGCTTTTTATTTATCAATAGAAAAATGAGACACATTATATTTACTTAGTTAGAAATTAACTTAATAATATGATTATAATAGATGTAATCAACTATAACCAAGAGAACATTTATTTATCAATAATGACTAAACAACTGTCAAAACGCAAATATTATATTAAACAAAACTACATTGTCATTATCATTAATGTTAATCATATAGAAGTAATTTACCAAACCCCCTTCATTAATCAAAGTTAATAAACATATTTTACTAAATATTTATTTATTTATTTAATTATAGACAGGCAGCTGTACATTATATATGTTATATGCAAAAAGAATAGTAGTTAGCTCTTCTTAACCTCTTCACATTTTATCTAGTTACTGAACCAATGTTCTTGAAATTGCTAATAATTTTTTTTGTTTAACTCTTCCCATGGTAACTATTTAAGTATATACATGTGAAGCCGTGGGCCAAAGCTAGTTAGTATATTTCCTGTTTTCATTGGCGTTTTAGACAACTAGTTACCAAATCACATTTTCAAATTGCTTGTGGTTTGTTCTATTCATATTTTCCTTAAAGTAAGTTCTAGTAATTTTTATGTTAAATACCTATCTCATATGTATAGTCACACAGTCATCAGATCTCCATGTTTTATGAAGCAAAATAATGAAAGACTGCTAAGTTACTATATTTATTTAAATATAACATAAAATTAATGTATGCATATCCATACTAATATTATAGATCCAAAAGTCTGTCTGTCTGTTACGCTTTCACCGCCAAACCGCTGAATGGATTTTTATGAAATTTGGTATGAATATAGTTGAAAACAAACATACTTTTTGATGCAGGCGGAGCTGCGGGAAACAGCTATTCTTTTATACAGTAAACAGTCATACATATAATTAAACCTGTTTCTGGTGGGGGTAGGCAGAGACAACGGATTTTTAATAACAGTACACTATAGATAAACTCAAGTTTTATCTGCACTCAGTGTTCATCTTATATTATTCACTTGAAAAGAAGTTACAACAATACATTTAATTAAAGATACCTTTGAAAGTTTAAGTAGTAATCTATAATTATGGAGTACTTTGTGGTTCGATCCCGCCTGGGATGGTCCCTATGATCATTGGGCATTTAAACAGCATTAAAAAAAAAACCTGTCTAATGATCCGACCCTCAAACCTTATCAAATTCAAATTGATTTGTACAGTCATCTTCAAATAAATTATGTGAAATAAAAGTATATACTTATTTGATACTATGTTAGTTGAATGTAAATATAACTTGAATGTTTAACTTAACTTTGTAACTACTGGTCACATTATTAAAAATTAGAAAAGTACATAAAACATCATGAGATTAATTGGTGAATCTTTAAATTAAGTATTGATTTATAGACTTCAAGACGGTATTGACTTGACGGTATTACAAAAGATAGATATAGATATGGTTTTCAGTTGGGTTGAACAGTAGTCTAAGAGTACTTTAGATTAAAGTTAAATGCAGTATTAGGATAACATTTTCTTTAAACACATGTTGAATAGTTAGCTAAGTTTTAGTTTAGGGTAGTTAGATGGAAGTCTCAGTGCAGTGTAAGTTATCAATTATCTAATACAACACTAAACTTTATTGCACCAAAAAACTACAAACGGCCTTTTAAGAGCTAGTGTGGTTTAAAAAGTACAAGAGGTGGCATTAATACTTAAGCAATCACTTCTAGACACCCTCTATGTTAAGGAGAAGTAAAAATATTTGTATTGTGGACGTCCATGGGCTATAGCGAACGCTGTCAGGTGGGCCATATACCTTTTTCCTACCAAATTGTGTTATATAATCATAACTATTACATTGTTATTTTTAGATGTTTATCAACAATGACTGTATTGTAATGAGTTTCAATTTTTGAAATATTTCTTCACTGTATGACTCATTTGAATATTTTCCTTTCAATATCTGCGAAAACAATGTTTTTTGTAGGTATATACTAATAGCTAGATAATGTGTGATTATACTTACATCATTCAATATGTAATAGATATTATATTATCAATCCTGTGCTTTTTTGTCAGGGGTCATCAATCTTGGGTAACCACAAACATTATAACCTATATATACCTAACTATTTATATATATATATACACACCTATAGGGTTATAATGTCTGTGTGGAGGAGGTTTCCTTGTGACAAAATGGAGTCCAATGTGGGATCTTTAAATGTAAAATATTGTACGAGTATATCATAGACCTTGCGATTTTATTCTCATCATATAGGCACCTAATCAACATGGCATAAAGTAATCTTAAGTGACGTCACATATAGTATACCATTAAATTAACTGTGAAAAGACCTAGAACACTGATAATAGAGCATACAGGGACTTTAAACTACCTAGTTACTCCTAGATTGAGCAAACAATTTGAAGATATCTGACTAATTAATGTTCAATTTGTTTTCAGTAATTAATTTCATTTCTACAGATATTAATGAAAAAATTATGAGACCGAATCAAATGGGAAAACATTGAAAACCCTTACTTTAAAAAGGTAATTTTCAATAAAAAAATGATGAACAGATGGGGAAATACGTTAAGATGAAGACTCAATCCAGTTTTTTTTAAATTATTTATTATTGCTTAACGCTGTGAATTGAACTTGTTATAAAATTTTGTGAAATTTAAATTTTAACTGTGTTCTGACGTCACATCGGCATGAAATCGTTAATCATGACGTCGATAAAGAGCTGAAAATAAAAGTCGGGCACAGTTGCTGAGGCGATACGTCTAGTAATCATAAATTTCTTAATCTGAGCTCAGTTGAAACTTTTCCCCGACTGCGTCGAAGCCAAAAAAGGTGCAGTCCTGTAATATAAAGTGCTAAGTCAATAATCATATTCATTCTCACTGATTAATTCTCAGTAGTAGTAGTAGGTAATTAATTTCTCAGTGAGATCAATAACCGCGTAGTGCGTAGCGCTAATTCCCTTCGTTTGGCGATTCCGGACCACTCTTCTCGTTTCTATTCAAAGTCCTTCGCAGTTTAGGCTATCCAACTTTGGAATGCATTACTGGCAGACATTCGTAAGGCAAAAACTATGACTTCGTTCAAAGATCACAATATATATTGGGATACTAATTTCTTACACTTATTGACAGTATTTATTCATGTTTGTCATTTGTAAGTTTATCCTTATTATTTATTTATGTAAGTATAAAAAGCTTCTTAATATAGGCATGTACATTTAAGCACTTTGCACCGCTCACGCAAGTGTTTTTTTTACCGCAGCTCATTTCTACCCTAAGGTTGGCTGGAAGAAATTGCATTAGCGATAAGTCCACCTTTGTACCCATTTAGTTGGATTGGATTTAACTATGTGTTTCTTTTGTTTGTAAATGGTGAAATAAAGTGTTCATTCATTCATTCATAATTCTATGTTCTATAATATTATTATACAGCCAGTCGGCTATGTATGGTAAAACAGAAATCATAATTGTATGTTGCCTGGTATGTTAACATTATATGAACCCGCATCATAATTGCATAGTAACAATACGCTACTCTTGTCTACACTAATATAAAAAAGTTGGAATCTTGTTTGAATGCTAATGACTTAGGAACTACTAACTAATTAGTCGAAAGAATTAGTCCATCCATAAGTAAGATAACCTGATTTTGAGAAAGTTTCAAGCTAATTCAAAAGGTGCGCCGAAATGGGTTGCCCTTTAATTTTTCATGGGGTTTTGTGGTCCTAAAATGTTCATCACGTTCATAGACCAGTCGAACCTCCACAGTCGTCTACGAACCGCGGAAAAGATTGGTAGTCTTTTTTTTGTCCTAAAATGCGTTTTGTGTAGTTATAGTAAAGATCAAAAAAATAAATAAAAAAATACAGCAACTGGAATAAATTGCCCGAAGATGTGGTCTAGAACTAGATAGATATACCATTTATTGTACTAACAACTAAGGTAAGTGTGGGACTAGACTCCCCTTAACTCAAATTAAAAGCTTACTAAGATAGCGCAGGGGCACAAAGTGAGTCTTGGTGTCCGATAATCAGGAAAAAAGAATACATTCTAACAAATGTGTACAAAGGCGGGCTACTAAGTAGCCCCAGATTGCATACAGATATGCTATCTTTTCCATCTAAACTAAAGATATAATGACGATAAAATCTAACGGTGGGCGTCGATAATCATGTTCATTTGATTACATAATGTCATTAGCAGGAAAATGCGTTGTACCGTATTAAAAACCGGTTTGTTTATTTACTGTACTTGTATTTGTTTTGTTTAGGTATGTTGATAATAAGATTAGTAGCTTAGTCCATCTACTCGTTATCTCCCAGGGGGCCTACCGCGCAAAATTCGAGGGCAATTTTCTTAATTTCAGTGCCCTAGGTGCGATGTCTAGTTTTCTCTACTACCACATGATTTCTAAGGCTTATAACTAATTTAGTATTGAATGGATTCAAAAAATTCTTTCTGTTTTCGAATTCAGGGACTCAGATTTGTGTTTTTTTTTAGTAGACTAGTGAGAAAATGAGTATAAAGACAGAGTTATAGCTAATATAAGATTAAATTAATATAATATTTATTGAGCCTTTAGGTATGTATGTCGCAATGTTTTGGATAACCTCTTAGCTCCACGCTCACCTACCACGTATCTTTTCTAGCTCACTTTTTTTTTTATCAAGTCCTAGAAAATCATAATAACACAGATCAGAAGAAAACATCTCAATAGATATTTTATTTAACTGTTAACTGTTGGTTAGATATTTAGTTGACATTTGCATGCCTTAATATGAGGTCAAATACATTTAGCGACATAACTGTTTTAAAGAACTTTCTGTACTGTGTTTTAGCAAATAAATGATTTGATTTGATACTTTCCACTCCACTTATAACTTTGCATTAAAAAGATGTAATTTGTATACATGTTCTTCGAAGTCGATTTTTTCATAGCATCGTGATCACGTGACCACCACAATCCAATTCGGCAGTTAATTTCTTCCAGGCTGATAATATTCTGCGCCTTTTTGCATGGAAATGTGTCTTAATTTGTTGTTAATGAGATAAATATTTTTATGAAACTGTGTTATGTACTTCCTAAGTTCTTGGTTCTATACAGCACTTGCATGTATCTCGACTCGAGTTTTCCCGTCAGATTCTATCAAAGATAAAATATTCTCTGAAGATTGAAGTCTTCATACATAACACGATTCACGTATAATACGGCCCGCGATACTGACGTGCATAGACAATTTTCATAGGGTAGACAAAATGACCAGGCGTTTTTTTATTTTTATTTTTTTTGTGTGAAACATATACTTATTTAATTAGTTGATTCTGTCTTTATAGAGTAGACAATGTCTAATCGTCTTTATGAGAAGCGCTCCACAGCCGCGACAGACATATGAATGGAAATTTGTTTGCTCATCTCATCTCAAGTGCTTACTTTGTGGTATTGTGGTTAGCTCAAGTGACATTTCATTCTCATTAAGTAATTTGTACAACTTGTTAGTTAACAGGATGAATGTTTACTTACTTGTATGTAATTAATGTCAATATTCATTTGATTACAGAATAATCTTACTTTAGTAAAATTTTACTCAATTAAAAAATCACAATAAATGTTAATTTAAATCTGCCTTAAAGTCTGGAACTACATTATAGAGAACTGTGCCTGCGTCAAAAAGTAGCCTATGTTTAACCCCGGGTCTTCAATTATATTCATACCAAATTTCTTCAAAATTCGTTTAGCGGTTTGGCCGTGGAAGCATAACAGACAGACAGACAGACTTTCGCATTTATACTATTAGTATGGATAGATGAAAATTCCAAAAACGCTTGACTTTTTTCTGCAGTTAGAAATGAGGTTCCGTGTAAGTTGAAAATAGTTTAGACTTTTAGAATTGGCCAATTATATAAAAAAGAATTATTTTGAACTTCCAAAAAATTATCATATTACTCGTTTAGGCGGATACAGTTAAGGCCGATGGGGTCTCTGACTTTGTCACATTTTTAAAATATTTGACAGAAGTTGCTTGAACTATATCTTTGTTTGTTTCGCAGAGGGCGTCTCTCCTGCCGCAGTTGTGGAAAATGACGGAGACCATGGCTCCCACCTGAACATAAGCGATGTTTGTAAGTAACCTTTTTTTTCCCTTCACTGCTGGGCAAAGGTCTCCCCTATTATCTTCCACTCATCCCGCTCTACATTTACTGTCTCCCATCCACTGTCAATCTTCATGTTGTCGCTCCATCGCAGCCTTGGTCTACCTCTCCTCCTGGTCGCCAATCTATAGGCACAGAATAATTAATAGTACGTATAGATTTACCCCCTTGTTCATATTAACTAAAATGAACATATAAAAAATGAGAAATCCCTGTGGATTTCTCATGTTTTCGCGATTTTATAACTACACTAATCTACACTAATATTATAAATAGGAAAGATTTGTATTTTTGTGTGTATGTTTTGTAATGAATAAACTCAAAAACTACTGTACCGATTTAAAAAATTCTTTCACCATTGGAAAGCTACATTCACCCTGAGTAACATAGGCTATATACCGCAGGCGGAGCTGGAGGAAACAGCTAGTAAGTAATAAACGCGATAAAAATGGTATTAAATAGTTTAATTAACTAAAATATGTTATTGTCGTCTTGTCTATATTTGACGTGAAAGAACGAGATGAAACATTTTTTAGTTAACTTGGTCTTATCGCACGTTCGTTAATTTTTATGAATTAAAGGGGATTTATGTTCAGTTCTACTAATGCTTGTTTTGCGAAATTTAATTTGTCGCCCGCTGCCTTTAAGCGAATTTTTTAAGTCTTAGTACAGAAAGCCATGGTTTTCCCTAGTGACTATAACATGGGAGCCTTCAAAAAGGCGTGAAAAAATTCCTTCAGGGTCGGCAACGCGCTCGTGACATCTCCGGTGTTGCAGGCGTTCATAAGCTACGGGAACCACTTACCATCAGGTGGCCTGTACGTCTGTTTCTCTACTTAGTTGTATAAAAAAAGCAAACCAATTATTCTAGGTTCCCACCAGAAAGCCAATCGCGCTAATTTTAATGTTATTACCAAAACTACAACAACCAATAGTGCTGATAGTTTTCTGACCAATACATCGACATTTGATTTTAATTGTTTGGTTCGTTGTTTGTGTGTCGACTGCCTCCTGTAATGGGTCAAATAGTACAAGTAACAGCTGTTTATTTTCCCTTTGCGACATTGCGTCAGAATGAAATGACTTTTTCTTTTATAATTTTACCTTGTTTTGTTTGCTGCATGGCAGGTGATAGGTGCCTGTTGTTTGTAACCCGTGGTAGTAATCCATACAACTTTGTTTTCCTGGTCCAACCGGCGGGTTGAGCAGAAATATTAATAGTGTAAATAATTATATTTGAAAGATAGGTTAATTTTAGTCTAATATATTATTGAAATATATATTTATTTAATATTTAATTATTACATATATAGTTACTTATAATGCAGCAATGTGCCAATAATGATATGAACGTTTCATTTTGCTCCGCCATAGACTCACTGGATTCTAGTTTTGTTTCATGCGATCTGGACACACTCGGTACCTTTATTACCAATACTTTTAATAATTTTCAATCTAACTTTAACGTCTGTCATATTAACGCTCAGAGTGTTCCAGCGCATTACACAGACCTTGTGGAGGCTTTCTCATCAGTATGCCTGAGTGCGATTCTAGTGTCTGAAACCTGGCTTAAACCAACGTTACCTTCAACCAGCTATTCTCTGCCCGGCTTTGTCCTCATAAGGAATGATCGTGTTGGTGCAGGTGGTGGTGGTGTAGCGATTTATCTGCGCAGCGACATTAAATACCAAACCATCTCTATGTCCCCATCAGAGTACACCGGTGGAATGGAACATATCATGTTAGAGATCACTGTTAAGGGTGTTAAGGCGGTTCTTGGAGTCTTCTACTGTCCCTCATCCAAAATCAATTACTTCTCTTCTTTTGAAGCTATCCTGGAGTCTGTTTGTTCAGATTACGCACATCACATTATCCTTGGTGACTTCAATACCTGTCTGCTCAAGGCTGACTCTAGGGCTGCGAGATTGTTGAATATTTTAAAGTCTGTAAACTTTACAGTTCTACCATCTGGTCCTACACATTTCACCGACCATGGTCCCACTCTACTCGATCTGATAATTACTTCAGCGGATAAAAATGTGGCAAGGCATGGTCAAACAGCAGCTCCTGGATTTTCTCATCACGATTTGCTTTACGTTTCTTACAAAATCAAGGTACCGAAAGTTAAACCCATGGTTCTACATCTTCGCTGTTTCTCTAAAATTGACAATACAGCTTTGTTGCGTGACGCATGCGGAATCGATTGGAATCCCGTGTTCGCCGCCGTTATAGTTGACGATAAAGTTTCTCTATTTAATGATTGTATTTTGTCACTGTACAATACTCATGCACCCGTAAGAGCCGTCAAAATACGCCGTCCACCTGTGCCATGGATTACCAATGGAGTTCGTATGGCCATGAAACGACGTAACTATGCTTTCCGAAAATTTAAAAAGGATCGTACTGATGAAAATTGGTCGCTGTATAAGGCTGCAAGAAACCGTTGCAACCAAATGTGTAGAAACGCTAAACGCCAGTATTTCTCTGATAACATTGAAAATGTCTCTCCAGCAAATCTGTGGAAATTCTTGAATTCTCAGGGCATAGGTAAAGCGCAGAAAGATATATCTAAGTTTCCATTTTCTTTAAATCATCTCAATAATCACTTTACATCGGTGCCACTTCTAGATGATAACATCAAAAATTCAACAATTTCTTCTGTTCTTGCCATGCCTGTCTCTGATGGTGGGATATTTGAATTTGCCGCAGTCACTGAGGATGAGGTCACCAAAACCATTCTTTCCATTACTTCCAACGCTGTTGGCCCTGATCAAATAAGTCGCAAGATGTTAATTCCTATACTTCCCTGTGTTCTTCCTGTCATCACGCACATAATAAACTACAGCCTTTCAGAACATCATTTTCCTGCTTCATGGCTGCTGGCCTACGTACGTCCTCTCCCTAAGATCCCTGATCCCATCAATTTTAGTGATGTCCGTCCTATTTCTATCCTCTCATTTCTATCCTCTCATTTCTATCCAAAATTCTAGAGGCTTCAGCTTTCAGGCAGTTAACTGAGCATTTGCAGAATAACAATCTCTTAAATCCCTTTCAGTCAGTCGGGTTTTAGACCTGGCCATAGCACTACCACTGCATTGCTTAGAGTAACAGACGACATCAGAGCAGGAATGGAGAATACCGAGGTTACTGTTTTGGTTTTGATTGATTTCAGCAATGCTTTTAATATGGTAGATATTGATATACTTTTGGCCATCCTCTCTCGGTGCAATATCTCATCTTCAGTGATTGACTGGTTTACTAGCTATCTTCGTGGTCGCCGGCAGCAGGTTCGCAATGGGCAGGATACTTCTGGCTGGTGCGAGCTTGATGCTGGTGTTCCACAGGGCGGTATACTGTCCCCAATTTTATTCTCGATTTTTATAAATCTCTTGTCTTCAGTATTGACGTGCCCACATCATTACTACGCTGATGACTTGCAGCTTTATACACAAACCAATATAGATCATATCGACTCTGCTATTGACTTAATAAATAACAATTTACGTAGTATTCTGGAGTGGTCTTGCAGCTTTGGAATCTCGGTAAACGCTAAAAAGTGTCAGGCCATTGTTATAGGAAGTAGTGTTCAAATCAATAAATTAGACATTAAATCGATCCAACCCATTATCTATAGTGGAACTGAGATTTCGCTGTGTCATGTAGTAAAGGATCTGGGTCTCTACGTGGATTCTACACTGAGCTGGCAGTATCACATTACTGAGGTTAGTCGGAAGGTATTTGCCTCACTTCATTACCTACAACGTTTAAAGAATTTTTTGCCTATCAAAACGAAAACTATGCTGGTCCAGGCCCTTGTTATCCCGATAATTGATTATGCTGATGTGTGTTTTCTGGACATAACTGAAGAACAATTAAACAAATTAGACCGCCTTCTTAACAACTGCATCAGATTCATTTTCTGCCTTCGTAAATACGACCATGTCTCGAAATACCGTTCCCAGCTTAAATGGCTTTCAATCCGTCAACGCAGGAATCTCCACATTCTTTGTCAATTGTACAATATTTTAAATAATCCCTCTTCTCCAGGCTACCTTAAAAAAGACTTCCAACTGTTAAGTTCAACTCATGAAAGAGCCCTGCGTTCTTCAAATAAGTTAACTCTCGCCACTCCTTCTCACCGTACTGGGTTCTACTCCAACTCTTTCGCCGTTACGGCTGTCAGACTCTGGAACGCGATTCCCGAATCTATTAGGAGTGCCTCTAGCCGCGATGGTTTCAAAGCTCTGGTATTCAGACATTTTCTCGCTCAGCAAAGCAACTGATTAAATGTAGTCATTAACCATACTTGGTTTAATGACGTATATTGCATCTGTATTTTATGTAACATTATATTATATGAATTTACTATATGTTTATGTATATATATATATATATATATATATATATATATATATATATATTATTTGTATAGGTATATGTATTGTTTATGTATGTTTATTGTATTATAAAATATATGGTTGTGTAGGTTTATTCGTATAAGTATAGATTTTACAAGCCGTTCCCGTGGTATTTTCTGTACACCCACATTTAAGCTCTCTGCTATACCCAAAGGTTGACTGTTAGATAATGCTTTTAGCATTAAGTCCGCCTATTGTGCTTTACAAATTGTAATTTGTACAATGAAGGTTAAATAAATAAATAAATAAATAAATACTCACAATAGAACGTAAGTGTAAATATAAATGTTAGGATTTTCCCCCTTTGCTTGTTGCTAACTCGCCGGCGAAAGTAGCGCATTGGCATCTCGTATTAGCGGCCGATTCGCAAACAGACCACGCGAAACCGTTTCGTATGATTATTTATTACATACTAGCTTTTGTCTACGACTTCGCTCGAGTAAATGCCACGATTTTTCCAAAAAAAACATCATCCATTTAGGTCCAAAGAATGAAAAGTGCCGGTCAGAAAAATGCAATGGGTGACTCTGAAAGATTTTGTCTACCTTATCATTTCGTGATATATGTTACGACACAATGAAAAAATATTATTATACGCTGATACAGCTTTGGTGCCATAATAAGAAATGATTAGGTAGACAACATCTATCAGAATAACCTACATTTTTTCTGGCCGGCACTTTTCACTTTTGGACCAAAATTGTATGAAGAGCGTATTGTCCTTTAAAAGTTTTAGTATGCAAATACTAACAATTAATTACGCACCATAACGAATTAACAAAATGGCAGTAGACAATACAATAACGTAATTAAACACTGCTTCCGTGGGTACTTGCCCTTTCTGCCATTGTGCATGGAGAACCTTACCAATATGGCCGAATGATATGCAAATTGACATAGTAATGCCTTTTTTGATGATATTGGAATTGAGTATTTGAGCACTCGTGTTTTAGACGTAAACAATGCAAAAAGAAAAATAAAAGAAATTGAACGCAAAATGCCCAACACTTATTTCACCCTTTCGGTCACACGCGCCTTTGCCAAATCCATACTTCCATACTAATATTATAAATACGAAAGTCTGTCTTTGTTTCTGTCTGTCTGTCTGTTACGCTTTCACGTCCAAACCGTTGAACGGATTTTGATGAAATTTGGTATGAATATAGTTGAAGACCCGGGGTCAAACATAGTTAATTTTTGACGCAGGCGGAGCTGCGGGAAACAGCTAGTCAACTATATGTAGACGCCACCCGTAAAGAAAAGGTTAAACAAATTCTTTTAACTCAAATAAAATAAATCTCCCTAAGAGATAATTTTTAAATAGCTGTTTATGTTAATCTATACTAATGAGTATTTAAAAAAATCTTTCTTAACGAGGATTTTTATTTGAGTTTAAAGAATTTGCGTTAACAATTCTGAGCGCGGCTGTCTGCGGTGTGTCTTACATCACTTGACTAATCACATAAAAAATAATTATTTCTCCTCGTCTGTTTCATTTATTAGTATCCTCATATTATTCATACATATTGAACGCCTCATTGGTCGTGTCTGTTTATTGATTTATAGCTAATTTTCCTGGTGTGTGTTCCTCATAGTTTGTGTTTTATTGTTGAAAAGCACGTTTCGTTTGGATTCTGTTGAGAGCGCCATGTTGAAATGCCGGAGAAGTGGGTGAAATATACTATTATTATTATATTTGCTACGAATATTATAAGTGCCAAAGTTTATTTTATATGATTTGTTAGAAATAATAAGTGAAGCATTAAATGGTCTCATTTACATACTGAGCTCGTAATTTTGAGGGTTCAATTAACACTCCTCAAACTAGTATGTAAGAATGTTTGTTTACCTTTCACGGAATAACTACTGGATGTAATTTATTAAAACTACAATATTATACCTTGTACAAAAGAATTACTCATATACTTTAAAGGCAAAATTGTAGAAGGCAAGGATATACCTGAGAGGCCGAAAGGAAGAGGGAGGCCCATCACCACGTGGTGGTCCAGTATAAAGAGAGACGTGAAGAACCTTTTCGCGGCAACCCAGGACAGACAATCCTGGCGCCGAGTTACGAAGAGGACGACCCCAGATAATCTGAGAAGGTGGCAGGAGAAAGAAGAAGTCTTTAAAGACAACTTTGTGTTACGAAAACACGTTTCCTAATTATGAAGTTCCTACTCGCCAAATTTTAGCTTGAAAGCTTCAGTAGTTATGAGATTTCATTTTCAACTACATGCGTTAATAACTTTCGCTATTAAATAAAAATCTACACATAAACAAATCTCCTATAAACTTTATTATTTGTTAGATCCATTTATGTTCTCGTGCTTAGATTAATAATTGGTCTCTCGTGCTCGAGAATTGGTCGTAGCGCCGCGGAGACCAATTATTAAGCTAAGTCCTCGTGTTTGTTAAGTTGGAAAATGCCAATAAAAAGTGAATAAAGATTCAAATTCTCTTAGTGTTATTAGTTTTGGAAATCGCTAGGGACCATGGTAGGCCATGTTTATTTTATAAATGGAAACAAATTCATAATTGTATATTTGTACAATAAAGTTTATATCCATACTAATATTGTGCGAAACTCTTTCTGTCTGTCTGTCTGTCTGTTACGCTTTCACGACCAAACCGCTGAACGGATTTTGATGAAATTTGGTATGAATATAGTTGAAGACCCGAGGTCAAACATAGGCTACTTTTAGACGCAGGCGGAGCTGCGGGAAAAAGCTAGTAAATATATAAATGTTTTATATTCTAAGCCGGGTCAGTTTTCTGAAGTGAATCTTGCCCTCCAACACTCACTCACTATTAAGATATTTACTTAATTTTTCTTATATTAGTATCATAGATTTTAAATTAGCTTAATTTGAATGTACCTGCTATATCTAAACAAACCTCAGTGGTTTTGTGAAATGCATCTTATGTTAATTTGTTTGTATCAATTTTTGGAAAATGGTAAATAAATAAATAAATAATAATAAATACTCATTAGGCCGTCCATTAATTACGTGATCTTTTTTTAAGCATTTTTTAATCCCCCCTCCCCCTTGGTGATACGTGGTGAGATTTAAAACTAAAAAACGTCACGTGTATTTTTAGTACCTACCTACAAAGAATCTTAAAATGTTTAGAGTATTATCTTTAAATAAAGGTATAAAGTATAATCTTATTTTATTCTGAAATTAAGGACCATGATAAAAATGTCTAGACAGAAAGGTTGCAGATTATTTTTGATTAGCATAAAAATAATAATAAACGAATAGTGTAATGTAAAAAACATATATGTACTAGTATATATTGCATGAACATATTTAATGTACACTGTCGTCGGACCACGGATCAGCAAGACATTCTTCTATACTAACAACTGGATAAACATCTTGCAGGTCAGTTGTTGGCACTGTACTTTGTTGAAGATCTACGTCGGTGTCATCATTTTCGCGCACAACGCACAGAATCTCTTTCGATCTACCGATAGATCATAGCGTGAGGATGCGTGAAGGACAAACATCTCTACACTATTATTTTTTTTTAAATAAATACACATGATATCTTACTACAAAAACCCCTCCCTTGTGATATTTCGATTTTGTCAATTGTTTGCTTTTGATACCACAACGAAGTACTTAAGAAATGAAACATTGAATACAAGTTGAGTACATGGTGGGACTCATTTCCAACAACCCCCCATGTATTAATCATCATCACTTAAGTCACAGGCCTCTGCTCTCTTTGGAAAGCCTCCGAAAAATTTTCTGAGTGACCGCTGTTGTAAGCGGCCGGCACATTGTGCTCATTTTTATGTTTCTGATCTAATTCAATGATGCATTTTTATGTCTATATATGGTTCATTCATTTCTTTATTCATTCATCCAGTGCTTGTATGGCAAAAAACATTGTCAGTTTCGCTGCAGGACTAGTGATTAATGTTGTTTGTTGTCCGCAGTCGAGGTGATATCGCACGACTACCCCACGATCGGCGCGGGCGCGGCCCTGGAGGACATGTCGCGCCCGCCCGGGGCCCCAAACGGGCCCTACACTAGAATCACAGAGCAACCCGCGGGGAAGGCGCTTAGGTGAGTACTCTACTCCTCTTGTTGGAATTCTCAGTGCATACTAAGACACCAGACACTTGCAACTCTTCTTCTTAGCGAGTCGACTCTGACTATCATACCTGCAAGGACCAAAACTCTGCCACCGATAAGACTATGTTGGTCCTTGTGCGTGCAGGTTGCTGGCCGCGCAAGGCAGCATAGGAGATGCGTCATGCTTTAAGGAGAGACACCACACTGGCAGACACCTTACGAGCTGTAGCCCCATCTGTACAAGCTTTACTTGCTTCGGCCTACTTGAGTCCGGAGTACGTTCAAAGATTTCATGGTCATGTCCAGGGGGCAGGAACACCGATAGCGTCTGGGTGGCATAGAACTCTGACGGCACGATGGGGTTCGTGCTAAATTTTCCCGGCATTGGTAAAGTTTATTTATTTAACACTTCTTTGCACACAGTAAAATAAAAATTGAATATGTTACATAAAATGTGAACACAGTATGTATACAAAAGGCGGCCTTATCGCTCAAGCAATCTCTTCCAGGCAACCTTAGGGTAGTTAGAAATATAAAAGACAGGAGAGATACGGATATGGTGCATAAAGAACAGGACAATGCTAGGCAGAATAACAGAAATAATATATATATACATATATATAAAATACATAAATAAAAAATAAAACGTGTAAAAGTGTAGATATGTACACTATCTACGTCTACATCTATACTAATATTATAAAGAGGAAAGATTTGTATTTTTGTGTGTATGTTTGTAATGAATAAACTCAAAAACTGTGCCGATTTCAAAAATTCTTTCACCTTTGGAAAGCTACATTCACCCTGAGTAACATAGTACATAGGCTATATACCGCAGGTGGAGCTGCACGAAACAGCTAGTAAACTATAAAAACACACGAGAAACTGAGAGTGAAACAAGATGTACTGAAAAGGAACGAAGCTACTTTACTTGCGACTTAAAACTGGTCAGAGTTTGAACCGTTCGAATAGGCAGTGGAAGGGACGTCCACAGTTGCGTTGCCTTGACCGTAAAAGAATCAGAGTAGAAGGTAGTGGAGTGAGCAGGAGTTCTTATGCGTAGATTAGTTCAGTTCAGAGGGTGTTTAGGGACTCCAAAGGGTACTGTTCAAAAACCCTTGCGACTTGCAACTCAGGTGGTTGATGCTAACTAGGATACCGCAGCGATCCGAAGTGAGTAATAAAGGCCCCCAGTAATAAACATCCATTCCTTCTGTTCTTCCATATGCCGGCATGCAGCTCGCGTCTCCCTCCCCTCTTGACTTCGGTCAATACACGCCAGACGGCATATTTGACAGTTGCAATCGCGAAGGGCAAGTTGCCGAACCGCGCACTTTCACTGCTGCTTGCGCGTTTTCCTCGTACAGTCAACGCTACATAATTCAATTGTCTCATCGCATTACATTTGTACTGTTTTCCGTGCCTAGCCCTCTGCACGTTACTGTACAAAGCCACTGATAATGCGATGACGATGACGACCACGGAGCGCTGGTCCTCCGTCCTTCTACGAATGCCATCTTTGTTCTTATTCTCTACATCTTATGAGCTGCTGTATTCCTGACCGGACATCAACTTTCTTGAGAATACTGGTTGCCCATAGAAACTGGCGATGTACATATTTGACAATAAAAAACAAAAATTGTCTCACTCGTCTAACTGTACAATTCAACCAATATTTATTCACACAAGTAGTTGACAACATTAGCACAAAAACTTATGTAAATGTATGTATCTTTTCACTTTTAGCTCCATGGTGGATATTATACCAATAAACTTGGGTGTTATTAATTATTGTCATTCCTTTTGTGATATTTTCACCGAAGTGATGTTGGAATAATTTGAGTTATAACAATCATGCTCGTCAAGAGTCGGTTAGCGACTTGGATTGGTTGTCACTCGCCACTTTTCCGCTACTGCGAAAGGCATTTTAAGATGTTGATCCCATCTGTCTATCGCTAGATGGCTATCATAAAAATCTAACCACCACTCCTGGCCACCGGCGGACTTGATAAGATAAATTAAAACAAGATAATGACAATTTAAAAAACTAAAACACCCGACTGCCTTTTTGTGTAATTTGGAAACGAAAAACCCAAAAAATCCGCCATTTGTTTTGTTTTTTTAATTTTATGTACCCAGTGTCACTCTCACAGCAAATACGAATCTAACGACACCTCTCTAGCTAAAATCCGTCCAGCCGTTCAGGCTGCAGGGCGTGCCAAGTTGTTATAGGTACATACATACTCTCGAATAACCCTCCTTCTGGCGCAGTCGGATAAAAAAGATACATGCCAAGAACAAGGCTATATTCATAGCTTTAGAAATTTTTTTAGGTATTTAAAATATCTTTGACTACAATAAATTGTCATTTAGATGTTAAACTAGGTCTGTTTGTTTTCCAAAGTAAATAAAATGCCAAAATATTTTTTTTTGTAAACCGTCTAGTAGTATTGTCAAAGAAAGATTTCAATAAACTCTAGCCTTAGTATAGTTACGTCAGTACACAGAATTAAAATACTATTATCTATTCTGTGGTATTTATAGACTTCGGTTTCTTTCAATACTAGCGTGACTTTTTCACTGGCAAATATAGATCCCAGACTTGGTAAGTTTAAAAATAACTGAGCCCAGTGCAGACGCACCGAAACGCTAACTGTGTTACTATTTATAAATAAATTAGCGTTCAATTTGTGCCAAATGTTAACATTATTCGCATGGAATTGTTGCCATTATTATTCATATTGTTTTTATACGTCACTTATTCAAATATTTCGTCTTATACGCAATCAAATCGAAGGCGTAAATACGATGTATGAAATTCCGTGAATAAATTAAAAGTCGACTATGTTTATTATATTTTTAATAATTGCCATGCTAAGCCAATTTGGTGATTACTAATTAGCCAGGCTTAAATGTGTACTGTACAATGTTTTTAATCCAGGGAATTTAGCAATTGTATGGACCACCTTGCACTAAATGAGAACTGTATGTATTAATGATTTTGTTATTTGTTTCATTAGGTAATAATGTACCGATTAATATAATATGATATTTTTATGTGTTTTTTTTTTATTCTAAGAATAAAAAATATTTTTAGGATAATTAATAAAATTAAAAATTTACTAAAAATGAAAACCAAATGATTATTAGGTAAATTTTTGTATTTTTAAATAATTTTACAATTTTGTATTTTAATTGATAACAATAAGTGAAAATGAAAAAAAAAAGTTATAAGGTGAACCCCCGAAATTTATTATTGAAATCGTTTGATTATCTTGGGTTGTTTTTGTTTAATTTCTTTATAAATACCTAAAAATTAACATTTTTAACAATTAAGTACAACGGGTTTTTTCCGAAGTTCGTCCTTATGCTCTCGGATTTTTTTTAACATATATTTTTAAACTTTTTTGCACACTACGCTGTCGATTAATTTGCTTAATTTTTATGTATAATTTATTTACATTAGTAGCTATAATCGATAAAAAAAGGACGCAGTTCATATTACTGTCATGCTTCAACTCTAATTTCTCTATTTCTTAGATTACTATTTAATTTACTATTCCGCGGGACACAAAAAGAAAACTGTTAATTGGTATTTTCAATTTTGCGTTTGTGGTATTGTGGCCGACACTTATCTGTTGATGTTTTTATATTTTCCTAGAATACAAAACGAAAACTGAGATTTGGTAGTTTGCGTTTATGGCCATCTGAACCGTTGGTATTGTGCGTCGAAAGGTGATAGATTAGGCAGAAAGTAGATAATTAAAATTAATTAAAAAAAAAAAAAAAAAATTTGTTTATTTCAGGCTACTTGGCCCATATTTTAAAAGTCACAGTTTACAGTCGTCGCTCTCATACATTTTAAAACATTACATTAATAACAGATGAGTGAAGATATAATAGATGAGTGAAGTATGTTGCAAGATGGGAGTCTCGCTAAAAGGATGAAGATATAATTTGTGCAGTAAAAGTATAAATAAATATTCTTAGTCGTCTACTCTGTTTCAATGTGATCATTGCACCTATTAGAATAAATTAACAAAAATGTGAGTCAAGTTTTCAAAAGACGGTACTTCCCTGTTCGGATACACAATTTGTTGATCGGCTACAAGCAAGGCCAATACAAGGTCGCGAGCAGACTTTCCAGTTCAAAGCGATGATTTGGCGGGAGTTTTTTTTTATTTGTAGAAATGACGTTCCGAAGAGCGTAGTGATATGATTTTTACATCATCCATGCGTGTTGCCCTTTTGCATCCTCTGGTTTTGTTTCAGCCCAGGGTACGCTTGAGATACCTAATCATATTCCTATATTTGGTGGTACTGGTTGTTACAATGGAACTACTGCCGGTGCCGACTGACCTCTGTAACATTAAGCTACATAACACATTTTACGCGCCTGTTTCCCGCAGGTGTGGGCAGAGATGAAGGAATTTTTAAAAATATTTGAAAAATCTGACATCCAATGAAAATAAATCCAAAGATTTAATAACGAGGAAGCTCGTAAAATAAATAGCTAAGATGTATGAAATCACAAAACAATGAATAAGAGCGCGAATCTAAATCATCGTAAGGAAAATGCCCATTGAAGGATGGTGTCGTGTCGGGCGGCAATTACGCGAGACCCACTATTAATATTACAATGGTATCCTTCCTCGTTTTCTTTTCCTGTTCAGTGTCAGGAGCATGGGAGTTAGTATGAGTAAATGGACTTAGAACGATTCGGTTATTAGCTTCTAAAGAAAGGCCAGTTATGCAATCTTTTATTCTGGCGCGATGCAGGCTAGTAGTTGAATGGCCAAAAATTTTCTGAGACATCATTATTTTATAATCTAAACTGTTTTCTCTTCGGTGCTGTGATGTAATGGTCAATACACTAGTCGGCTAATCTGGAGGTTTCGGGTTCGATCCCCAATCAGAGCAAGTTGGGAAATGTTTTTTAGTAGTTCCATGGACTTTTCTTTGTCTTGTAATTGTATCCATCAAATTGAATCCCTGTGCGACTGCCGGGCTGTCCAGTCTATGTGGTCCACATATTGAAACACCCTAATTTCCGAGCCTCCTGCACGATTGAGGTTTTGGAGAAGACTAAAGACGGAGCGGTGAAGGTGGCCACGTACTGATCCAAACACATATATTAAAAAGCCATTTGGATTCGCCGCCGAAGACCGATTCCACTGCCTCGCAACAACTCTTAAAATTACTAGTATATAAATATGACAACACATTAATCGTATTCGTATCACGTGCCGTGACGTACAACACATGGAAACGCCGAGGAACACGTCGGGAACAACTGCAGAATCTAATTTTAGTGCGGCAGTCGGCAGCTCGTGTTATTGACCCAAATTCCCCCTTTCCAACTGTGCACGACCATCCAAAGAATCTTGATTTTTGAATCCGATGGGTGGTATTTTTCATCCATCCGAAATCGCTCGCAAAAATACAATCAACACAGTTAGAATGTATAGCGATTGACCACGATGCCACCTGAGTGCAGAGATGGGGTCTATGAAGAAACTTGCTAGCTCATTAATAGATTTAGATTTTTTGGCCTCATTAATAGCATTCACTCTAGCGAAGAGACCCAGGTTGTAAGAGTAACGCAAAAAATCATTTATGAAATATTGGCAATACAAATAATGTCCAGCAAATTGTAATTCAGCATTGTCTTGTTGACTGATCTTCCAAATTTTCTCTACATACTAAGTCTTTACTAAACGAGATCTTATTTTTGCAGAACGTGTAGTTTGGCTAGAATTATAGTATACTCGTATTTATCAACTGTAATTACAATCTCGGTTTCTCGTTAATACCTCGGAACTGGTCCTAAGCAAATCAAGTTTCTGCCCTTTTTACAAACATCGATATCAATCATTTCTAGTTTGCCCTAGATGTGTTTACTTATTTGACGACTGGCTTCATAAATTTAAGAGTTTGACTAATGACGATAACTTCTTCAAAATTTTAGCGCAGTCAGGTAACTGCTGGACAAAGGCGTACCCCTAGGATTTACGGAATGACCGATTAAAAGCGGCTTGCATCCAGCGCTTGCCTGCGACCTTCTTCAGGTCATCTGTCTTACTCAAATTGTCTTTCTTTTGACAACATACAGCGGTCATAAAATCGTTCCTTGAGGAACTTTAGGCGGAAGTTGATCATAATCAGGATTTTAAATATGTCATCAATTTCTATGTTAATTAAACATGATTGTAATCAAAATGCATATAGTATCATTCCTTACTATTTCTTGACATACCTTTTATCGAATACCTTGCGTAAGTATATCAAACATAATATGTTACTAATTTCAATAATTATATTTAGTTTATATGTTACTACAATAATCAATCACACATTAATAATACGGTAAAACAGAATCACAATAGTCTAATACAAGGGATATAAATAGACATTTAAATAAAGTTCTGACTCGAAAGTTCAAACCAAAAACTTAGACAAAGACCAAAACTGGCAAATAGCGGACATAGACGGGATTATTACTGGATGAAAAGACTATGTCAAAGAATTTTACAATACAATAACTCTATCTCTAGCTATATTCTTTTTAACGCCCTACCTTTAAAAAAACAGTACATACAAATATGAAATAATGAGGTAAAATGCGAAATTTTCTTGTTTTATTTATCCACATAAAGCAAATATTCAATTTTAATGTGTTTCTCAACAGGTTTCGATACGAATGCGAGGGTCGGTCAGCGGGTTCGATTCCTGGCGTGAACAGCACGCCTGAGAACCGGACGTACCCCACGATCATGATCTGCGGGTACAAGGGACGCGTGGTTGTCGTCGTCTCTTGTGTCACCAAGGATGAGCCGTTTAAGTAAGTTTGGAAACATTTCGGTATTGAACAGGTTGCTAGGTTAATTAACCTGTCTTATCATCCCCAAAAAGCGCTGGCTCGATGTCGCAGTCGACAATACGCGTGTAAATTGTTTGACAATCATTAGAAGTCAGAAGACGCGCAAAAAAGTACGTTGAAGACCAGTCCTTCTGCTTTGAGATTTTGTACAACAATGAACGTACACAGGTGAAATAGATCTCGACGCCGGATGAGTAAAACTCCCTGAAGATGAGAGAGTAAAAATCCCTAATCCCAATGGCGAAGATAATTAAAAGAAAATATAACACATCTCGCAAAAAGTACGTGGAGGGCAAAGTTTGCGATTTCGCGACTGAAGAGTACAATAAATACAAAAAAATTGCAAATCCGTTCAAAGTTAAGCTCGCATCCCATAAAAAAAAGAAAAATTTTACACAATGGGAGCTGACGTCACACCGGGCTTACCCAGATTACACAAACGGCCAATTACGTCACAGCTATGAGGCAAAATGATGCTAGTTTTTTCTCCATTACACGTCAGACGTTGCATGCAGCTTCTGTTTACGATTGTGTCGCAGTAGTGAATGGAGTTGTAGGGAATAACCCATACGAGTGTACATGTGGTTTTTATCATTTAGAGGTTTTAATTCGCTATAAGTCGCATGTATGATTACGATTGCGAATGGTCAGGATTGTTAGTCGATATGCAATTGAAATGCTTCCGGCTTAATATGTCATTTATTTATTAGTGAAACTTTATTACAAGGCATGTAGGCTACTGTTGGTTAGGTTACTGTTTCTCTTCCTTTAGATATGAAATTAAGTGGTCCGTCTTCATTAATGATATCGTAAAAGTGAAAGAAATTTATTACCGTAACATGACAGAAACTTAGGTATAGTCTTCACTTTTCCTTTCTTTTTTGTACACGCTAATTACCCTTGTCTTGTCTTTTCCTCTCTTGGGTCTGCTGGAAGAAATTTCTTTAGAAATAAGCAGCTCCCTTGTACTTTCTTTTCCTCTTATGTATAATCCTTTACATTTTATTGTGTACATGAATAAAGTAAAAGTGAAACGTGACTTGCTTAAATCTTTTAGCTATGAGTACACAATACAATTAAAAAATTTACTTGGGATAGTTTAATCTGGTTTGTACGTTGTTGTTATAGCCTGGCCAGGAAAATGAAAACCCTGCATTGGCGTCGCTACTAATCGCCTTTAGGTGTTGTATGTGTCATGTCAACAACTAAATTGACGATGTAATTTAATGAAATAGAATCTTTCGTTTTTATTGATAACATATTTTAAGTATACTACTTTTCTTTCATTGCTATGAATGAATTACTTTTGCCATTTTGATAAATAAATCGTAGAAAATAATCACAAAATCTTAATACAAAAAATTAGACATCTGTTTTACACGTGTCTAAAAAAATGAATCGTTTATTTATAACCTAAAGTACTCTTAAACGACTGTTTAACAAAGCTTAAAACCATGTCTATACTCTGTTTAAGTTTAGACTATTGAGAAACGTAGTTTAATGGCAGCAGTTTATTTTAAACTCGTGTTGAACAGTAGTAAGACGGACAACGTTCACTCTTGTCTCTTTTTGGCAGATGACGTTAGAATGATGGATTGTTTGTTACCTGAATGCCTAGTTGCCAGCAAGTTGACAGTAAAAGAAATTAGTTCCAATATTTTTCCGCAATATGGCAAAGGTTGCTATTTTATTGATCGTGCTTTACTTTATTTATATTTTTTGTACTACTGTATAGGGGACCAGACATACGGTCCACCTGATGGTAAGTGGCTACCGTAATCTATCGATGCCTAACAATTATTTTAAGCCCTTGAAGGCTTCCATGTTCCAATCACTTGGGAAAACCATGGCAGGGAGTTCATTCCTTAATCCCAGTGTACGATTTTTCTTAAATGTGATAATTGAAATCTGTATGGCTTATCTTTTTTTTTCCCAGGCCTCATCCGCACAACCTAGTAGGACGGGAGTGTCAACGGGGAGTATGCACGGTGCGTGAAACAATTACCGAAGAAAACTGCCGAGTGGCGTTCAAGAATCTCGGCATTCAGTGCGTGAAGCGACGAGACATCGCCGAGGCTCTTCGGGTCAGGGAGGAGCTTAGGGTGGACCCTTTTAAAAGTGAGTTCCTTGAGGTCTATATTATAGGGAGTTCCTAACATAGTGTTCTGGAACCTTGGCATTCACTGCCTAAAGAAGCGAGACATCGCCGACGCTCTGTGGGTCAGAGAGGAGCTTAGGGTGGACCCTTTCAAAAGTGAGTTCTATATCATAGGGAATGTTCTTAACATAGTTTGTTGAAGAACCTCGGCATAGACTTCGCCGGAGCGATCTAAACTTGGGCTGACGGCCAACTTTGAAGGCTACGAGACATGACTTTCTTACTCACTCTTACTTTCTTCGTGTGTCCTTGTTACGGGCAACTTGAGAAGTCTGGTCCCTATGAATAGTGATCGGCCTGTATACATGCCCCATGTCACATAGGCAATTTGATTAAAATTTCATGCCTAATCACTTTTTCCGGTCAGTATGAATAAGGGCAAACACGTTTTGGGCAAAATAATAAAACAAATGAAATGAAGTGTTTTGTCACTACCTAACCTTTTTTTTTTTTTTGTTTACGGAGGGGAAATGCATTTACGCACAAAGTGTGGGACTCCCAGGCAGAGTGCCTGGACTACCCACTAAAACCCCTCCGGCGTTTCCGCACCGGCTGTTGAGGGCGCCATGGGGTCGCGTTAGCATTCTACCACGACGCCCTCCAGCCATGGCCTTTCGCCCCCCCCCCCCCCCAAATCGGGCAGTGGCCCAGAAATGGACCACGCCCGTCCCCCAGACCCACATCCATTCGCCGTCTCATCATAGACGGCGGTGGAGTGGGCTGTTGGCAGAAATTGGCCGACAGCCAATAAGACCCCGACTACCAGGGAGTTATTAACTGTCGCCCAGGGTGCACCGTCCCGAGTCCCTTGTCAGCCCGCCCTCTCACCGGATCCTTGGGATCAAGTGAGAATGCAAAGCTTTCAAAGGACCGGGCACTCGAGGAGGTTCTCTGCCCTGCACCCCTTACTACCTAACCTAACCTAACCTCGCGCACGTCGCACGAGCGAATTAATCAAAATAGGCTTAGTAGGGAACCGCCCGGCCCAAGTGATAAATTCAATTTATTGCTTACGTTGATTTTTTAATTGGGCTACGGGCTGTCGGGCATTGTAATATGGATCGATCTAAGTAATTAAAATACTAAAACTTATCTGTTAATCACGTTGCCCGTAACATCCTCACCTCCCGCACTCTGGTCGGCCGACCAGTCAACCAACTGGTCGGCCAACTAGAAAGGCACCGAGACATGACTTCCTGTCACTTTATCGAGTAGTACATTCAGGATCTATGATGATAAAGAAACAGACACACATGTCGCAAATGAGAGTTCTTCTTTTCTTTTTTTCTCTCAATAGGACGTAACACCCACACCCTAGTCAGAAGTCAAATTTCCTCTGATGATAAGATGAGAGTAAAAGGTAATAAAAGAATTTCTAATTCCGACATTGTCACTCGGTTGTCATACGCGACGGTACGATAACCTTTCAAGTGATAAGTCACATAATATCTTAATTGGGGTTAGCACGGATTGAAGGTTGCTGCAGATAAAGCATTTGTTACCTATCTGTCTGTCTTTCTGATCACACATTTTTATATACTCTGTGCTTACGTGTTTTTGAGTTTACCTTACGAGCTTACGATCCAATGGTCGTTAGAGCGAATCCCGCAAAAAAAGCATTAACAAACAGATGTCCAGGGCTGGTTTAAACGTATCCAGTACAGGCAACCCAGTAGCGAAGTTTGTCTATGTAGACGCGTTCATGGACACGTTTGAAACCCACACACACACACAAACGATATCGTGTCCATAAACGCTACTGAATTGCCAGTACTGGATCCGTCTAAATCAGCCTTAAATCGCTCACTTCGCTCGATAGTCAATATTAGAATTACTCGCTACATTCCTGATTACTATTTCTCGTATATTTCTCATTAAGGGTGAAGCCAAACGAGCGTAATTTGTGAGTCCTGAGTCGCAAAAAAATGAGTTGTAGTATTTCTGCTGCATTCGGTTTCATATAAAAGCTCTTTTTAGCCACACGACGCCGTGTGTTTAAATTACGCTCGACAAAATGGAAATGCCGTTTGAAATGGCGCAGTGATGTGATCATTGGCGCCTCGCCGACACAAAAGTGGGCGGGGCTTGTCATTGCTCGTGCTCCATGGTTGGAGTCACGGCCGAAACCAAGCATCCCGCACGTCTGCCTTCCGGCCGGTGTAGCCTCACAAATACTTGCGTGCTTCACCCTTAAGGACGACACCAGCAGAAAAATACAATTCCAAATAAAAAAATCATACTAAAAATCGGAGCGGTTGATTCTTAAGCCGTAAATCTTGCGGCAATACGTAGACTACAAGCTGGATTTATTTACGTTGCCGATTGAAACTTGGCAAAAATCCGTTAGATTCAGTCGAGCCATTGACGTTTTACGAGATCCAAATGCGTCAGTGACTATTCGAGGAATAATCAATCGTTCGATATTTCTATATGTTCATACGTACCTATTGGTTTCACTGGTTAATTCCATGAAGGCAGGTAATAGTATTAATTTTCTACACTTAAAACTAAATACTTATTATTCGTTAGGCAATCAAATTTATTAAAACGAGACTATTTTTGTCTGGTAATCAATGTGTTTGAAAAATGCCAAAATTTGTATTTTTAATTTTTATCTAATAATTATGGTGGTGGCTTACTACTATAATGGATTTAAGCAGGGCATAAACTTATGTAGAGTTGCCAGGTCGCCAAACCTAATAGCCGGACAGACCAGCCAGTTTGGCCGGACATTTGGCTAAAACGGCCGGACACCCTACATTATTGAGGATTTTGTGCCTCAGTATTTAAAACTTTTCGGATTATTACCATAAATCTTGTTAAATAAAATAAAATATAAAAAGCCCAACAAAAGCCGGACAAGCTGGACACCGTTTATTTTGGCCGGGCACACAATCAAAAAGCCTAACTATGTCCGGCTTTATCCGGACGCCTGGCAACGCTAAACGTATGAGTAAGCAAATTCTAATATTTATTCATACTTGTAATGTTTAATATTTAATTGAATTAAAGGATTTAAATAATTCTAATGTTAATATTGTAATTTTATTGTTGATGTAGGATTATTTTTAAATTTTAATTTGATTTTATTTTTATTTTGTCATTAATTTTATTTAATTTATTGCTTGATATTTAATTGTAATATTGGTTCGATTAAGAATCAATTTATATTTTGATATTTAAGCGACAACTTTGCCCTCATGTCTTTTAATGCAGTGCGTCACATGTGCTTTACAATTACTTTGTACTTAACACATCTTTTTAAATTTGTGGCACGCAATAAATTCTGAATCTGGTTTCTGATCTGCTATTAGAGGTCCTATTAACTCATTGAGCACACTCCAGAAAAATCCAGCTGTGAACTGAAGAAGACAAAAACGTGTCCTGGAATAAGGGTTATCATCCGTCCGGGTTTATCCGGATTTCTCCTAGTTTAGAGGGCATTCGGGGAGCGTCCGGGCTTCATTTGTAGACCGGGTTTAAAAATGTAAAGTCTTGGTACAAAATAAGTATTACTTATTCTGTGGTCTTGGGCCGCCTTAGACACATGCATTGTGCCCGCATGGACAGTATGTTTAAAAAAGTGTTGGTTCTGAGCTCTAAAATCCGCGGTTTTCAATGGTCTCGTCCTGGTTGCTAAATTTTACAGATGGCAACCTTACCTAGAATCGACTTGTGGATTCAAGCTTTAAAGTTCGTTCGTTTCAGCCGCAATCAGTCCACTGCTGGACTTAGGCCTCCCCCGAATTGAGGGGTTGTTGCCATACTCGCCACGCTTGGCAGGCGGATTGGCGAGCGCAGTTTCAACGGCTTATTGTACTTCCGACGCTGCTGCGCATCGGAAGTATTCTTAAGCTAGGAAAGGGTGGGATGTGGTTGGTTTGGAGAAAGGATGAGATACAGGGATGCTACTGACTCGGATGGACATGGGTTGACTCAGTAGGAGCTCGGGTAAGTCGGGCTAGCGTACCCGTTTGCTATGAATCCAAGCCATCGGACAGATGCTTGGAAACAACACTCCTGACTTAAGCTCAAGCTTTAATGTAAGGAGGTTATTCTTTTCAGTTTGGTCTCAAGGGTTGACTGGCAGAAAATGCCTAAGTTCATCTTTTGTGTGTTTTCTTTAAGTGCAACATACATACATACCATCACGCCTTTTTCCCGTAGGGGTAGGCAGAGACTACGGATTCCCATTTGCTACGATCCTTACAGAATTGCCTCGCTTCTTCTACGCTCATCACTCTCGTCGATTACGGGTACTCCTGACATCTCCCTTTTTTAAAATATCTGCGATTTGGCCGCAGTATGTTCTCCGAGGCCGGCCCTTACCGACTTTTCCTGTCACCTTTGATTTGTAAATACCTTTCGTAAGTCTCCTTTAATCCATCCTTTCTACATGCCCAAAACCATCTTAACATCCCTTTGTCTATCTTAAGTGCAACAAACCGTAAATAAACTAGGACCAACTCGCTCAGCCTGTTCAGGCATTTTCATGTAGTCCAAGGCAATACCACGTAGACGTAGTAACTTTTCTATTCGTTTATAATTTTTATTATGGCAACATTGGCAACATAGACTTTTGTACATACAAAGATACACTCTACACACACTCACATGATGATGAGATATATCACGAGATTAGTAAAATGATTTTACTCTCTACTAATTAGTATGTTTTAATGTGATTTTTACGTCGAAGATTTCAAAACCAGTGGCGTGCATACCATAAAGACGTTTAGACATTGTCTACCTTGTGGAGTTGTAACTATAATCTGTGGAGTAGTAACTATAAGTTATTTCTTATTAAACAAAAATATTATTTTTCCAACCTATTTCAATAGATAAACATTCGTATGATTATATATTTAGGTAATAAATACCTAATGAAAATAATAAAACCTAAAGGGCTCTTGAAATTTGTTTCTGCCTACCCTATGGAAAATCTCTAAGCACGTCGCTTCAAAATATAGACTTCCGCTTGACAAAAATAAAAGTGTAACAGATGTGGATATAAATAGCTTCAATAGATTGCCCTACGAACAATGTGTTAGGTAATCGGCAGATTTAGATCATGCATGAGATAGTACCGTGGTCATAGGGTTGCCTATCAGTAGGTCCATCACTTTCATATATTCATAGGCATCCCTATGAACTTTCTTTTTTTCGTATCTTTTGTAGAGGGATCTTCTTTCGTGTCAATGGCACAAAACTATACTAATTTGGCCCAGTATGACGAAACATCCACGTATGTTCAGTTGTAGAGGGATAGCCTCCTCCATTATTTCCATTATTATTGTTAATGTGTTTTGTTTTTTTTTCTGATGCAATAAAGGGTTTTGTGTTGTATTGTATTGTATGTAAGTTTTCGGATATACCACCATCATACAGGCTAGCCCAAAGCTAATTTGTTTATTTAATTATATAATTTCTTTATTTTACATTCGCTGTTTCCCGCAGCTCTGCCCACGGCATTATCTATTTTATGCGCATTTCACAGACACTTCCACATTCCATTTCCTTATGGGTTGAATTAAAATTTCATCAAAATCGGTCTATCGGATTGGCTGCGAAAGCGTAACAGACAGAACAAAATAAAGCATAAGAAATTTCATGCTCTGTCAGGATTGTATACAATTAAAAAAAAATACAGAAATTCTAAATTTATTTTTTCCGTGCGCCAGCCCTAGTTGCCAGTCGTTCGGCGCACGCGCCGCGGTGAGCCCGAAATAGCCGATATTTGCTGTTCAATATCCGCATTGTTTTGATTATAGGGGTTTTGGGTAATAACCGAATCATGCATGGTAACAGATCCGAGCACTTTGGGTCGGTAATCCTAACTTTCTTAGTGGTTGTGTCCCATTACTAGACAAAGGCATCCCCCCTTGGCATAATTTAGGAGGCCGAGTGGAACCCTAGGTATCGATGGGGCGATGAGTGGCTTTTATTCTCCACTGCGACACTTTTCTTTTACAAGTTCGTCCTCTTAAATATCTGGTTTTATTCTTCTCCGTTGTTTCGATGTCTTAAACTTTAGATGCCCTGTACGCTGTCACTTGCCTCCCCCATAAGCCCAGGTGGCAGGTCACCATGCTTTTTAATATATGACGGTTTATGAATAAAACAAATGTTTGATTCACTATCCGACCTCCAAACTGTATAACAATAATATTTGCGTCACAGAAAAATCCCATGCGAAAATGTTTACTTGGAATTCGCACCATTCATGAAAATATTATATAATTTCCTGTTCCTTGCTGGTTAATACGTTCGAAATCACCTTTGGGCCAATGACCAGAAAGATTTATTAGACCTTTACCTTTTAACGTACACCATAGTTTACATAGGCCTTACTATCCACATCTGTAAGAATAAATGATTTATATTGTCCACAGCGCGGTATCACCACAAGAACCAACCCCAAAGCATCGACCTGAACGCGGTCCGGCTTTGTTTCCAAGTGTTCATGACGGACGAGGCCGGGAAAGTGAAGCACTCGCTCACTCCTGTGGTCTCCGACATCATTTACGACAAGAAGGCCATGAGCGATCTCCAAATTGCCCAGATCAGCCATTGTTCTGGACCTGCTAAAGGCGGCACCAGGGTTATACTGCTCTGTGAGAAGGTAGGACTTCCTGATAATAGAGATTTTGGTCTTTACCCCCCCTTTTTTAGCGTCCAGGATTATCAGAGTTTCGTTTTGAGCCTGCGAAATCCGGCACTAGGTTTCAACTGCTTAATGAAAACGCGTGGACTTCCTCATATTGGCTACAGTTTTCGACTATCGTCGTTTTGGCTTCGTACTGTTATCTCAATTGCACACTACCTATATGACAGTTATGCGAAGATTGACAATGTCCAATATTCACCAATCCTTCTACTTCTCGGATAGCTCAAAATGTCTTAGATTCTCTGTTTCACCAGAAATTTTCCACCCTAATAAGAATTTACACTCAAATACACACTTGAAATAGTTTAACGTTTGTACATTTTACTCTTGGTGCAATAAACAGTTTTTTTTGTCGTAATTATACTTTTCTATGTCCCATTACTGACTGTATCTAGTGTCTTGTGAAACACTGAAACTCATTTTCGTGGTAAAAAGGCATTGGCCTTAAGGTTGGCTCGAAGACATTGCAAAAGCGATAAGTCCGCCTTTGCACTCAATTGGGTATTCTACAAATTTTTATTTTTTCTTTCATATCAATATTTTTATTTCCAGAAACAGAATTATGAAAGAATTTTTGTAATCCGTTCAAAAATAAATAAGTTATAAGCCTTTGAAATTCGGTGGAAGGGGAAACTGTCAAAAAACAAGAAAAGGATGCACTGTGTGAGCTGTGACGTCACTGCCACTCGGTTTCGTGCATACAAAAGAGATAGCAAGACGTCCCCACCACGCTCCCACTTTTCTTTTAGAGAAAACTTTAAAATCGAATTACTGCCTTAATTAACAACCAATTTTGTTGTTGTTTTCAGAATCGGTTACTTTTTAGTGTATATTTTGTTTAGTATAACAATATTAACCAAGTATGAATACAGTCAAGTAGCCTATTGTTTAAATGTATTTCTTTTAATTTTACTTTTGCTATTGCTACAATAAAATGTATATCTATACATCTGTCTTGTAACAGGTGAACCGCGAAGACACGGGCGTGGTTTTCTTCCAAGAAGAGAACGGGCAAGTGGTTTGGGAGGAGCGAGCGCACATCGAGGCGGTGCACAAGCAGGTGGCCATCGTGTTCCACACGCCGCGCTACTACCGGCACACGCAGCAACACGTCAACGTGAGTACTACTGCCACTGCTGGGGATTGTCCTTCCCTTCCCCCCCCCCCTCTTTTTTTGTAGGTTAATTGAAAAGACATTTTTCCCTGGTGTTTTTCCACGAACGGCCAACTGATTTAGGAGGAGACACACGCAGCTACACGTTTACACGAGTACTACTGCCACTACTGGGGATTGTCCTTCATGTGTATGTTAACTGGAACGGCATGGGCGCGGTTTTCTTCCAAGAGTAATTGTGGGTGGGTATTGTGTCCCTTTTTTAGGTTAACCGCCAAATGATTTGGAAGAAGAAATACGCTGCAACACGTGAACGTGAGTATACCTGCCACTATTAGGGATTGTTCTTCATCTGTAGGTAAACTGAAACGGCATAGGCGTTTCTTCCAAGAAAACGGGCACGCGGCTTAACGTGTGATACGTTAAAATAGTAGAGGAACTGGTGCTGTAAGTCCTTTAGAACATACTATTAATTCCCCTGAAAATTTACATTTGTTTTATTGAAAATATCAAAAAACATATCAATCAACCAAATCGTTCATATACAAATGTCAGTTTGTCATAAATACCTGTTGTTCTCTGCCGTATAAAGTGTGAAATCGAATGGCTGAATAATCGACGCAAATTTTTGTTATACTCACACTATTATTTGCATACGATAAATGTTTTAAATAACTAATATTCGCATTTCTTCTACAGGTGCAGATTCAACTCCAGCGGTTAACGGACAAGGCGTGCAGCACGCCGGTCAACTTCGAGTACATCCCCGACCGCTTCTGTCCGCCAGGTGCCCGCAAACCACTGCCCGACCTCGCCGCACTCGCCGCCATACTCGCCGACACTAAACACGCACACGCCGACACGCCCGCCGACACACCCGCCGACACGCAAACAGATATAGAAATCACCAAAATTGAAACGATCGCGCGCGCTGACGGGAACAACAATAAAACGCTCGATATTGACATTGTCACGTCCACCAGCGATTCTAATGATGTCACCGCAGATATTAATGGCAATATCGATGAACCGGATTCCAACGAAAAGAGCTTAGACGATCTCCTAGATCAGGTCGCGGAGTTAGACGAGATTTATTCGGAAAATCGCACGCGGTTAGAAAACGTCGCCAATTTGAATAATGACGACACCGATATGGAAGATTTCAATGACGCCGGCACGTACACCAGTCTGCAGTTGGCATTCAAAAATCCGATTTCTATTATGGAACCGGAACCGTATGAAGATGTACAAGTGCAGACTTATCGAGGTCCTATTATTGAGTTTTCGCCTCTAAAACGCGACGTCGACGACGAACGCGCACCGCCACTCCCCCCCAAACGGGTTCGCAAATCCCAAGACTTCAAAACCAGCCAAACGTCAGTCGATAGCATATTGAAACCGGGCCGCCAGTTGCCCGTCTCTCGTAACACGGAAATATTGAAACGCGACCGCACGGAGCTGTCCGTAGCTAGAAGCGAGCCCGCGCTGCCGCCGGTTAAAAAACGATCGTTTTTCTCCCGCCTGTTCCGGAGGAGGGAGAAATCTCCCGCGCCCAGCGTCAAATCCGAAGGCAAAGAGAAGAAATCCAAACCCGTAGGCCGGTCGGTTTCTAGTATTTCTGGCCAACGTCCTTCGAAATTCAAATCTTCAGTTTCTCATACATCTTTGAAGGATAACGCTTCAGGCACCGGACTTAGTTACGCGGATAGTATCACACATATATCCTTACACGGCGATGATAACGAGAAATCTGCCTCTCAAACTTCTTTACGTAGACCCGCGAGCTTAGCGCCTTTGCCGCCGACAGATGGCGGCACTATATTAGTCGCGGAAAGTGTTCTCGCGTTAGACGCGTCTGCTTTTAAAAAACTACAAGATGATTTAGATCTAACTGAAGCGGAACACTACGCCCTGTATATGGCGGTGGCGCCGCACGCGACAGTTTCGGAATTTGACGAAACTAGTTGCTATTATTCGCCGGTAGATGGCAGCAAGTTTCAAAATTGATTTTTTGCGAATATTAAAATAAAATAATTTGCGCGGGCGGAATAAATGGTTTAAAAATTATTTTAAGTCACAACTTACTTAAGCCTCTATATTCATTTTTCAAATTGATTGTATGTTGCGTTTCTTTACAATGTACAATTTTCTTAATTGGCAATAAATTACTACTTAGAAGGCCTATCTATCAGTGGTCGGTATCACTAATAGGACGGACTGACACGGACTCATCGAATTTTCTAGTCGATTTAATGAGTGGTTTTCTAGAAAAGTGTGTCCGTGTTGATTGACCAATCAGCAGCGTGAGTTTCGTGTAGAATGGCCAATCCGCGTGCGTTCCAATATGTGAATGACGTGTTTGGTTGAAATCGACATTCTTTTGAAAGTCACTGTCACCACAGTATTATTAAAAGTACTAACGTACAGAATGGACACTCACACTCTCCCAACCGAACCGAACCACGTACGCGACCGAATCGTAGTAGCAATAATAAGTATCGGGCTCGCCGCTGTTGTATGGTGTGTCTTGGGTGTGCATAATACACCCAGTATTAATAATATAGTAGATGTAATGCCCCAATTTTTGGCAGCTATAATGTTTATATATATATATATATATATATATATACAGCTATATTACTATTAGTATTAAAACTTTTCTAACGAATATTATGTACTTAAAAACAAATTCTAACTAAATATAAAAACCAAAGACTTCTAGTCACAAAATCTTTAAGACTGTTAATCAAAGTTACTAAATTATTTAATACTAGCTGTTTACCGCTGCTCCGATGCGTCAAAAAGTAGCCTATGTTTGACCACGGGTCTTCAACTATATTCATACCAAATTTCATCAAAATCCGTTCAGCGGTTTAGCCGTGAAAGCGTAACAGACAGACAGGTAGACTTTTGGCACTTGTTTATAATATTACTAGCTGTTTCCCGTAGCTCCGCCTGCGTCAAAAAATAGCCTATGTTTGACCCCGGGTCTTCAACTATATTCATACCAAATTTCATCAAAATCCGTTCAGCGGTTTGGCCGTGAAAGCGTAACAGACAGACAGACAGACTCGCATTTGTAATATTAGTGTGGATTTAATATCAGTATATTCGTATACATCTATATAAATAAAAATGAATCTCTATTTTCCTTGGTTATCGCATCGTGCGTGAACAATTCTGCAATTTTTTAATGTTGTCAGGAGAATGTTCTTATGAAAGGAAAATTATATGTCAGATAGTTTTTATATAAAATACATCTAGTCAATAAACAATTACTTAGATTTAACTAGACAACGAATTTTGAACGTTACAATTTTGTTTTTTTTTTTATTTGACACAAAAATCATTAGATTTTTATTAAATTAAATTGTTCTGACTTATTCATAAATAAAGAAAAGTTTTTTTGAATCATATTTTGTCCCAATCCTTTCAATAGCAAGCATGAGTAAAATTTGGACTGGATCTTTTTGTTTTTATGCTAAAATTGAGAGAAAGATGGTTAGGTTGTAGAGCTTTGCGACATAACCCATCTTTCTGGCGCAAGTCGGTAGAATCACGAAGACAAAACATATTTCAATTAAAATACATTTAGCGTTTGTTATTTTATGCTTTTGTATAAATATAAGGTGAATTTAAACTAAATACATATTGTAACTTTATAGATGCTGGTTATATTGATGGTATCAAACGAAAGAGAGCACCCTCTTTCGTACAGGACTATGAACATGACAGTAAGTGTCTTCACATGTTACAAACATACATACAGTCAGCAAAATATCAAAGACCGGGAGCATAAAACAACATCATATATCGCGGAGAAATATAAACATTAAAATGTATTACTATAACACCCAAAATTAGATAAACATTACCTTTATTTTTCTGATTATCCAAAAAAAAAAACAACAATGATTTGGTGTGTTTTGTTTTCTTGGTCGAAATAAGAAATAAATACAGTATTCAATTTAAATTACTATTTTCTGACTGTATTTTAAAGAAATTATTAATAAAGTTGTCATGGGAATCGTATATCATTATCTGTGACCGTTTATATCTAAATATATAAGTAAGAAGTCTAGGTTAAGCTAACATGGGCATCTAACAAGTATTGAAATTATATTTAAACTATTTTATATACAAATTATATATTACAATGGTCGAGGTGTTACTAACAACTTAAATGTTTAAATATTGTACCATTAAAACGTTTGGTATGATATTTTAAATTATTTTTGTATTAACGTGTATTGGTGGAATATAGAATAATTTAGCTTTATTAGTCTTTTGTTTTAGGTAGAATTAATAAAATTGCTATCGCCACATTTTACGTTAAGATTATAATATAAATATAATGAAATTGAAATAGATCACGCGAATATCGAAAATTGCCTAAATGTTTCAAAATTTTACAACTTTTATTTGTTGTGTGTTAATGTTATTTCGTTCTTAAAAACTAGTTTTTAATATTAATTTCATGTTTGAAAATCTTTTAAAGTATTTTGTGGCTTAGTTGTTTTTAAAATGAATGATACTTCTGCCGCTGAAAGAATGCGTTCCTGACAGGTCGTAATCGAACTCACCATGTTACTTTGTAACAGCGTCAAACAGTCTGAATAATATGTATATTGTCTTTTAATCCTAATCACAAATATTTAACTATTAAAAATCAAATTATTATGTGAACAGACAAATCAATGTAATGGCCATGTGCTAAATTTAACTTTAAAATAAATTAGAAAACATTTTTTTTTTTAATCTATGCTACGCTGTTACAAAGTTATATTTGCTCTTTGTTTTCGTAGAGATGGGATAAATATAACAGACAAATTATCGATACCAAAATATGTGGTAACTTTTTTTTATTTAATAGTAATGGGTAATGACTACAATTATTTTTGTATTTTATAAAAATAGGTTAATTAAATTTAAAAAAAAAACCAGCGAGGTCAAGTAGTATTTTGTCTTTAAAAAATGGCAACCCCAGAATGCGTGACGCGCCGCCATTTTGTGATGCTCACAGTCGTCTGTTGTCGTTTGTGCGCATAGATCACATTCTCCAGTGTTACTCGATTTATATTTTATCTAATAACACGGCTTTTGTTAAATGGACTGTTTCTGTATTTTCTTTATAAATTAGACTTGATTGTTTTCTTTGCCCATCACTATTGACGACTAACTGACAGGTGTCAGGAACGCGTTCTTTCAGCGGCCGAACTATAAATAATTAATTCATATCGAGTGGGTTAATGGACTTTGAATATAGTTACTTAATTTATTGTTAATGTATTTGTTTTTAATATTAATTTATGTATGTTGTTATGAAATATTATTATTATTATTTTTTCGTTAGATTTATGATGTCTTGATCATGTCAAGATTTATCCAATTTTACTTCTTTTTTTACTGTGAAATAATAACGTCACACAATGCATATTTTTATACATATTATTTGTTAATACAACATCATTAGTTTGAAAAAATGCCTTTATAAGGTGAATCTAAATTAAATGCTAATATTGGAAAGCATATAAAGTTGCCGAATACTTGTGCTTATTTGGAACCAACTAAATGTAATAAAAATGATTTAATGTAGTTGAAAAGAAGTAAATTTTGGAAAATATCTCGCTGGGAGAGTCGCTATGCTTTCATAGCGCACTTGCTCCGTAGCAAAGTGCTTTAAGTACAAAAAATCTTAATTTAACAGCGGTATATTGCATGAACATTTATTAAAAAGTCGCTGGAGCCCTATTTTTTACACGTATGACCATGGAGCAATTACAAAGAGGAGATGCCATTTGAAATGGCGCAGTGATGTGATCATTGGCGCCTCGCCGATAAAAGTGGGCGAAGCTTGTCATTGCTCGTGCTCCATGGTTGGAGCCACGGCCGAAACCAAGCACCCCGCACGTCTGCCTTCCGCCTCGTGTAGCCTCACAAATACTTTCTTGCAAAACGCTTATTCCTTCATCTCCTCTTTGTAATTGTTCCGTGATTAAAATCATTCGACTCGCCTCGTCGTCACGTGAGTCACACTTTTAAAAATAGCACTTTTGATGTGAAAATGTTCGTGCGTTATTCCGTTTGAATATAGGTGCTAATGTGGATATGTGTCGGTCACTGATTTCTAAAACTGGACAGCAAAGCTTTTAGATACAACTTATGTTTACTTGCGTCACGAAATGTTACATAAGTTAGAATATAAATGATATAACATATTATGTAAAATGTCAACTTTGATGTATTAGCTCCATATGTAAAAGGCTGCTTCGGTTTCCTTATTTACAACAAATAGTATTAAATAAAAAAAAAAAACAATGCGCCATAAACTATTTAAAAATGTAAAATCTAGTATATAGACGTATGGAACGTATTGCTGTGTGTTTTTGTCTATTAAATATGTCGATAGTCACGAGTATATCGTAATGTGAAGTTAATGGCCGGCCAGTGCATATTCATGGATCAAATCAAATGTGTTATTATTGATTTAAAAGGAGACTTAGTCTTTAAGTAACATAAACACTTCAGATAAATTAACATTCGCATACTCTGATTATATTATAATAAGTTTTGTTTAAATGGATGGCATTTTGAAAATTATTGCGTAAAACGTTCCAGCCAGCATATTTATGTGTCTATTTTTGTGAACGTAGTAAGTACATATCGGATGTGTAGTAGAAAAATAACTTTTAGAAAAATATACATTGCAGCTGAAAATACAGAAAACGATTGAACTTAAAATTTTAATTTTTTGAGTTACATCGTTTTACATTTAGATTTTTTTTTACATTTTATACAGAGGTACTTTTATAGCTTCGAGTGCGAAAATATATATTAATATGCTAATGAAATAAATGATGTTCTTGTATTTATTTGTGTAATAGCATATTCTTCCTGTACATTCCCAGAAATCCAAATGGGAACAAAGGTACGAACAAGCTTGTAGCATGGATGTGATATTTTTATAATTTTTTGTTTTTTTATTTTGCTAACTTTTTCTGTAGTTTACACCACACATATTCATATTGGCGTTTTGTTTTTACGGCGTTGTGTTTTTGCATGTTTTTTTTTCAGTTTATTTTTTTAATTATTTTTTTTATTCATTTTAGTTGATGATGTTGTACATAGACGATAAAGGATAAATTTGCGCTAATTGAAATTAGTACTAGCTATATTTAACCGTAAATGTTTAAATTTTAGATTTTTTTATTTACTTAACTCTATTAACAAAAACTAAATTGCGTAAATTTTCTTTTGTGCGATATAAACATTAGATATTTCACTTGTATTAATATAGTTTATTACATAGATTTCTTTAATTGCAGGAGGCTTCGCTGATTCGAAGATCAAATCGGAACCGCGAGGTAATTTTGTTTTCTCTATGGTTTCTCTTTGTTTAATTAATTTAAATAAAAAGTCTTAAGACTTCACTCTTACAACTAACATGTATATAATAAACGGGAAGGTTGCCTGAAAAAATTGCTATTGCGATCAGGCCATCTTTTTCGCATGATTTTGATTTTATGTGTGCAATAAAAAGTTGTATTGTTGGCGTGCAAAGAAATTGATTTACCGTGTAGTCTTGTAAAAATAGGCATCAGACATTAAACGTATTTATATTTATTTGCAGACAAGCTGTCACCGCGGCCCGTCAACCAGTTTAACGAGCAGGTACGCCGCCATTTTGCTTTAGCTCACTTTAAAGGGTATCGCATTCTTTACAAAAATAATATGTGAGAATAGAATTTTTGAAGATGACCCGATTAGTGTTTTTGAAGAAACAATGTGCGAGTCTGAGATTATCGACACTAAAAGAAGTGTCTTCTAGGCGGAATTTTTCCTTGAATAAATATATAGCTCCACTAATTGCCGCCGCTTTTTACGTGAAACGGTCTTACCACTTTTTTATACCAATCAGCAGTGGCAGTACGAAGGCATGGCGGGCCCGTCCCTCCAGCGATACACCCCGCCCGCGCAGTGGCAGTGGCAAAGTCCGCCGTACCAGAACCCGCACGATATGACCCTCAACATGCACATGGCTGGCTCTAACTTGCAGGTAAGATGACTATTTACTTTTTTTCCGCACATTTGAATATTTATTTATACTTAAAGAAAATATAGCTCATATCACATGGATTTTCTTGTCAGTCTCTAATCTCTATCACACTTCAATGTTAACCATATTTCCGTCCTGCTGTCAAAAGAATCATCCTATTATTACAGGGTTTATTTTTAGTTACAAATTCATAATACGATACGCGACCTTTTCGAATTTTTTTTCATTCATTCATTTGCAAGGTGTAATTTTAACACACGAGTGCTACGCGTACAATTTACTTGACGCTTTCGCCGCTATGTGTGTACTGTGTGCGCTAAAGCGTTGTAAAACGACGCAGAATAGTGCTTGTGATGGTGTTTACCTCAACGTAGCGTTCTGTATGGAGGTTATTCTTTTCGCTTAAATATGTGTTTTTAAAATATCATAGAAGAAGGGCACGACAAAAGTATCGGTATAGTTTGAATAGAGATTATCTGCCACTGGACTATTAGAAAATGTTACAAAACTTCTTTCTCAGTTACATTCTCAGCTAATTGATTTGAAATTGTCCGATTTTTTTTTGTAACGATTGCTATCTAGAGATAACATTTTTTTTATACAATTATGTAGGCAAAAAGGCATACGACCCACCTACACAGCCCGCAGAACCAGAGGAAAACAAAACACGGTCGCAGGAGACCCGGCTTTACGCTCGCCATCTATACTAATATTATAAAGCTGAAGAGTTTGTTTGTTTGTTTGAACGCGCTAATCTCAGGAACTACTGGTTCGAATTGAAAAATTCTTTTTGTGTTGGATAGATCATTTATCGAGGAAGGCTTTAGGCTATATAACATCACGTTGCGACTAATAGGAGCGAAGAAACAGTCGAAAATGTGGAAAAAACGGGGAAACTTTTTCATCTTTGAGGGCTTCTGTTGCGTGCGCTGCGAAAACCGTTCGAGATACCCAAAAATATATATGAAAGAATTACGTTTAGCTTCACAGAATGTAACTATTTCGTCTATAATAAGACGTGGGTAACAGCTATAGGTAATTTATAATAAAGCTGAGGAGGTAGGTTTGTAAACAAAAAATAAATATGATTCCCAAAATAACTATTCCACGCGGACGAAGTCGCGGGTACAGCTAGTTGCTTGATATGCACGATCGCTATAAACACGCATGCCCAGTAATCTGTCGAGCAAATGACATTCTACATTACAAAATTTTAGCAATAGGGTAACCTGTAAAGATTTTGTTCAATTAATAAATAATTTTTACAATTTGTTTTACAGGTTCCATCAACATTGAGTACCAACATACAGCACTTGGATCAGTCATTGTCCCCCACCCCATCTCACATGGGGCATTCGCCCGCAATGGGGCACGTTTCACCCGCGATGGGTCACGTTTCACCCGGAATGGGGCACGTTTCGCCCGCGATGGGGCATGTTTCACCCGGTTTAACGCAAATGTCGCCGATGCAAGCGGGGCAGGTTTCCCCGAGATTGGGGCAAATGTCGCCCATTTCCCCGGCTGTGGGGCAAATGTCCCCAGGCATGCCGATACAGCCCATACCTGTTCCTGTTCCACAACAATATGCTCCGGTAAGATCAAATTATAAATATGTTTTCACACAATAGTTACAAAGCCAAATTAAAAAGTACAAAACTAATAAATTACTGCATATTTATATAATTTTATTCTCTATTGATATGTCTGTATATATACTACTTGACTGTGTTTTTAATTTATATTGGACAATATTTTAAACAATAGATACACTTACAAAAGTAACAGATTCCATAAACAACAATTAAATTGGTTATTAAATAAGTAGTAATAAGCATTTATTGGATGGGAGCATCTTGGTATTACTTTTGTATGCACGTAACCAAGTAGCAGTGACGTCACTTCACACTAAGTTTGCCCTTTTCTTGTTTCTTGACAGTTTTTCTTTCCACCGGATTTTAAAAGCTTATACTCTCTCATAATTACAACATAAGTCATTTAACATTGGATAAAATAATTTTGTTTTTGGATTCTAGTACTTATTGAAATTAAAAACTAGTACAAAGCAATTAATTAGGCAAAAAATAAATCAATCAATGATTTTTGCAGATGCCTCCAACCATGATGGAGACAGGCGTGGACAGTAACCCGTCCTTCACGAGTTTGCTCCAAGAAAACGCTGGTGCAGCGGTCGCGGTGGATTCCACGGAACTGTCTATCATATCTTCCATGTTCGCAGACCGTGGACCGGACCTGTCTGACAGTCTGAACAGATTGTCCACTAGTGATCTACTGCAGCCGTAATGTGACTATAGTGATAGTGTAGTGATTACTTGTGACAGTGTTTGTGTTAAAAGACTCGGGAAGTGTTTAGAATATCACGGCCACTGAATTAAAAATGTCCATTTTGAAGTTGCTTTTATAACCAATTTCAGAAAATATTTGAATATATTTGTGGTCTGTATATGTAAATGGTGCAATAAAGTGTACATTCATATCGGGAAATAATGTGAAAGTCTGTCTGTCTGTTGCGCTTTCACGGCCAAACCGCGAAACGGATTTTGATGAAATTTAGTATCAAAATAGTTGAAGACCCGGGGTAAAACATAGGCTACTTCTTGACGCAGGCGAAGCTGCGGGAAACAGCTTGTGGTGCAATAAAGTGTACATTCATATCGGGAATGATACAATACTATGTCTTAAGTGCCTCATTGAAATATACTTTATACTCTTATTGAGCATGCCCCTTAACAGCAATCACCGCATTGTACATCTGCAATCAGTGCAAAACTGGTATAATTTTTTAACTATCACAGAGTGTGATAGGAGTACTTGCATTTTATGTGTCTATAGTTTCTTTTATTTAACTAGTTTCTGATATCCCTCTGCTGGGCAAAGTCCCCGCTTTCATTTTCCATGCATCCCTACCAAGTGCTTATAATAAGAAGTGAATATAATTAGCATATGTTGTACAGAAACAGAGTGTTTAGACCTCCAGAATGAGATTTTTTTACGAATTCTAAGCTGCGTGTCGTTGAATGCAACTGATAAATACTGACCGACTATGGTAACTTGTGTCAATCGAGAACTAAGATGAGCGTGCTTTCAGGCTGATTGCATCATAAAATAAATAAATTTCTTTCTTTCTTTCTTTCACTTCTCATAGAACAATTAATAGCAGAGTAACATTTGCAGTTAAAAGAGTCTATCTTATATTACACTTAAAGAACTATATTATTAAAACCTGTTAGCGATTGTTGAAACACGCTCATCACTGTAGCACCAATGGCAGCGAGTCTTCAACATCAGTATAGAATAGTACAGCTAGTTTGTCTCATCTGCGATTTTCAAGTAAAGTTCCATTCAAACTGACGCGAATCCCTCGCGACGGGCGGACGCCCACATAAATAAGAATCGGTAGAAGTGCCGTAGCGTGTTCCAAAAGTTAACAGGGCCCTTACCATCAACTCTAAACAGGGCAGAAACGAGTGAGTGAACAAGACGGCGCAATTACAAGCTGTAAGGCGACATTTCGCTTGCTCACTCGTTTCTGCCCTGCTATTAGAGTTGATGGTAAGGGCCCAGGCCTGCTAATGACACTTCTAAATATACTAATTTCTGTGAGCGTACGATAAGTCGCGCGGGATTCGCGTCAGTTTGAATAGATCTTAAATGAGATAATGGATATGGATAAGTATTTAAGTATGTAAGCAAAAAGTACTGAAAAGCTAACATGTCTCAAATATGATGATTTGATATCATTTCATTGTGCACTTATTCTATTCAGTAATTGCTCATGTTTAAGTACAGTAATATTAAGAGAGATTAATATTTTAGTATTTCGAAGTAATTTTAAATCTGATTTTGTACAATATCACATCACTTTTTAATATAGTTTTAAATTTTAAAAAGAAATATTATTTGATAAAGTTATTTGTATAGAAATTTTATAAAATGAAGCTGTTACCTGAATTTTATTATTGAGAAGTTGGATGCTTGATCTCCAAAGAATTTGTTTTTAAATACGTGTAGGAACTAGAATTGGTACCACGTTGGGCGCCATTTTTTCACTGAACTTATTGGCGCCCAACGTGACACAAATCCCTAATTTATCACTTACTCGCTTTTAACACAAAAATAATCGTCAAAACATCATTGTTTTTATAATAAAACCTTTTTGAGGGAGTCAAAAATATACAATTTTATTGAATTTTTACATTCCATGTGTACTATGTATTTGTATTAATAAAATACCATGAAATTTTATCGAAGTGCCGATCTCTATATTCAGAGCAGGCTTGTGTCGCTATTATTATGTTAAAGTTAACATATATTTTTATACAAATTTGTAAATATCATCACAACGGCATTGTTTGTTAATTTGAAATAAGGAATCTACTTATTAATGTCCAATACTTATCAAATAAAAAGAGAATGAGTAAAAAATTAAAAATCTTTTACAAATTGTTATCAATCCATGTGTGTATATAGTCGGTTTACAATATTATGAATTATTGAAGAAAGCTTTACGATGCCTTTAGCATTGTAAAGCTTTCTTCCTAATGGAACTTAAATTTTATTAATTAAGCAAGCTTCTAAAATGTCTCTTTTAATCGCGCGGTTACTTTGTGCGGAAAACGCGTCTATTTTTGTATTGTGTGACGCAAAATCGACGAGTCGAATATTTTTTGTTCGATATCGAATGATTTTAAATTGATTATAAATTTCAAAAATAGGCCTCCTGTTTTAACACTTGTGAAGCAATCATGTCGGATTGATTTTTGCGTCTTGAAAAAAACCGCACGGTCTATAAATATTTGACATTGACAAAACGAGAATTTGTAAAATAAATTATTATATAATTGATAGTTAGTGTTTGGTCTCCGCTAGATAATAGTTAAGATAAGATGCGCCTTATTGCAGCATAAAATGATGACAGCATTCGCTAATGACGACCAAATCCTCAAAAGGGGTTTAGTTAATAAAATGTAACATGATTTGACACAATACTGAGCTACACACTCTACCCAGTTGCCCCTGTGTCAAAAAAGCCTTTTTTTAAAGTATGACCCCGCAAAATTGGTGGATCGAATGAAAATCGTTGTACATACCGATTTTTTTTTAATTAATCGTATATTGTCCCACTGCTGAGGAAAGGTATTCTCAAGCTCTTTCCAAACGTGTCTATTCCGCCACCTCTGACCATCTGACCTCGAATCTTTCCAAGTCGTCGCTCGAGCGCATCCTCGGCCTTCCTCTTCCTTCCTCACCGATTATAACAAATGAAAATCATTCGACATCGGTTTTGCGTGAGTTATACTTTTAAAAATAGGCTACCGCTACTAGGAGCGTGTCAATTTACTTTCCCATCTGTTAACGACAATAAATCCATAGATGTATTTTTGGGGGCTATGTTTGCATGAAAATATCTTAAAAGAATCGAGTCTCTCGAGAAAGTAATAAGACTAATGAATCCATTCTGAAACACACATGTGATTGTATATTTTATGGAGTACCGAGACGGTCTAGTGGCTTGATGCCAAACACGTTAGCTTTTGTTCCACCAAAAGAATGTTGACCGTGTGCGATGGTTACTAGAATATAGATTACCTACATAGTTGCGAATGCGGCTGTTGTGACGCACACTGTTGCGAAGCACGCTTGTGAATATTTTTGGGACTACTTCATAGGAATAAAATATTTAAAAATAACTTTTTTTTAAATTGAATTATGTATACTTTTGATTGGGTAACTAAATCACAGTTACAAGCTTTCCCAACAGCGATCTTCGCGACCTTCGCGTAAGTTATCGCAACTATAAAGTAATGCCTAATATAATCGCAACAGCGTGCATCGCAACTACGTTAACCCCTTGATGTTTCGGTATTTAAATATTCATGTAATCTTGCTTTTGGCTAGTCGTGGCAAGTTGAAAATAATTCGCGATTAAACTTTACAATCTCTTCAATAGCAATTGGCTAGTCAACTAAAAAATAAATTGTGTATTTTATATATTTTATTGATAGAATAGACTATTTTGGAGATACAATTTAAACGAAAAAATTCTTAAAATTATATTTATTTTGTTATTAAATTTTAAAGATTTTATAGTGATGACGTCACGCAGCTATAATGGCCATTTCGAACTGCAAGAAAGCAAAAATTACTAAGGTATTAAAAAATATATATGTCAGTGTCAAATGTCAAAGTCAGGATGGAACTGAGCCGCGAGTTTGTTTACAATCGCCAAATATTTAGGTACCTACCCCATTTCTCGTATCTATTGCATATTGGCCTGATAATTGGACTTTACTGCCGTATCTTCATCCGTTGACATCTGATTTTTCAATAATTAGACACCGATTCTTCATTATAATGTATGAATGAATGTAATGAAGATGTAATTAGGTTATTTATGGGTTATGTTTACTTGAACAGAGATGACATTTAACATGGGTGACAACGTGAAGCGCTTAATTAGCGCTACCAAACAAAAAATATTTATTCACTACGCTGTGCTGCCAACCTAAAAAATTAAATGTGAATAGCCGGAAGTTATCCGGCTACGTCATACGTCAACCTTGCTAAAAAATGAAAGTCATTGGGTTTTCTGCGATTTTCTTAAAAAATACTTGCTTATCTAAAGATCTGATTAATGTAATCTGTTCCCTAAGCCTATTCCTCGAAATGGTTTACGAATTAGACATTTTCATGAAAAAGTTTACTAGCCAATTGTTTTTTTTATTAAGTTGGGGAGTTATCTTATTTTAAATTATAACAAAATATCTACACGCTAGCCATCAAGAAGCTTGACCGTCTCTGAAACAAATATTAGTATTGTTTTAAGAGATTACTTTTGATATTAAAGTTTTCACAGTACCCTCTCTATTACGTAGAGACGATTATTGTGATCTGAATTCCAGTCGTTGTTTGTTTTATACAAGTCCATTAGTAAAGTTTCCTTGTCTTACCCGAGGGAGACATGTCTACAAAACGTTATTTTAGACTAGGCTCCAACTTCCTTAAAGTCTGTACAGAACTACTTGGAAGGAGGTTAGCACCTCTTCATTTGCAACATTTGATATGGTCTGAAAAAAAATTTGCATGAAGTATACACCACCTTTTTCCCTTTTGTCCACAGGAGCGTGGTCACCTTATTTTGCACAAGTACCAACGTGATAAAGCTTGTATTTGCTAGAAGGAGACAGGGTCCTCCACTATTTCTATCTCGCTTGGCTGGGCCTTGCCTCCATACAAATTTGCAGAATTACTCAATCCTGTTCAATATATTAAGTCATGGAACTCAAGGTAAAGATGGAAGACAAGTAGGCATACAACAGGCTGGTTCAAGAAAATTTGACCTGAATTCATTTCGTTACCCACCTCTCTCTTGCTAACTCGTGATGTGTTAGGGTGTGAATCTGGGTTTCCATCACAGCAGTTGCAATGCTATTTTTAAAAATCAATTTATTACCGGAATAGAGAATCTAGGAATGAATATTGAGGGTTTGACTAATTCGGACCTCAAAAACAAAATAAAAGATAAACATAATACTTGGAAGTTGATAAAATAAAAAAAATCTACACGGTCAGGGGCTGGTGCTAACCAATATATTTCCAGAATAAAGTGGTTTAACGAATTGGATGCATTCATAAGAGTTGTAGCTATCAAAAGACAAACAATGGTAGGGTTTTTATATAGAAATGTGTCCGTGAAAGCACTGGATCGTGTGTAAACCAGCCATTAATGGCGGCTCGCGGCTCGCAGTGCTGCCACACGCACGAGCCGAGACGAGCTACGAGCAAGATTTCAAACCGGTTGGATCGCCGACGAGCTTGCGCGACGGTTTTAAAGTACGCGTATTTACGGTGACACACGTCTGCTACCCCGCTCGCGAGTTTGCATCGCTCGCTTGATCAAAGGCAAAGCCCATGGCCAAGGTTCGTCCCAACTGGGAGCCCCTTGTGCATTTGCCGAAAAGGCTGAGTGGTTAATAGCCCTCGCCTCAAACTGTCCCGCTGTAAATTTAAAAGCTCACAGGAGCTAAAATTGTAGGTCCGTTGAAAAAAAAAGAAAAAAAAACAACGCACGTCTGTCACCCACTTTATCTTGTCCTTGTCAATCTGTCAACCGACGCTTGCATGTGTTGTTGGTTTTGATCATAGATTTAGAATGTTTTTGACGTTTTGAGTGTTTACGTTTTTGTTGGGAAAATCATACATATCAATCAATTCAAACAAGGTATTTTTTAATGTAACCTTTAGGAGAACGACATTAAAGCCAATTAATTAATTAATGACGGTACTTTAACAAACGAAACGGTGTGAAATAATAAAACCTGGGCTGAGTTAACCAAATAATATTAACAATAATACACTTTTGTTATAAACATTTTGTTTCCTTGAACAATGAGTGAATTTGTGCCAGAACCGAAAAAGATAGGTGTTTGGGCAGAAGGAACACATATTGAGGCAAAGTAAGTATTAATCTTTTTATTGTTTAAATGAAATGATCAATTAAATCAAAGGCCACCAGCTTCACAGGATAGCAATATCGGTGTCCGTTTGAGCATTCAGTGTCTGCGAGTTTATATGGTGATGGAAGACTTTGGATTCCAGGATTGGTAGGGTGTTTGTTTGGTGTATTGTGTTTTATAAAACAATTCTCTTATTTCCTCTATCAAAAAAAACCACCTTTTTCGAAGTAAGTATATGAACAAAACCTTTACCTAGGTGTGGACCTAAGTATGTATGTAAGTGTACATTAGACACTTGGAGTACCTACCTTAATTTGAATAAATAAAATATAAAAAAAAATTAAAGTTAAAAATAATTAAGATCTTTCTCTTTTAGTGAAATGAAAAAGTTTATTTTTATTAACCCACATAAGCCTGAAACTTTTTCTTTGCAGAAAGATGCAATTTTTTCATATTATATAGTAATCAAATTTTGGAAATATTACGCTCTTCTCCAGAACCTTCAACAGTAAGACGCTAGGGTAATTTAGTGGACTAAATGTTAAATATTGGATCACATTCATTACAATATACTATGTTTTAATTAAAAGGGTATGCAATATAATGATATTTGTTGAAATTACATCAACTAGATATTTTTAATTTTTATTTGAAGTACTACTAAGGTTGTACCATCTTGTGCCGACGGACCCATATATGGGATTATGAAATTAATGATAATACAAAAGATGCAGAAAACAAAATTATTAAAACTTTGTTTGCAATATTAATTGGTTATGTTTTGTAGTTTTTATTTTGAATATTAGATTTAAAAAATATTAGTTAGCATCTTACCTAAGCCGACCTATTTGAAGACATGTTTTACAATTAACAATCAAATTTTTTCACTTGACAAAAAAGAAGAAAAACTATACGATCCACAAAGTTATTTGTACATTACATCAACTGTCAATTAATAATGTTTCTAAAAATGTATGTAATTTATATTTAAATCATCAAATAATGGAGGTAGAATTTTTTATTTTACAAATCCCATGTATGGCTTGGTCCGGTCTATCTGGGTTAAAGGATATAAATATCACTTGTTGACGTCTACATTAGTTTTGCACAATAAAAAGTAACCAGAACTATTATTGATTGTGTTAACAGGGAGTATGTTATACCTAAGAAATCTCCCGACTCCAGTGACGATATCCCTACAATACCGGACCTTGACGATTTACAGGACATCTTGGAGAAGGAAATCTCTATAGCACCTCCGTGAGTCCTATTTATTTATTTATCCATTTTTTTATACAACTAAGTAGGCAAACACCTGTTTGCCGACGGCCCATCTGATGGTAAGGGGTTACCGTAGCCTATTTATTACAAAGAATGTAAATGGTGGATTTAAAGCTGTGGACTGTTTCTACCAGTCAACCAACAGCTGGTGTTGATAGACAAAAGTAAGTGCAAAGATAGACTAATTACCTAATTATACATTTGAACAAATAAAACATTCTATCATAGTCAAATCAAAACTGCTGGGTCTGGAGGTCTGTTTGTCATCATCTTCAGCCTCTGATGTGTTTCCTTTAACAACAAACATGGTAACTGGGGCCAACAGCCAAGCATGCCTTCTGAGGCATGGAAGCATCATTATAACCAGACAATCAATAATATTTTTTTATATACTAATATACTGTAAATAAATAACTAGCCATTGGATTGAAATTCTCAAAAATTATTAATATTAGGTATTTAAATTTACACTTAAGCATACTCCTTTTCTGTTATGAATTGTTATGGTTCTGGTTAAGAATTGAAAAATAATATATTTTCTGGGAAATGTATATGCTAGATTTCAAAATAGAGAGCTTACAAAGAACAAATCTTAGCAAGCCTGTATCTAGAAGTCAAATTGTAGTACAGTAGTGTAATTATCAAAAAAAAATATTATCAGGCTGATAATTACCTTTTTTTAGCTATTTTGTCTCCCACTTCTAGGTAAAAGCCACCTCTTTTTTCTTCCACATATACTATATCTCTCTTATATCTTAAGAAATCTGACCATTTCATAATTACCTAGAATTAATAAATATTTTAACCATGGTATATCTTTTTCAGCACGGACCGCAAAGATAAAGAAACAGTGAATGCCTTATCAGAGGTGGGTAGAGGTCTTAGTGGGTCTGCGGACGGGGTCGACGCTGTGCTGGCCATCCTCAAAACCTTCATACCACAGGTACCTGCATTGGCCGTAATAACCGTATTTCTACATATAGAGCCCTATATTTTTATTATACAATTAGAAAGGCATAGGGCCCACCTGATGGTAAATGGTCACCCTAGCTCATAGAGCAACAACAAGAGTTTTACGTGTGCATTACCGTCTTAATTTTGTCACACAACTTTCAATATTTGCGCTTTACATTTAGGAGACATTATTTAAGAACTGATGTGCCATAACTTCGGGAATGGAATCAATGTGGTAGGCAATTGCTAATAATCAATATATTTTTTCTTTTTAGGTGGAAGACGACACAGCAGATACGGTGTGGACTGTAGACAATTTGTTGACGCAGCTGGCTGACGAAGCGAACGAAGCTTAATATTTTATTAAAGTAGGCTAGCATGCTTACAGCGCACCTGATGCAAAGCCAAGGCTGCACCTAACACCACAGAAATAAAATATGCTTTTAGCATTGATTTATTAATAGTACGTACAGAATGAAACAGATATGCACCACACCGCGCAAATTAAGGGTATCGAGAGCAAAATAATACAAGGATGACGCTTTCCCTAGTTCAACTGGTCAGTTCAATCGTTGAACTAGTGAGATTTTTTCTTCTGAGTAGTTCAACTTAGTACAATCCTCCTGAAAGTTGAGCTACTGAGATAAAAAAAAGTTGTATTCACCGCTGCAGTATGAAGTGTCCAGAAGTGCCATTTGAAGTCATGCCAAACATGGCATTGTTACCTTATTTTATTTCTGTGGCTTACATCCAAGGGGACGATTCGATTTAGTGAAAAAGTTGAAATTGAGATTTGTTGGAAAAAAAAATTGTGTATGTTTATAACTTTCAAATAGTATAGTTTTTTTTTAATAGGATGTGTCCAACAGATTTGATTTGGTTCATGCAACCAGCTTGTCATCAATTAGAATCCAACATTTTGCAAATTTAACATGTGGTCTAGAAGGAGTTTTCTTGTCTCCGGCTTATTAACTAACGTTCGTTAAGCGTATTTTAACCAACGTATATTTAGTCCCTTTCTCTCTCTTACCTATTTATGATGTGAAAGAACGAGACAGAACATATTTTAGTTAATTATAACTATTAGGGCTTGATCATTAATATTTTCTTATGATTATTGGAGTAAATATCAAAATTTTAAGAAGGGCAAGAATAAAATTAAATGCAGTAGAGTTTAGAATTCGTCGTACCTATCTTTATCGTAAGGGGTATCTTTATGAGTTTTTACATTTTTTTTAAAAAGAGTAAATAAAAAAGTGTTTTATTACATAGACACAACTTTATTAGAGAAAATGTTAAGTATATTCCGTCCATGTTTTTTTAAAAAATCTGAATTATTTAGTAGCTATTAAGGAATGATCTCTTAAATATCACAAATATTACCTACATAGTGAGTAAAAAATAAAAACAGTTATTATTAATAAAAAGTTTTTCTTTTAAAGTCAACTTATGAAAATAACGGTTTAGTAGATATAGGGACCTATTCGTAAATTGATTATGATGAAAAAACGTACCTTCTTCGTATGGTTTATTCTTAAAATACCTTATTGGCGTAAATGTCTTAATCGCGAATAAGACCAGTATCTACTAAGCTTTCTTCAACCTTTTGTGATAAGTGTGAAGTCACTGGAGGTAGGGTTGGCGAACTAGCAATAGCCGGACAGACCAGCCAGTTTGGCCGGAAATTTGGCTAAAACGGCCGGACACCCTACATAATTGAGGACTTTGTGTCTCAGTATTTAAAGCTTTTCTGAATATTACCATAAATCTTGTTAAATTAAAATGTAAAAAGCCTAACAAAAGCTGGACAAGCTGGACACCGTTTATTTTGGCCGGACACGCAATCAAAAAGCCTAACTATGTCCGGTTTTATCCGGACGCCTGGCCTATCTGGAGGTCTATGTCCAGCAGTGGACTTCTTGTGGCTAAAATGAAAATAATAATACCCTCAACAACGATGAAGCGTGCTTAATTTTTAAAGGTGTGACTCATGCGAAATCGAGGCGAGTCGATGATTTTCGTTCGATATCGAATGATTTTCATTCATCACAATCGGCGAGACAAACGATTTTTATGTGACATAACAGTCATACATTTCAAAAATAGGGCTCCTGCTGAGTAAAAGCCTCCATCTCTTTCTCTACTCTCTCATACGGAAAAAATACGCAAATATGAAAATTGTTAAGACAGTTATTGATTTTATTACTATATTCTAAAATACTTCTACAATATTATCGGTTATGAGAAAAGTATGATTGTGTATGTATGTGCTACCTCCCTATTAGCAACACCTGGTGGCTTACTATCATCTGTTAATTCCATTCAAATGTCCAACCCCGTATTGCGTCATCATACTAACTCACTCACAGAGTAAGTCTACTGGGAGTTATTCTAATCATTGCGTCTAACAGAAGTATTTGCAAAAGTAGTCTGTTTTTATGGAAGTCTAACATCCTTACTATCGACCTTAAAACCCTAAATGTGTTTGCAAAAATTGCCTACTTAAATAATTGTAATAATTTGACATAATTATTTAAATTCTATACAAATCCAGTCTTCACTTGATAATAAAGTTGATAGTATTTCCACAACTAATACTAAACAAACAGCCGCACTCAGACATTAATGAATACTTAACTTAATTATTTAAACAAAAAAAGAAAAATAATAATCGTGCTTTAAAGCCCAGGGAATATTTTATGATCATTATTTTTTGTCTGAAATAAAAGATTTTTAATTTATTTTTATACATATGTGCCATTGCCATCTTTTGCACCTTTTTTTTTACTTTTTTGTTATTAACTCCTTTTTTAGTAAACATGCATTATTCATATTAAGTGGGTTACAAAGTCAATCGACCCTGTTCATCCTGGTTTTATAGTATAATTAATGTCGCAGGTGCGGGCTGCAAGGATAGGCGGGCAGAAACTTCCCGCTAAATCCTTGCAGATCTCCCTCGCTCCCTCAACAGCCATCGTTCTCGTCATACAAGCTCGTCACTCACTGTTACTAATAACTCCCTTCTTAAGAGGTTTGAAATCTAGTAGTATTTTCTTATTTATTTTATACATATGTTACATAAAATGTTCACAACTTGCCGCAGATAAAGTATATGATTATTATCATTATAAGTCTTAATTATTAGCAGAATAGATAGCCTCTGTCTCTTTTACAAAGAATACAGCCATAGAGGTGGCTCGTAAGATTGATTCTGAGTGTCATTTATTTTAAACCACGTATTAAGCAATTCCAGCTGCAATGGTTGTCAAAACAAACTATAAAAAGCCGAAAGGTGGATTCAGAGAACTCTTAACACAGGTTCAGTCAAATGTAGAGACCTCAAATTGAAGGATAGACATGAAATATGACAGTGTTACAGAGTTATAACGTATTAATATATTTTACATTAATTGTTAAATACTTACAACTACACAATCCAATACAATGTCATTACATAACATCTACCTAATTGTTTTAATTTTGCGTCCGCCTCCTCGTAAACGTCTGTACAAAGCTTTGGACCGTACCCCCAGCAGATTTGTACGCAATCAGTCCTGTGATAATCAAAACGATATATGATGGTATGATTGTACTTGCGTAAATTTGCCTACGATTAAGGAGACTGAGGCCAGATACAAAGAAATGGGAGACCAGGACCCATAAGATCTTCAAATAATTCTTTTCGTCGCAACCGCTGAAGAAAATCACACTCCAGAATGTGTTTAGCAGGATCATGCATAAGGTCATCGCTGCGCTTGTCACGAAGAAGTACTCTGAGCCACTTTGGAGTCCTAAAGTGCCAGGGCCAATCTGGAATATAAGAAATAGTCATCTATCTATGCTGTTTCAGTTATAGGAATTGATTTCCCTTTCCAACAAATGGGAAAATCATTAAACAGCTTCCTTGGTCATGAATTGGCAGTACGCTTGTACCCTCAAGATATCACTGTAAATATTGGCTACCATTAAATAGATGCACACACATGCACAGCACATCTAACTCAGCTATAAGTTTGACTGTTAAAACTAGACATTGATAAAACATATTGTGTTGAAAAAAGAAACTACTAGAATTATTGCATTCATTAATTTTCTTGAACACACTAGCAGCATAAATATCTGATGCCTGTGCATCTTGAAGTTTGGAGTTTATAAATCTGTTTTTAACGTGTTTACTGAGTGTTGTTCTATATTGTATTTTTAGAGCAACAAAATGTATTTGTGTTTATAGGCTATTGTATACTCACAGAATCTGCCAACACATTCACTAGTGCAAAAGCCCCGCTCATTAAACCAAAGCCGAGTCCTGAGACATATGCCATCTCCAATTTGTTGGTTCCAATATCGTGGTTCTCCGATATCTCCTTGAGGCCTGCCTCAGTCTTCCTTAGCAAGCGGTAGGTGCCGTAGCGAAATAATTCCTGGAAAATATGTTAAAATCTACATTTTTTTATTTAATCACTCCAAATTTTTGCAAGAATCTATATTATTGAAAAAGAAAAAATATTGCCAGAATATCAGGGGAATGATTTTTGCACCTCTATTAAAGTTCAATTTAAGATAGGTATAAAAAACATTGCACAGCTGAGTACAGACAACCATATCTTTAGCATTACTTTTAATGAGAGTAGAGTGAAAGAAAATTAAGGTTTAGTATTGTCTTAATTACTTGTAATCATTGTCTATTTGTTTAAATTCTAATGTTGTATTGTTTTTTTATGGATCTTTGACATCCGAAATAAATGATTTGATTTTAGTGCTTTAACACAAGGCACAAACATCCACCAATAGAAATAGACCCATTCCACACACTTCCAGCAGATTTGTTTTTAAAATAAGTGGTAATAAAAGAATGATCCATGTTTAAAATATGTAGGTTATTCAAATCCCTGACAAACTTCTTACACTTATTGACAGTATTTATTTATGTATGTTACTTGAAGATTTATTCTTATTATTTATTTATGTAAGTATATTAAATGTGTTTTAATGTAGGCATGTACATTTAAGCTTTCTGCACCGTTCACGCAAGTGAAGTTTTTTTACCGCAGCTCATTTCTACCTTAAGGTTGGCTGGAAGAAATTGCATTAGCGATAAGTCCGCCTTTGTACCCATTTAGTTGTATTGGATTTAACTATGTGTTTCTTTTGTTTGTAAATGGTGCAATAAAGTGTTCATTCATTTATTCATCCCTGCTAAACTTCTAAAGTGATACAATAAAGATTTAAAATAAATGGATAAAAATCCTGAAGTACTAACCTGGAACATGATGGCAAAAGTCATGCCAAAAGCCAAATATGACCGTAATGGCACCACAGCAAACCAAACCACCGAAGCCATAAGAAATGAGAGCAGCCACCCAAACGCTGCAGCTATCATGATGATGATCCGGACGGGATCATTGGCCACTGTGATTGAGAACATCATCATCGGAGCCCCGTAAGCCAGCAGGGAGCAGCTGAAAAACTCGGCGAGAGTCATATTGACTTTTATTTCTGGGCGGCTGCTATGTAAATGTAGGGAGTTTCTTTTAGTTAGTTCGCAGACTTATCTACAAACTAAAAATACAACGAGATCTTGTGTTTATTAACTTCACAAAACTAAGTAATACACAATTATTCTTATAAAAATGAATTTATTTGTACTAAAAAAAGCTGGGTACCTATCTTTTCTTTCACAAAATCTTTCTTTTTTTTTTTGCTTTGGATTTGACATTGACATTCTTAATTTTGACTCATCTACTCTTTTTTTTTCTTTTCATTTCATTTTGGCTCTTACTTTCGTATTTAGTATTAATATTTTTAATAAATAAAGTCAAGTCAGTAGTTAAGTCAAGTCGAGTCAGAAGAGCCAGGCTAAGTGAAGTGGTAGAAAAACTGCACTTAGCGATTTCCAGGAGCTTTTGGCAACAAGCGAGGAAATCACTTAAATCAAACACTGTATCACTTCCCAACACTCACGCTTGTTCTTGAACATTTTGCGAATAATAATCCACCATTCTCAAAAAAAAACACAATGCACACAGCGCCGATACTGCTTTTCACAGCTTCCCGCCAAAAGTCCTCATCTACTCATAATTTGACATTTATGAAATTTTGACATTCAAATAAAATAATTTGAATGTTAAAATGAGCCGCGGCGGAGGCTGCTGAAGACGCCAAGCGGCGCAAATATGAGTCACTAAGTAGTGACTACTTTGTTCCGCTTGGTGTTGAAACTTTTGGCCCGTGGGGTCCGGCTATGAAAAAGTTTTTTAAAATTTTGACTCCAAAACTTGTCGAAGCCGCTAGTGACAAGAGGGCCGGCTCATTTCTCGCGCAGAGAATAGCGGTTGCTATCCAGCGCAGGAATTCTGCCGGAGTTCTTGGCACCATGCCGCAAGGACAAATTTTAGATTTTATTTAGTTTTTAATTTTTAGGTTAATTTTTATTATTAGGTTTTAGTTTTAGTTTAGATTTATTTAGTTTTTATTTTTTGCATGTTATATGTGATGTTAATTTTGTAATAAATAAAGTTTTAACAAAACAAATAATTTTATTTCGCATTGCATTTTTTATGGTGCAGGCAGAGTGAGCACACCTGCTTGCGCGTACAAGAACGGTATCAACATTACGGTTCGCGCTTTTCTAAAGTTCTCGCGAGAATGTTGATCGGGCATCGGACTCATTACGGACTCGTATCCATGGCCGTAAAAGAACAAAACGTCAGTTATTGTCAATGTATTTTTCAGATGTCATGTCATTCACAAACAAACGTCAAAATCTGCGTTTCATGAAATGAAAATGATGCTTGTTGTTTGTTTTCTGCCTAGAATTAATTTCATCAAAAGTTAATAAAATTGTATTTTGTAGCATAAAAATAATACAATTTTAGCTGCTATAAATATAGTCACCGAATCGTAAATAAATTAAACAGTTTGACTTGGTATTAAAAGGTAAACTATTGTCTATATTATTCGTTCTAATTTTTATTGGGTTTCACCTTAAGAATGCGTATCTAATGGGTATAAAATTTTTGAAACATTGTTTTTGATTTATATACTGCCTGTTGTTTTAGATTTGTTCTGTTATATAATCAAATAAATAAGCTGCAATCCTGGCGTCCACAATGTCTATGCCACATAGCAGTTCCTCTACTGCTAGCTCCAGCACAAAACGCAAGGAAATTTACAAGTAAGATAAATTAAATTAAGAGCAAAAATAAATATCACTTATTGACGTCAATTTACTTATTTTTTGCACTTGTTTTTTTTTACAATGGCACTTTTTTCTATTTCAAACTCATACATTATGATTTACATAAATAAATAGCATCATAATCACATCACATTTGTAGGTGGTATTTTGGATATCATACTCCTTAGATACCAGAGGAAACTAGACCCTCTAGTTAATGTCATGTGACATGCAGCTGTTATAATATATCATATCCAATGTTATTAAAGCAAAAGTGAGTTTGAATGTTTCTTCATGTTTTTATTTACTGCGACCCTTTTATTATACTGAATCTTCCTGAAATTTTGCATACACATAGTTAGGAAAAAAGTACTGAGGACTTAGGGTAAATTTTATTTATTTGTTTATTTATTTAATTATAGACAGGCAGCTGTTACAGCTGATGCGCCTATATCAAGGAGTGTCTAGTAATTTCACAAAATGTCTTTCACTACAAGTCCATTTCTGCACCAATGAAAAAACATCCAGAAAAAAACAAAATGAATGTCTCTTTATAACAAACATTAAAACAAAACACTTTAAATTTGTTTATATGTATAGATTAGATTAATAGAGGATGAAGATTTTTGGGTAATCATCATCAGCAGAAAATTGAGGTGGTTAATTTTTAACTAGGTTTCTGGGTACTTGCTAAATGAGCATGTTAGTCAAGCATGACCCACATATCCAACAGGGACAACAGAGACAGCGTGACAAAACCACTATTGGATTGGTTGTCATTTAGTGGCATTTTTTATCTTGAGCTCCACCATGCTTTGGAAGGCACGTTTAGCCATTGGTCCCGGTTGTTATTGATAGATAGCAGTAGTCTGGTTGTGTCAGATAACTTAAGGCAGTCTGAAAAATTCTGAACAGTGTTAGCCACTAACACACTTTGGGTCATGTTCTGTTGGTCTGTTTTCCCTGTAAAAAGGGTTACGGAGGTCAGATGGTAGTCGTTTTATTGTAATAACTCGTTCCGCCAAATCTAGGACCATGACTTACAGCATACCTTAGGCTCCGAAGTGTAAGCTGACGACACAACTAGGAATACACGCTAGGATGATGATGCTAAATGGTATCAAATGTCTGTTATGCTTTCTAAGTCAAACTGCTAAACAGATTTTAATGAAATTTGATATGAAGACATAGATGCATCAGCTGTCTGTCTATAAATGAATATAGTTAAAGACCTGGGTCAAACATAGGCTACTTTTATATGCAGGTGGAGCTGCGGGAAACGGCTAGTAATGACTATAAACTTGGTTTATCTTCCTCTAAAAGACAGACAGACAGACTTTCACATTTATTCAACTATTGTTGTTTGCAATAAAGATTTACTTTATTAATGACTAACATTATGGACTGTATTGGTAATAAAATCTTTAAAAATCAACACTATCTTATGCATGTTGAGATCGTGTTGGGATATAATTTTTTTGTTAAATTAAACTATTTTAATACGGTTTTTTACTAACAGATCAGTCTGCCTGCGACCATGAACGCTGTAAAGTGTTTGAAACGGCAGGTCTCAATAATTGAGTAATAAACGCGATAAAACCGTATTAAAATAGTTTAATTTAATTTTTTTGTATCTGTAATATATTTTAACACTACAACGAAATAAATTGTAATGTGGGTAGTTCAATTATTTACACATCGGATTATAAAGAACAGATGTGGGTACATATCTCACATGTTCAGTAATTCCATATTCTTTTGTTCATTTGTATAACAATATCATTTAAATATGATTTAAGTAATCTGTGGATACTATTTTTAAGGAATATGTTTTAAATTGTAAAGTGCAACTACCTAGGTGATAACTTTTAATGCCGAGGTGAGATAAATAATTTGTATTTGCATGTATACCTAATGCCTACCTGTGCTATATTTAGATACTAGCTGTTTCACGCAGCTCCACCTGTGGTATATAGCCTTTGTTACTCGCGATTAATGTAGATTTCCAATGGTGAAAAAATTTTGAAATTGGCACAGTAGTTTTTGAGTTTATTCATTACAAACATATACACAGAAATACAAATCTTTCCTCTTTATAATATTAGTGTAGATGTAGAAGTGTAGATAAGTCCGCTTAGTCTTCCTTTGTATTCAATTTGTTTTAATCTGATTCAATTATCTATGTTTTTATTATGTTTGTAAATGGTGCAAAAAAATGTTTGCAAAAAAATTCATTCATTCAACAGGTATTATTTGTGCTAAGGACATCAAAGGGAGTAGTAGTGTGTATGCAATTGTTGATTTGATTTTGATTTATTCCTTTAAAGGGACTTCGAGATTAGACATACAGATAATATTTGAATTGGTTAATTATTTTTTGTTTCTGTTTGTGTTTGGAGTCGATCGCCAGTCAGGTCTCTGCAGAATATCAGTCCTTTGCTCACTACTTTTGTGAGTAAAGATCTTCGCTGAGCTGTGACCTTTTTGATTGTTACTTCAATGCACACTCGCTGTTAGTCATAAGTTTTAATTTTACAATATGTATTGTGTTAGCTTTTGTGTGTTTAAGTATTGCCGATTAAATAATTCATTCATTCATTAATTATATATGTTTTGTTAAGGTTTCTATATAATTATTTGTTATCCATTTTCCTTTTCAATTACTTATTTTACCTAGCTAACCTTTTCGATATAAGTGTTAGTTTTTGTTTTAATACAGAACACTTTCAAAAAAACTTCGTTGTTCTGTTTCAGATACCAAGCACCATGGCCTCTGTACTCCATGAACTGGTCGGTGCGGCCGGACAAGAGATTCCGACTCGCTCTTGGCAGTTTTGTAGAGGAGTACAATAATAAAGTAAGTATCCTAAGTTCATCATGATTATGATGGCCGTTATGTTCTAGTGTTTAAGTCTTTGACCTATAGACTTCGAGGAGCTAAATATAATCAATGTGCCTACTCAGGAATCCTCCGAACTTGAGTTCGACTCGCACTTGGCCACTTTGACTTTTCCATAAGGCTAGGAATTGTCACATTTTGTAAGTACACTACAAAATGGCCGACTTATCCCTGATATCTCTTCCACATAAAGGACAGTTCACACTGACGCGAATCCCGCTCGCGTGGCGCCCACAGAAATAAGAATACATAGAAATGTCATTAGCAGGCCAGTTAACTTTTTCATACGCTACGGCACTTCTAGCGATTATTATTTTTATGGGCGTCCCACCAGTCGCGCGGGATTTGCGTCAGTTTTAACGGTCCTTAACCTGGAGACCAAAACGTACATAAAATACTTTATATCAATTTTCTTTTAAATTTTACAGAGATTTAATATTTTATATGATTTAATATTTGTACGGCATACTTTAATGACAAAACATAGCATCCCGTTATACAGGGTTATTTGTAAAACATCAATAACCTCGCAGGCATAGATACCTACCAACATATCCAACAACGTTTGTTCTACGACTTTTGATAATTTGTTTGTTTTCACTTTTATACAAATATAAATATTAACTTTAAATTCCGCGTGAATGTTAATAACTCTACCTTCAATACTATACAAACTTATTATTCTTGTTAGCGCAGCCGCGCGCGATCGGCGCGTCGTAGTTTCGTTTATGAATGAAACATAGACTTAAAATGTTCACGACAGTACATTAAAAACTTTAAAAAATATTTTATTTAAATGTACTGACCTATATGGAAACTCATAGAACAAATGTTGTTGGATATATTCTAAGCTATCTATCTAGGCCTGTGAGGTTATTGATGTTTTACAAAAAAACCCTGTATATTAACTGTAACAACATGTTGCAAAAATAAATTATTAGTTTTGATTTATAAAAATTTAAGGTTGTTTTCAAATCAGTTTATCTGGCTACATAGCTAATGTGAAGAAACCCTCTCACTGTTTATTAATATGCATACAGGTGCAGATCATATCTTTAGATGAAGAAACGAGTGAGTTCACTCCTAAAAGCACATTCGACCACCCGTACCCCACCACCAAGATTATGTGGATACCTGATAGCAAGGGGGTGTACCCTGACTTGTTGGCTACGAGCGGTAAGTGTTACTATCTATACCCATTGTTAAAATAGAAATAGTTTACTATGGTGATGATAGATGGCGCTAAGAACACCACTTCAATTATGGATCGGAGTGCTATTAAGATGACTAAAAATAGGCTATTCTACTCAATTTTTTTTTTGTATTTCATATCACTTATTTGAGTGCCTGAATTCGAAAACAGAAATATTTTTTTGAATCCGTTCAATCCATACTAATATTATAAATGCGAAATTCTGTCTGTCTTTCTGTCTGTCTGTCTGTTACGCTTTCACGGCCCAACTGCTGAACGGATTTTGAAGAAATTTGGTATGGATATAGTTGAAGACCCCGGGTCAAACATAGGCTACTTTTTGACGCAGGCGGAGCTGCGGGAAAAAGCTAGTATTAAATAAGTTATAAACCTTTGAAATCCTGTGGAAGGGGAAACTGTCAAGAAACAAGAAAAGGACGCACTTAATGGTGGAATGACGTCACTGCCTCTTGATTTCATGCGTACAAAAGAGATAGCAAGTCCGAGATAATGCGGTTCATTTTGGAATCACCCCTTTAAAATACGTTGGTTCTGACTGTCATTTGGTCTTCAAAGTAATCTCGTTTTAACCCGAAGGGTGGTATGCACAGTGTGCAGGGTCCTCGCATTGAATTGAATTAATAAACGACCATACCAGCAATAGGTTTATGTATAAACTAGCAGCCCGTCCCGACTTCGCTCAGGCCTTCCTCGATAAATAGGCTATCCAACACTAAAATAATTTTTCAAATCGGACAAGTAGTTCCTTAGATTAGCGCGTTCAAAGAAACAAACTCTTAGCTTTATAATTAAATTATAAAATTATATTTGTAAAGATCTTAGTCTCAGATAAACCGGGATAAGGTGTGGACAGAGAAGATATTAGTTGATAAAATTATACACCACTTACAGGCGACTACCTCCGCATATGGCGCGCAGGCGAACCCTACACCCTCTTCGAATGCGTTCTAAACAACAACAAAAACTCTGATTTCTGCGCTCCACTGACCTCCTTCGATTGGAACGAGGTGGACCCAAACCTCATCGGCACCAGCAGTATCGATACCACTTGTACTATCTGGGGGTTGGAGACTGGCCAGGTGTTGGCCAGGGTCAATGAGATGTCTGGACATGTGAAGACTCAGCTTATTGCTCATGATAAGGTGACTATTCTAATGTTTTTGGTAATTTGTGTTCCACATGTAGGCTTTATTTCTAGTTTTCCAGTAATATTAACATGATACAGTATTTACAATTAGGAATTCTTAACTGTTATGTATATGATATATACTTATTTTGTTGTGATAATTTGGGAACAGATGCTTACGCGTTTGTGCCATCTGTTGGCGCATTTCAGGTTTCTGCGCTTACTGCTATATAAAGTGAAGCTTTAAAATATTAGCCAAATCTTATAGCCGCACTTGTTAATGACAATTATAGCAAATTCTTCAAACTCAAATAAAAACTTATCCATTAGAGGGAGTATTTTTAAATTTATACTCATTAGTAAAGATTTATTTATGCAATAACTTATGATAATCCCCTAAAAATAAAATGAACAAAATTGAATTGAATTTGAATTTTTAAATATGTTTTTTTTTTTTTTCTTATTAATTTATTAGGAAATTGGCTGCTGTTTAAAAAAATATTTGGTAAAGCGATCATTCGCTCAATCTCCGTCGTCCGAGCGGCCGTTTTTCGACCAATCGTACTTCCTTGTGAGATCTAAATATTATTGTAGGGACTTGAAAAATATCAAAGTATGCCGCGCGAATTAGGAAGCTTCTGGAATATATGGGAATTTGAAAAGTTCGAAAATACCTATAATACTTTTGGACGAAACCACATTTAGGCGATAGGGCAGGACTCAAATAAACACAAAATCACAGTCTGCCACTGATTTTAGGAGGCGTTTGCAAAATCAGACGGTTTCTTTACGGCCGGCCGCAACGCTGAAAATTAAGGAATTCATGAGTATTTTTTGTTAAGTTCGAAAAACGGCCGCTCGGACGACGGTATAGCTCAATGCTTGCACATTCTTCAATCTTCTCCAAGATCTCTTATATCTCTGTACCAAATAGTAAAATTGTTACAATCCGTTAATTAGTCATAGTGAGATGGATAAAATGCTCTGTCATTATTGACTACTTTAGCAAATTATTTACTCTAAAATAATAAAAAATCAGTCAGGGTCAGCGCAGAAAAAGAGTAGCGGCCGGTGCATTAAAAAATACTGAGCTGAATTGAATCTGTTCTACTCAAAAAAAATATATTTCATATCATAAATTTGAGTTACATAATTCGAAAACAGAAAAAAAATGTTGAATCCTTTCAATATTAACTTAGTTATAAGCCTTTGAAATCCTGTGGAAGGGGGAACTGTCAAGAAACAAGAAAAGGACGCACTTAATGGCGAAGTGACGTCACTGCCACTTGATTTCATACATACAAAAGAGATAGCAAGTCGTCCCTACCACACTCACTCGTTTCTTCATTAGAAAACTTTAAATGCTTAAATTGATTACCAAATTTTTTGTTGTTTTCGGTATCGGTTACTTTTAAGTGTATGTATTGTTCCTTATAAATATCTTGTCAAAATGTGAACACAGTCAAGTAGCCTATTAAAAGCTACTCATCAGTTAAATTTTAGCTTCATAGGTAAAATAGTTTTTGAGATTTCGTCTTTTCAGACCTACATACTGTTAGATACGCTTTAATAACATAAACAGATAAATTTCACTTAGAATATATATGTATATTAAAAAAAAAACAAATTGTCGTGTTGTACATTGAGCTTTATGCTCGGTCTTATATTAGTTCCTTTTCAATTTCACCACATTTAAATGAAGAAATGTTTCATCATGTAAATAGTATATGTAAATTAAAAGTATTATGTAAATTTGATTATTACTTTTATGATTACTTTCATCAAATCATATCTTTTTATTTTGGTGTCGGTGGCAAATCACACAGAATTAAGAATAGGTAGAATAGAATTGCCATGCGTAGGCTAGCAACCCTTCACTTGCGCGAAAACAAGATTTGGTTAATAACAATGAAATTTTTATTGTTATATTGTTTGTTGCAAGGGAAAGTTGCCTCTCGGGGCATAACTTAGTATTGGCTCACTTTAAGGCACTTCTACCTAATCTCATTTCTGTGGCAAATCACTATTTATTATTCACTCATTATTTTCTCGGTTCTCAACCAGGTGTCGGGACACGTCAAGACGCAGCTTATTGCTCATGACAAGGTAACTATCAAGAGGTATAAGATCCATTCAAACTGACGCGAATACCGCGCGACTGGCTGGTCGCCCACAGAAATAAGAATCGGTAGAAGTGCCGTAGCGTGTGCCAAAGTTGCTAATGGCATTTCTGTATATTCTAATTTCTGTGGGCGTCCCGCAAGTCGCGCGGGATTCGTGTCAGTTTAAATAGAGCTTTATGTCGTGGGCGAATTGTTGAAATGGAACGGGCGTGGTCATCTTGGGTAGATCACGAGACACGGGCATTTTGTAATTTGCCTTCTTTTCTTTTGTCTTCTGGGTTGAATTCCTAGTTATGGTGACCGCGAGTAAATCTTACATGTGCCGTATTTCTTGTTTGTCAAGTAAATATACAATTTACCGGTTATGTTTGTAAATAATCTTTTTCATAACAAGCTTTTTGCTCATTATTATATAATAAAAATGTAAACTTTCTTGTAAGGTAAGGGTAAGCTAAGTCTTTGGGACTTTTTAATATACATTTAGATTTCAAAAAAAAATATGCTAATTAATGATTTGACTAGTATAATCTTCGGGCCGATCTGTCAGAGGAAAGTTGGAGGTTGATTTTGACTTTACTTTAGCGGTACATAGCGGCATACAAATTTCGAAATTCTGGGGTCTCGTTATGTGCCCAGACGGATCTCGACCGACCCACTCACTCCTACAATTAGCTAACGACATATAAAATGTAAATATATTGCTTATTTTGTCTAAATGTTCACTTAGTCCCAGTAGTAGTAGTACATTTTAGAAAATTCAAGAATTCTTCAAAGCACTTGGCACCAGACGCCAGCAATGGGATATCGGTAACTTACGTGATTGGTTGATAATTTGACACTTTCATCAAGTTATCGAATGCAACGGTCAATTTTCACAGTTGCCTGTATCTAAACAATTAATAGCGCCATCTAGCGGTGGAAATAATATTGGACTCGTGTATTAATTGGGAGAAAATATGTACTTGAAGGCATTGCTTTAACTTTCTCTGGGGAAATAAGTAAACCGTCCATGGCGATGATAACTTTGGATTTCAAAATCAATAGACGTAGTTTGTCTCATGTTATAAGCCCTATGATTTCAATTGTACACTTTTCATACTCTTTTGTGGCAATTTTAACCTTATTATATCAGCAGCGGAATCGTGTGATAAGTTGAATAGTGAAATTTACATTTTTATTTAGGCTACTTTTTGACGCAGGCGGAGCTGCGTGAAAAAGCTAGTTCTTCATACATCATTCATATTCATTTCAAAGACGGTCTATAATCGTTTTACAGTTTTTTTTTTAATTTGGTACAGAGATATTGACATTTTGGAAAATATAGGCTAAAGTAACGAAGTGTCCATAGTGTACATAAAACTTATACTTTTTAAATACGTGTGATCAATCGATGGTCATTAAAAAAATAAATAATGCGAGTGCCTCTACCATGTTATTTTGCAAACGCAGACGCTTCTGAATTTAGAATTTTGCATGGAAATCCTTAGTTACATTACATGCCAGATGTTCTTTACTGTATGCAATGTTTATAATTGCATGGGATACAGGATGGCTTTTTGAATACCACTTTCAACCAAAAATAATTGAAAACAGCAAAATCGACCCCCTATTCAAATCCATCGAACAGCAGACAGGATTTTCATTTCGGGTTTCATATTTTTTTAATTTTATAATTTAATGTTGAAAATGGCGTTAACATATTTAACAAAACGAAGCCGCGAGGGCGATTTTTGAGTATATGTAAAATCGTTGAGTTATTTGGAAATACTTTGACTCGCCTATTCTGTTGATTGCAAATATTCAAAATCTTTTGAATTATTATAGGTTTTGCATTCTCAAAAATAGCCCTCGCGGTTTTGGTAAATACGTTAACAACATTTGAAATTACCGCGATCGGCCTCCAGGACTTGTTTCATTGTATTCAACCTGTATTAATAATATTAAGTGTATTTTCTTTTTATAGGAAGTATATGATATAGCGTTTAGTCGCGCGGGCGGCGGTCGCGATATGTTCGCTTCAGTCGGCGCCGATGGTTCCGTCAGGATGTTTGATCTGAGGCATCTGGAACATTCTACCATCATATACGAGGTAATTTGAACCTTATTGTCTATGCTGTAAAGTCTGTCTCAATGGTAAATGGCAATAATGTAAACAATGGCAATTTATTAAAATTACTTATCAATCACTTACATTCGATTATCAATGCTTATCACATCTCAATGAACCAACAAATAATTTTCACAAAAACGCCTTTAATGTTTTGCGGGAGAGTAATAATTCAGACATTTTACATCCATTTTGCAGACAATACTGGCGGAAGTTGTAAAACTTATTTTCTCTCTGTCTATCACAAATGGAATTCCGGATAGATGATGTTGTTAAGAATCTATTAATATTGTGTTCTATAGGACCCCCAGCACACGCCCTTGCTCCGTTTAGCGTGGAACAAACAGGATCCTAACTACTTGGCCACCGTCGCTATGGACGCCTGTGAGGTATGTTTATGTATAAAGTAATTTTTTTTTTTCAATATGTATTTTTTTTTTAGTTTCGAACACAATTTGTCAAAATTGACATAACTCAATAACACAGTCAAAAATGTAAATATGTTCACTTCCTTTTATTACACAGAAATTAGAATTATTGACTGTGGAGCTTAAGCGAAGTTAAGTAAGGAAAAATTTATGTTCCGGGTTAGGGGTCGCATTTCTAAACGGATCCTTAGGAAACTTGACACACGTGTTCCTTGATTTATTAAAAAAAAATTGATTGGGGGAAAAATGAAGGCAAAAAGGAAGATAGTTTGCTGTATATTTATTGCTAAACGGATCCTTACAAAAATTGGCACACATGTACCTTACATGTGTGCCAATTTTTAAATTTTTGATTTTGATTTATTTGAAATTTTTGGTCGAGAGGTTTTTCATTGGGGGAAAAGGGGGAAAGTTTGATGTAACATTATAATACTTATTTGATAATATTATCGTATGTCGGGTTGTCTACAAGTGCTGCAAAAAGGGGGGTAAACAGGGTAAATTCATAGCAGCGTTTTATGAATAAATCTCTTAATTGGAGTTATCGAAGTCAACTGTTCACAGAACTACTAGTATTAATTATTTTTCACCTCCAAAATTTACAAGCACTAGTTGTTTTTTTTTAACGTGATATCATATTAAGTACGAGTATACTCGTATTTTGCTCCATATTGTTAACAATGTTATAATTTCAGTTTTGTGATTTCCCAGATGTGGGCAATAAAGTTATATTGTATTGTATATTTGCAATTTTTGAACGTTGTAAAACAAGTTTTAACAATGAAGTTGTGTCAGGTAATAATACTGGACGTGCGAGTGCCGTGCACGCCGGTGGCTCGGCTCAACAACCACCGCGCCTGCGTCAACGGCATCGCCTGGGCACCGCACAGGTATATACACACATCTACCCTCGTATTAATAATCATTTGTTAAGCCCATGTTAGCTGAAATTTGTTGCGCTGGGAGCGCCCCAAAAAGGGCTGGAGCCCTATTTTTGACAAATAAAAATCATTCGATATCGAAAAAAATAATTTTTTGACGATTTTGCGTTATGCACACTTTTCAAAAATAGCATTCCTGGCTCAGAATACTTGATAAACTGTCGTATCAAGTATTCTGAGTGGAAAATCCATAGTTCCAGAAACTTGCAATAGTTTTCTTGCAGGTGTAAATGAGGCCTGTACTAGGTCAAACCGCTGAACGGATTTTGATGAATTTTAGTATGAATATAGTTGAAGATCAGGGGTCAAATATAGGCTACTTTTTGACGCAGGCGGGGCTGCAAGAAAAAGATAGTAAATTATATATCACAAAAACTTAAGATTGTTGCTATTTTTGGAAAATAAAATCGAGGAAAATAGCCATTTTGTCAAGAGACGTCATATCATGTAAAACATCATTGGTGTTGTTGATGTCGACGTTTTACAATAGTCACTTTCCATAGAAAACTGTCAAATCAGGTAAACAAATGTGACCATCTGACATTGACACATGTTTCTCAATGGCTTAATATTTGTATCATGGCGGCTTTACACTCTCGCCTGAATGTGGGCTAATTAAACCTCTCGGGTCTTTGCTTAATATGACGGTTCAGCCTGTCCATATAAAGTTGAGACTCAAGAGGCGGAACTGGCCCACAAACGGCATAACTTCTGTATGGCTCGGCGAGTGTACAGCTACAAAAAGTTATGACGTCATTCGAATCGCCATGACAGTGCAGACCGTTTTTTCGCACGATATTCAAAATGTGTTTTTTTAAAATACAAAATACATAATGTAATATTGAAGTATTGCAAAAATACAACATTTTTTTAAATATACTACACAATGACGTTTAATAATAACTACATTTAAAAAAAATTGTAAACTAGCCTATTTGTAAATGGTCACATTACATATTGCGTAGTGATTACATACACGAAATTAAAATTAACCAAAGATCTATGTATGCACTGTATTCTTGCAAATAAATAAATTATCTTATCTTAGTATTTTTGTTGAAATTGAAGACTCCAAAGTAAAATATAGTCTCGAATTTACTTTGGGGCTAACACTTTGTGATTTGCCCGTATGTATATAATTATTGTCAACAGTTCCTGCCACATCTGCACCGCGGGTGACGACCACCAAGCCCTGATATGGGACATCCAACAAATGCCTCGGGCCATCGAAGACCCGATACTAGCGTACACGGCCGCGGAGGGCGAAGTAAATCAGATACAGTGGGGCGCCACGCAGCCAGACTGGATCGCTATATGTTACAACAGGCACACTGAGATACTGCGTGTTTGAATTATCTTGTTTCGTTGACAAGTAAGTCTATGTATAAGTGCGCATGCATATTATTATCCATACTAATATTATAAATGCGAAAGTCTGTCTGTCTTTCTGTTACGCTTTCACGGCCAAACCGCTGGACGGATTTTGATGAAATTTAGTATGAATATGATTGAAGACCCGGGGTTAAACATAGGCTACTTTTTTGACGCAGGCGGAGCTGCGAGAAAAAGCTAGTATATTATAAATGCGAAAGTCTGTCTGTTACGCTTTCACGGCCAAACCGCTGAACGGTGTTTGATGAAATTTGGTATGAATACAGTTGAAGATCCGGGGTCAACTACAGACAGACTTCTAAAACTCAAATCTTACTAACGCCATCTTAAGAAAAAAAAACCTTTTTTTTCGACCCTCTACTGTCACTTCCCCAAGTCTAAAGGTCCATTCAAACTGACGCAAATCCCGCTCGACTGGCGGGACGCCCACAGAAATAACAATCGGTTGAAGTGCCGTAGCGTGTGCCAAAGTTAACTGGCCCGCTAATGAGACTTCTATATATTCTTATTTCTATGGTCAGTCACGCGGATCAGTTTGAAAAAAATATGAATGGACCTTAATAATTAATTTCATTTTACTTTAAATAATGCATGTTTGTTTTTCTTCCAGGTGCTGTCGGGTACAGCTACTGTGTCACTAGAACGCGTGACATTGTTAATAGTATTAGTATACCCTAGGACTTTGATTGTATACCTACACAATGTTAACCTCTAAAACGTTCTTAAGTATTTTCTCGTTTAGCCCAAAGAATCGACAAATAACCTAATTTTTTTACTCTATCGCCTCTGCAATTTAAATTGAAATTACTCGCTACGCGCTATTGGAATGAGGAGCCCTATTTTAGACAAGTGAAAAATCATTCGAAATTATTCGATATCGAATAAAAATTATTCGGCACGTCGATTTTAAGCGAATCTCACTTTTCAAAAATAGCTCTCCAGAAAACATTTACCGTCGTATTAAGAATTGTTTTTAAGCCCGTGTTAACTGAAATCGATTCGTCTCGTTCTTTCACCTTAAATATTGGTAGGAGAGGGAGAACAGGACATATTTTAGTTAAAATGACTTTAACAAACGTTACGACGGAAGTTATTCTAAACTATTTCGCTAATTCATTATTGGTTTGAAAGCATACCATAAATAAAAGCAGACGTGATGACAAGTGATCGGATAATCGGGCGCTTATATACACAAACTACTTTCCTAGAAAGAATAATATGGATATTCCTTTCTGAATTAATAAGTAACCCTCATTCCCAGGATTGAACAATTTCGTAAAAACAACTTGAAGAAACTTATTATTATTCTTTTGTAGAAATAAAAATCAAGTTTAGGTATATTAGCACCCGATTATACGATCACTGGTGATGACGTTATCCTGACATTTGTGTAAAAGTCACCCTGCAAAAAGCGACGTTTATTTAAAAAATATCACTAGTAGTTTAGAAGAAAATCGCGCACAGATGAACATACAAAGCGGTCAAAATCATAACCCTCCTTTGCCGTAGTCGGGTAAAAAAATGGGGATTTTGTTCGTTGTTGTCACTTGAACTAGAAACACTTTGTGTTACCATTGTTCTTTTATCAACTTTTTAATTAGTTTGACTCTACCGGATAAATGTATCTGGCAACATTTGGCTCTCAAATACGAAATTATATTTGATATGGACCTTGAGAAACATAAGTATAGATGAAATTGAACTTTATAATTATTGTTATAAGGGCGATGTGAATTGCAAGCAAACATGTTTTTATCGATAATTATTGCACCTTAGCACAGTAATTATAAAGATTTTGGTCCGTGTTGCTATTAAGAAATATAAATTAATTTTATTATTTTAAGAGAAGACTGATGGTGTTTAAAAAGCGTCGATTGGTTTTGAAACTGAAACATTACTAGGGGCTTACTACAATATCTTATTTACAAGCACTTAATAAATTATTTTGCGTGCTTCCGCCACCAGTTAGTTCATGCAAACTATTGCCGGCCGGCACCCACCCACTACTATTAGTCCCAACATGCCCGCCACCACTAGCTTTGTTTGTTTGTTGGGACTAATAGTAGTGGGTGGGTGCCGGCCGGCAATAGTTTGCATGAACTAACTGGTGGCGGAAGCACGCAAAATAATTTATTAAGTGCTTGTAACTTTAACTTCCGCAAAGTAACGCCTGAATCGGTTAAATATCTTATTTACTCTCATTTGGATGGAAATAAGAGATTGTAATAAGCCTCTCTCTACTTTTATTCCAGTGCTTTTACTATGAGATTTTGCGCATCCTGGTGTAAGTGTGCATTTCTATTAGACAGGCGCTTTACTTATCGCTAGTGATTGATTGGAAACCTCATGGTACATGCACTGTAGAAATGTATGATTATCTTTCTAAAAAATCGTGTTCACATCTTCGTGTGGACAAATGTTTCAAAATTTTATTTTGATGACTTATTGGTAAAAATCAGTAAGAAATATTTGACGTATTCGAAAAGATCAAATTTGTAATTATGTGGGAGGTAATTAGGCAATATTAAAGTTAACTTTTATATGAATGAAGAACATATTCTTTTATAAGAATATGTACTGTCGGGAGGTATCCGGTCTCAAATCAAGACGAATCTGCATTTACCGTAAAAACTATAGATAGACTAGTAATTAGTCTATGGTAGGCATAGATAAACTATGACACATCACTTATATGGTTGGATGTGGGATGTGGTATGGTTGGAGGTAATAGGGGTAGGTAACAATTTGTATTTTGTTTATAATACTTAAATGTTTGGTCTTTTTCTTTCATGTCAAATATCGATAAGAGAAAAAGGGACAGAACTTGTCTTTGCTTTAAATATGCTCAAACGGATGTTCAGATAACAAAATGATGGAAATATTATTAAACGTGTTTCTATCATTTTGTTAACTGAACAATATCCAAAAGGAGCAATTGGAAATGAAAATATTGACATGAGCATGTGTAAAATTTTATGGAATGGACATCAAAGAATTAATCAAAAAAAATCTTTACCTCCCCATCCCACCATCTAACCAAACATGAAAACAATATTTATTTTATAAATAATTTCTAAATAATAAATAGAATGATTTCTCAACTTCCTTATTCGACTGGTTTATGGGTTTTTAGATATAAGAACATTTTTTTGTAAATCCTATGTGATGTGGACCCGAGTGTGATTTTAGTAATTGTTTTGGGGGGAATGTTTTCACTATCCGTTTTTAAACTGAGTAAGGAGGAGCAAGGTATGCGAGGCAAAAGACAAAAAACTATCTCTGCCCTCTTACTTCCTCAGTAAATATGCCTTGTCTTAATGATTCAAGGATAACTTATAATGGCGCGACCACACATGGCCTATTTGCGTAATATTACACTTTTGCCAAAATAGAAACAAATACGTACGTAATAGGTAATTTTAGCAAAGCATGAATTACAACACAAATAGGCAGTGTGTAGTAGCGCCATAAGAAAAAAGTATATTCAATAAAAGGGGGTAAATGTAGTCTTAGGCAATCTTCATTAGTAGTGACTTAATATCCCCTTGTATAGCTGTACGTCGAACATTTGATTATTTGACGCAGACGCTATCGCGAATTCGTTAACAATTTACTATGGCACACCTACACAGCGCCTCTGGCGGATAGTAAGGTAACTAAGAAATTCCATTATAAATCTTAACGCGATCGCTAGCGTCTGCGTTAATATAATCTCGAGGTAAGGGTACAGGATTGAAATTGTGAGTTGTTATAGTGAACTTGTGATTATGTAGGCTTATTTTATTTATACAATTAGCCTTAAGGTTTCGTACATTATTATTCAAGAAATAATGAAGAAAAATTTAACATCTTTTATTTAACAATTTGTATATAACTTATGCTTATTTTTATATATAGTGGGGTATAATTTGATGATCTTGCACGACTGATCCCAGATTTCAGAAGTCACTGCCATTTCTTCTAAGACCAAATTTTCGCTTCCATTCATCCTAATTTTAATTACACTTACATAAATATTGCTGAATAGCACACTTAACACATTCACTACACCCAACACATATGGTGCATTGTAGACAATTAATACTACATAC